>CM075741.1:55549206-55898776 GCA_037974335.1 Prionace glauca | reverse complement strand
TCACGTGCTCACTGTGTCTGGATTCTGCTCACACACACTGCCCCCCTCCCTCAGGGATATCAAACCCCCACCCACTGGATTCTGCTCACACACACTGCCCCCCTCCCTCAGGGATATCAAACCCCCACCCACTGGATTCTGCACACACACACTGCCCCCTCCCTCAGGGATATCAAACCCCCACCCACTGGATTCTGCTCACACACAGTGCCCCCCTCCCTCAGGGATATCAAACCCCCACCCACTGGATTCTGCACACACACACTGCCCCCCTCCCTCAGGGATATCAACCCCCCACCCACTGGATTCTGCACACACACACTGCCCCCCTCCCTCAGATATATCAAACCCCCACCCACTGGATTCTGCACACACACACTGCCCCCCTCCCTCAGATATATCAAACCCCCACCCACTGGATTCTGCTCACACACACTGCCCCCCTCCCTCAGGGATATCAACCCCCCACCCACTGGATTCTGCACACACACACTGCCCCCCTCCCTCAGGGATATCAAACCCCCACCCACTGGATTCTGCTCACACACACTGCCCCCCTCCCTCAGGGATATCAAACCCCCACCCACTGGATTCTGCACACACACACTGCCCCCTCCCTCAGGGATATCAACCTCCACCCACTGGATTCTGCACACACACACTGCCCCCTCCCTCAGGGATATCAACCTCCACCCACTGGATTCTGCTCACACACACTGCCCCCCTCCCTCAGGGATATCAAACCCCCACCCACTGGATTCTGCACACACACACTGCCCCCTCCCTCAGGGATATCAAACCCCCACCCACTGGATTCTGCACACACACACTGCCCCCTCCCTCAGGGATATCAACCCCCCACCCACTGGATTCTGCACACACACACTGCCCCCCTCCCTCAGGGATATCAAACCCCCACCCACTGGATTCTGCTCACACACACTGCCCCCCTCCCTCAGGGATATCAAACCCCCACCCACTGGATTCTGCACACACACACTGCCCCCCTCCCTCAGGGATATCAAACCCCCACCCACTGGATTCTGCACACACACACTGCCCCCCTCCCTCAGGGATATCAAACCCCCACCCACTGGATTCTGCACACACACACTGCCCCCCTCCCTCAGGGATATCAAACCCCCACCCACTGGATTCTGCACACACACACTGCCCCCCTCCCTCAGGGATATCAAACCCCCACCCACTGGATTCTGCACACACACACTGCCCCCCTCCCTCAGGGATATCAAACCCCCACCCACTGGATTCTTCAGCGAGCAATGGCCTTGCTCAGAAATGTTCAGGCTGGGTGCTGGGCACTGAAAGCTCTCCCAACAGAAGGATCTGGAACTCTCCCAGTTTCACGCCTGTCCAGCATTTCGAAAACAAACGTTCTCCACCCGGGTTCATCAAAACAAAAAGCTGTCAATCTTGTAAATGTTAAAGATCAAAGGGACTTCGTTGCGATCCTCCAGGTACCAAAGAAAGATCACATTCGGTCTTTGGTGAAATTATATCTGGAATGTTGTGTTCATGCCTTAGGGAATATTCATTGGTGGTATACAGTCAAATATCACTACACTGAAATTAACCTTCTCCCTTGATCAAAGGGTGAATAAATGCTGCTCTAATTAAAAATTGACAAGGATGATTCCATTGAAATATGTAAGCTTCTGAAAACGTTTGATCTGATTTGATTTGTTATTGTCACATGTATCAGGGCACAGTGAAAAGTATTTTTTTTGCATGCTATGCAGGTGAAGCATAGTATTCATAGGGTAAATAGGGGAGAATGAAAGGAGGGGGTGCAGAATGTACCGTTACAGTCATAGCTAAGTTGTAAAAAAATATCAGCTTAATATAGAATCGCTACAGCACCGAAGGAGGCCATTCAGCACATCGAGTCTGCATCGACAATAACAATCCGACCCTGGCCCTATCCCTGTAACCCCATGTACTTACTCTGGAACTCCCCTGACCCTAAGGGACAATTTAGCATGGCCATCGCCCAAACGGCACATCGTTGGACACTAAGGGCTAATTTAGAATGGCCAATCATCTAATCTGCACATCTATAGATATTAAGGGCAATTTACGATGACCAATTCACCTAACTGATATATCTTTGGACACGAAAGGGCAATTTACCATGGCCAATCCACCTAACCTACACATCTTTGTACAGACACGAAGGGGTCGATTTAGCACGGTCAATCCACCTAATTTACACATCTTTGGACGCTAAGGGGCAATTCAGCATGGCCAATCCACCTAATCTGCAAATCTTTGGACACTAATGAGCAATATAGCATGGTCAATCCACCTAACATGCGCATCTTTAGACACAAAAGGGCTATTTAGCATTGCCAGTCCATCAAAGCTGCACTGATTTGGAGTGTGGGAGGAAACCGGAGCACCCGGAGGACACCCACACAGACACAGGGAGAACATACAAACTCCACACAGACCCCAAAGCTGGAATTGAACCAGTGTCTGTGGCACAATGGACATGGCCCCCACAAAAATACCAAAAGGACATCGCCTCCCCCAACATAGATTGTGCATTATATCAAAACCGAGCATAAGAAATAGGAGCAGGAGTAGGCCATCTAGCCCTTCAAGCCTGCCCCGCCATTCAATAAGATCATGGCTGATCTGAAGTGGATCAGTTCCATTTTCCCGCCCGCACCCCAAAACCCTTAATTCCCTTGTCTGTCAGAAACCCATCAACCAGTGACTTAAATATATTTAAGATCTCTGTTTAGTGTAGGACACTGTTAAAAATCTAAATTAGCCCTTAGTGCCCAACGATCTGCAGTTTGGGTGATATATATATATCTTTGTATGTGAGCCTGGGTCTCTGGGTCTCATTGTGTCATGTTTCAGGTTCTCCATGTCTCTGGGTCTGTGGATCTATGGGTCTCCTTGTCTCTGGGTCTATGGGTCTCTGAATCTCTGGGTCTCTGTGTCCCTGGTTCTCTGTGACTCAGTGTCTCTGTGTCCCTGGGTCTCTGCATCTCTGTGTCTCAGGGTCTCTGGCCCTCTGTGTCTCTGGGTCTCTGGGTCTCTGGGGCCTCCTTGTCTCAGAGTCTCAGACTCTCAGAGACTCTGTGTATCTGTGTATTTGTCTCTCTGGATCTCTGTCCCTCTGGCTCTCTATGTCTCTGAGTCTCTGGATGATTTTAAACAGTGCCCTACACTAAACGGAGATTTCAAACAGTGCCCGACACTAAACAGAGATTTTAAACAGTGCCCTGCACTAAACGGAGATTTTAAACACTACTATACACTAAATGGAGAATTTACACAGTGCCCTACACTAAACGGAGATTTCAAACAGTGCCCTACACTAAACAGAGATTTTAAACAGTGCCCTACACTAAACGGAGATTTCAAACAGTGCCCGACACTAAACAGAGATTTTAAACAGTGCCCTGCACTAAACGGAGATTTTAAACACTACTATACACTAAATGGAGAATTTAAACAGTGCCCTTCACTAAACAGAGATTTTAAACAGTGCCCGACACTAAACAGGGATTTTAAACAGTACCCTACTAAACTGAGATTTTAAACAGTACCCTACACTAAACAGAGATTTTAAACAGTACCCTACTAAACCGAGATTTTAAACAGTACCCTACACTAAACAGAGATTTTAAACAGTGCCCTAAACTAAACAGAGATTTTAAACAGTGCCCTCCACTAAACAGAGATTTTAAACAGTACCCTACACTAAACAGAGATTTTAAACAGTACCCTACACTAAACAGCGATTTTAAACAGTACCCTACACTAAACAGAGATTTTAAACAGTACCCTACACTAAACAGAGATTTTAAACAGTGCCCTAATCTAAACGGTGATTTTAAACAGTGCCCTACACTAAACAGAGATTTTAAACAGTGCCCTACACTAAACAGAGATTTTAAACAGTACCCTACTCTAAACAGAGATTTTAAACAGTACCCTACACTAAACAGAGATTTTAAACAGTGCCCTAATCTAAACGGTGATTTTAAACAGTGCCCTACACTAAATAGAGATTTTAAACAGTGCCCTACACTAAACAGTGGAGAGGCTTCTGAGGGACAAGATTTACGACCATTTGGAGAGGTTTGACATGATCAGGATTAGTCAGCATGGATTTGTCAAGGGCAGGTCGTGCCTTACGAGCCTAGTTGAGTTCTTCGATAATGTGACTGAACACATTGACGAAGGAAGTGCCGTGGACGTAGTGTACATGGACTTCAGCAAGGCTTTTGATAAGGTCCCCCATGCAAGACTTCTTGAGAAGGTGAGAGGGCATGGGATCCAAGGGCCTTTGGCCTTGTGGATCCAGAACTGGCTTGCCTGCAGAAGGCAGAGAGTGGTTGTGGATGGGTCTTAATCGGAATGGAGGTCAGTCACCAGTGGGGTGCCCCAGGGATCTGTTCTGGGACCCTTGTTGTTTGTCATTTTCATAAATGACCTGGATGAGGAAGTGGAGGGATGGGTTAGCAAATTCGCTGATGACACGAAGGTCGGCGGTGTTGTGGATGGTCTGGAAGGATGTCAAAAGTTGCAGCAGGACATAGATAGGATGCAGGAAGGACACTATTAAGGGCAGGGGTCTTAGTAGCGGCGGAGAAGTGGCAGATGGACTTCAACGCGGATAAATGTGTAGTAGTCCATTTCGGCAGAACCAACGGGATGAACGAGTACACTATTAAGGGCAGGGGTCTTAGTAGCGTTGAAGAGCAGAAGGATCTCGGGGTCCGGGTTCACAGGACTCTTAAATCGGCCTCGCAGGTGGAGGAGGTGGTCAAGAAGGCGTATGGTGTACTGGCCTTCATTAATCGAGGGATTGAGTTTAGGAGTCGGGAGGTAATGCTGCAACTTTACAGGACCCTCGTCAGGCCTCATTTGGAGTACTGTGCGCAGTTCTGGTCGCCTCACTATAGGAAAGACGTAGAAGCTATTGAAAGGGTGCAGAGGAGATTTACAAGGATGTTGCCTGGACTGGGAGGCATGCCTTATGAAGATAGGTTGAGGGAGCTGGGACTCTTTTCCCTGGAGAGGCGAAGGTTGAGAGGCGACCTGATAGAAGTTTATAAAATGTTGAGAGGAATAGATAGGGTGGACTCTCAGAGGCTATTTCCCCGGGTTGAAATGGTCGCTACGAGAGGACACAGATTTAAGGTGCGGGGAGGGAAGTACAGAGGTGATGTTAGGGGTAAGTTTTTCACTCAGAGGGTAGTGAGTGATTGGAATCGGCTGCCGTCGTCGGTGGTGGAGGCGAACTCGCTGGGGTCTTTTAAAAGACTTCTGGATGAGTATATGGGGTTTAATGGGATTGGGGGTTATAGATAGGTCTATAGATTGGTGGGGTTGATGCGATCGGCGCAACTCGAGGGCCGAAGGGCCTGTTTGTGCTGTAATGTTCTATGTTCTATGTTCTAAACAGAGATTTTAAACAGTACCCTACACTAAACAGAGATTTTAAACAGTACCCTACACTAAACAGAGATTTTAAACAGTGCCCTACACTAAACAGAGATTTTAAACAGTACCCTACACTAAACGGAGATGTTAAACAGTACCCTACACTAAACAGAAATTTTCAACAGTGCCCTAATCTAAACGGTGATTTTAAACTGCCCTACACTAAACGGACATTTTAAGCTTTGCCTTTCAGTAAAAGGAGAATTTAAGTCGTAAATTATAGCAGTACTGTTTAAAATCTTGTACACAACTTGCGTCACTAAGGGGAAATTTAGAAAGGCCTATCAAAACTCTCAGTCACGTCTTGGAACACTAAGGGGCAATTTAGTATGTTCGATATTAGCCAGTGGGATAATATCCAGGCGGGGAATCCCTCTTCAGTTAGACTCAGAACTGGCTGCACAGGGGGGAGAGTTTGAGGAAAGTCTTTAGGGATCAGACAGAGATTTCACCACCCACAGAGTTCAGGATTGGGAGGACGGATGGACAGAAGAACAGCTGAACCAACACCGTGATGGATGGAGGAAGCGATCGGGTCCAGTTTCTCCTGAAGGACAACAGAGAGCCACTCTTCCCAGGGGAATATGTAATATGGAAAGAGTTCCCAAAGAGTTCCAACCAGTGAGTGGTCGGGAAAACGGGAGGAGGAGAGTGAGTGGGAGACAGAGAGGCAGAGTTTGAGGGACTGAGTGAACATTCTCCCAAACAACATCAACAGTTATGGGATAAGCTTGGCAGAAAGGGAATCCTCCCAAACTGCCGACACCAGGAGACTGGGCTACGGTGAAACTAATAAGGAACGATTCTGTGTCAGGTGGGAAAAGGACCTTTTTCTGTATTAACCACCAGACAGACACGGGCCTCAGTTGATGGGGAGTCTGGTCTGTGATAGAGAGACGGGCTGGGCTAAAACTTTATCCAAACCAACAGCCTGGTATGGGTGAGATTCCCCAGTAAGAGACTGACAGCGACATCACTAACAATGTGGGATCATTCCCATTTGTAAATAGATCTCAGGTTCGATACAATGACAGTCGGAGAGAATTTATAGATAAGCAATGTGAGTAACTGGGAATATTGATAAAATTTACCTCTGAGTCTGTTCACGAGTCAAAATACAGCGGGTTTTTATTTCAAAGCTCTGAGTTTTAACCCAGACATGTGGGAGAAACGGCTTCCAAACAAGGACAGCTAGACTGCTCCTGGAACACAAATAGAAGCCAGTATTTATACATCGGGAGTTTGAGTTACAAACAGGACAGAAACTAGCAATTCCGGTCACCTATAATCACACCTGACCATCTATACTCACACCAGACCATCTATACTCACACCTGACCATCTATTCTCACACCTGACCATCTATACTCACACCTGACCATCTATACTCACACCAGACCATCTATACTCACACCTGACCATCTATACTCACACCTGACCATCTATACTCACACCTGACCATCTATACTCACACCAGACCATCTATACTCACACCTGACCATCTATACTCACACCTGACCATCTATACTCACACCTGACCATCTATACTCACACCTGACCATCTATACTCACACCTGACCATCTATACTCACGAAGGGGCTAACTCCGAAAGCTTGTGAGTATATTATCAAATAAATAGGTTGGACTAAAACCTGGTGTTGTCAGACTTTTTACTGTGATTATGGATAGCATCACGGTGGTAGCAAGGGATGATATTGGAGCTAAAGAGTAGTAAGTGGAATCATTGTGGGTGGAGATTAGGAACAGCAAGGGGAGGAAGACGCTGGTGGGTGTCGTCTATAGGCCCCCGAATAATGATCTGGAGGTGGTGCGGGCTGTTAACACGCCAATAAGTGCGGCGTTCAGGAATGGGACGGCCGTAGTTATGGGGGATTTCAATCTACATATTGATTGGTCGCCCATGTTGGACACGGTGGGCTCGAGGAGGAGTTCTTGGAATGATACAGGGATAATTTCCTTGAACAGTGTGTGTTGGAGCCGACGAGGGAGCGAGCTATCTTGGATCTGGTGCTATGTAATGAGGCGGGTAGAATTAGGGACCTTGCGGTGAAGGATTCTCTTGGAGAGAGTGATCATTGTATAGTGGAGTTTCTGGTGCAGATGGAGGAGGAGAAAGTGGCTTCTCGGACAAGCGTCCTCTGTTTGAATAGAGGGGAGTATGGTAGGATGAGAGAAGAATTGGCGAATGTGGACAGCGGGAGCACGTTAATCCTATCAGCCAAAATCATCTCATGTCCTCTTTTAGCCCTTCTTAACTCCCTCTTCAACTCCCTCCCAGCCAATCTAAAACTTTCTAATGCACTACCTGAGCCCTCAAGCCTCATCCGAACATAAGCCTCCTTTTTCTTCCTAACCCACGAATCAACTTTTTTGGTGCACCACGGTTCCCTGGGCCTACCAAATCCTCCTTGCCTGACAGGGATATACTTATCACAGACCCGCAATAGCTGCTCCTTGAAAAATCTCCACATCTCGGATGTTCCCAGTCCCTGTAATCTTTCATTCCAACCAATGCTTCCTAATTCTCTCCTAATAGCCTCATAATTACCCTTCCCCCAGCTGAAACAACTGACCCGAGGTTCATGCCTATCCCTTTTTATGCTGCAGTTATACTGCAGGTGAGGCCACACCTGGAGTATTTCATTCAGTTTTGTTCAGTTTTGTTCACCTTGCTACAGGAAAGTAGTTGGTGTGTTTGTCCACAAATCTCTGAACTGGGAAGAGCATGTTAGGGTCACGAAAGAAAGACTTTTGAGAAACCTGCCTTTATCAATCAAGGCATAGATTAGAAAAACAGGGAAGTCTTGCTGAAGTTGGGTAGAACTTTGTTGAGGCCACAGTTGGAATATTGTGTGCATTTCTATTCACCAAATCATGAAGGATGTAATTGCGCTGGAGATTCCCCGGGATGCTGCCTGGGATGGAACATTTCGGTTATAGAGAAAGGTTGAATAGGCATTGGTTGTGTTTTTTTGGAACAAAGAAGACCGAGAAGGTGACCTGATTGAGGTGTACAAGATTATAAGGAACATGGGCAGTGTGGATAAGGAGCAACTTAGTTGAAGGGTCAGTCACAAAGGGACACACGTTCAAGGTGTAGGGGAGGAGGGTTAGGGGGCATGTGAGGATAAACCGTTTTACCTAGACTGTCTGGAATGTGCTGTCCTGGAGAATGGTGGAAGCAGGTTACTTCAGATCATTTAAACATGTTATTTCATGAGCATTTGGTACATGATAACATTCAGGGCTATTGACCACGTGCTGGTAAATGAGAATTGGTGGCAGTTCATGTGTTTCTCATGTGCCAATGCAGACTCAGTGGGTGGAAAGGCCTCTTCTGCACTCGATGAGCAATTGGGGCTCGTTCTGGGGAAGGTGGGACCTCAATAAGAGGGATGGGATACACCTGAACCAGAGGGGAACAAATATCCTGGGGGGTAAATTTGTGAAGGTTATGCGGAGTGGTTTAAACTGATTCAGAGGGGGGGTGGGATCCTGAGTAGAGGGGATCAAAGTGAGGGGGGCGTAGATATTTTTCTGCTGGTAATTGTTTCAGGGATGGCAGTTCAGGCTGTGTGCTGCATCTCCTGTGGGATGTATGTGGTGAGGGACTCCAGTAGTGTTTCAGGGGATTTTACTTGTAGGAAGTGTGTTAGATTGCAGTTTCTGGAGGAGCGTGTAAAGGAGTTGGAGGGGGAATTAGAGGAACTCCGCATAATTCGGGAGGCGGAGGCAGTTCTTCTCTGCAGTTCCTGAATCCTCTGTGAATCTATCACTGTCTCTCTTCTCTCTCTCTCTCAGATCTTGCTTCTCTCTCCCCCTCTGCTCCCATGCTCTCACTGTGGGTCTTTCCCTCTCTGATTATATTTCTTTCATTCTCTCTCTCTCTCTCTCTCTTACCCCCCACCCCACTTCTATCTCTGTCTCTCTGTCTCTCTCTCTCTTCGTGTTGTTTTCATTCCCCCATCTCACTTTGTTCTTTTTTCTCCCTCTCTCTGTCTATTTTGCCAACTGTCTTACTTCCTACCATCTCCCAATCTCTCTCCATTGTTGTAGTTCCCTCGTTTTGTCCCAAGCTCTCTGACTCTCTGTCATTTTTTTTCTATTTATCTTTCTCTTTTACGTTTTTTTTTGTCCTCCTTTTTCCCCTTATTTCTGTCTTTCTTTTTCTCTGTCTTTCTTTTGTCTATCATTTTCTTTCTCCCTGTCACTCTTTGTTTATTTCTCTTTCCATCTTCCTGTCTTACTTCCCGTGTGGCAAATGGAAGGCAGGTGATGACAAAGGGTTGATTTCCTGTCCAATTGATGTGATAGATTATAAGTTTTTAAATAAGATTCGGACATTCCCATCATTGAATAATTTGCAGAATTGAATGATTGGGTATTTGATCACATTCTTCAACTGCTCTCTGAATGTGGTCTGGGTCACGGCGTAAATAGCAGTGTTTGTGCAACAGCTCAGGAGCTGGAGCACAAAGCCCAATTCTTGAACAAAAGAATCTAACCAAACTGACTGAAACCCCATATCATACATCCGCCTCCAAATACAATAAACCATAAATGTTGACCATAACAGAATGAAATTGGCTGAGATAACAAATAGTAAAATGATGGATTTCCTCCGACTCTCCATCTCTGGGTCTCTGTGATTCTCTGCACTGCTGTGAGCCCGGAGTCTCCTGCGGGCTCTGCTGCTCACTAAAATGTGTCTGATGGTGAATGCATTGAGAAGCAGAATCAGGATGAATGGGACACCCGGGTTTAGGATGTGGTGGATGAACTCGATTGTTCCCCAGACAGGAGATCCCATAACTTCCCATGTGGAATCACAAAACCAGGGAAAGTTCATGAAAAAATATGTTCCACTCAACATAAAATACCAGAAAATGTTCTTTAAACAGCTCAGCACCGTCACTGTTCCCAGAACCACAGTCGCCGTTTTCTCACTGCAATATTTACTTCTCAGCTTGGGACAGCAAATGGCCACAAATCGATCAAAGGTGAAAGTGACGGTGAACCAGACAGAACAGTCAGTGGCTGCATAAAGCAGGACGGCGTGGATGTTACACACGGGGAGGAATAGCACAAAGGAAAAATATTGCCAATAAACAATGGGGATGTGTCTCAATATCAGGTCGAGGATAACGACCAGCAGATCCCCCACTGACATGGCCACCAGGTAACAAGTGACACATTTAGAGAGACCACATTTTCCACGGGAAAGGATAACTATCGTTACAATGTTCACTGCAAAGAAGAAGAAGAAATAGTGCAATTATTTTTCAGACTGTCATCAAAGTTGCTCGTTCAAATGCAGAATGCTTAGACAAAGGTATTTTTGAGTCCATTGGTACACAATCTCAGAATTTTGTATCTTTCTCCCAATGGAAGAACAAAGAACAATGAGCAGTAGAACCTAGGAAAGGCCCTCAAAGTCTGCGCTGATCAGGATATCAGCCTGAACCCTAAGCGATTACAGAGTCTGTATCCTTCCATTCCCTTCTGATTCATGTATTTGTCTAGTTGCCCCTAAGATGTCGCTATTGTGCCTACTCACACCACCTTCCTGGGCATTCCAGACCTTCACCAGCATCTGTTTTAATAAACCTGCCTCACACATCTCCTCGAAACATTTCCCCATGCACCTTAAAACTACATTTCCTGGTACTTGAATTTTGAATCTTCCAAAAAAGCATCTGACTATCCACTCTGTTCACACCATTCCTAATCTTATAGAATCATAAACCCTACAGTGCAGAAAGAGACCCTTCGAGTCTGCACCGAACACGATCCCACCCAGGCCCTACCCCCATATCCCTACATATCATAACCATTCATCCCACCTACACATACCTGGACACTAAGGGGCAATTTCTCAGCACGGCCAATCAACCTAACCCGCACATCTTTGAACTGTGGGAGGGAAACCGGAGCACCCGGAGGAAACCCACGCAGACACAAGGAGAATGTGCAAATTCCACACAGACAGTGACCCGAGCCGGGAACCGAACCCTGGAGGTGTGAAGCAGCAGTGCTAACCACTGTGCTACCGGGTCACCCCTAATATAGCAGTTCAGCCCTCAAACTCCTTCATTCCTGTGAGAATGAACTGAGCCTATTGAAACTCTGCTCCTAGCGAACACCCTCCAGACCAGGCAACACCCAGGCATAGATTTCCTGTACCCTCTCCGAATGCATCCACATCCTTCTAGTATTGTGGTGACCAGAATTGTGCACAATATTCCAAATGAGGCCGAACTAAGTTTCTGTGCAGTTGCAGCATAACCTGAAATGAAATTTCATTTCACGAGAGGCATTGAAAAGAAGGAATTCGAGGTTAATGTGTGAAATCAAGGGCTATTTTACAAGAATAATTTAACAAATGTGAATTTATCCACTTTGGTAGCAAAAATGGGAAGGCAGATTATTATGTGACTGGCCGTGACTTAGAAGAGGGAAGTGTCTAACCAGACTGAGGTGTCCCTGTATTCCAGTTGGTGAAAACAAGTGTGCAGTTACAGCAGGCAGGACAGAAGGCAAATGATAAATTGGCCTCTATATTGAGAAGATTTGAGAATCGGAAGAGCGATAGAATCATGGAACCCTACAGTGCAGAAAGAGGCCCTTCAGCCCATCGAGTCTGCACTGAACACAATCCCACCCAGGCCCTACCCCCATATCATACCCACTAATCCCTCTAACCTACACATCCTTGGACACTAGGGGGCACTTTCTTAGCATGGCCAATCAACCTAACCCGCACATCTTTGGACTGTGGGAGGAAACCGGAGCACCCAGAGGAAACCCATGCAGACACGAGGAGAATGTGCAAACTTCACACAGACGGTGACCTGAGCGGGGAATCGAACCCGGGATCCTGGAGCTGTGAAGCAGCAGTACTAACCACTGTGCTACCATGCCTCCACCGCTGAGCTCCCATGCAATGTTTGAGTGCAATTGGACAGGGCATGGGTGAGGCCACATCTGGAATATTGTATACAATTTTGATGTCCTTATCTGAGGAAGGCTATAGAGGGAGTACAACAAAGATTTACCTGGCTGATTCCTGCGATGGAAGAACTGTCATACAAGGAGACATTAAGTTGGTAGGGTTATATTCATTGGAGGTTAAATGAGGGAGAAGGGGATCTCAGACACTTATAAAATTCAACAGAATTAGGCATCCCCCTGCAACTGGATTCTGAACTCCTTAACAGACTGCAATCAGTAATGATAGACAACACCACTTCCTTTACGATCATACTCAACACTGGTGACCTACAAGGGTGTGTTTTCAATCTCCAATGTACTCCTTATTTCTGACTGTGTGCCTAAACTCTCCTCCAACCCGATTTTCTGAAGAAACTATCGCAGTGATTCGGATCTCAAACAATGATGAGAAGGAGCACAGGAATGAGATCGAAAATCGAGTGAACTGGTGTGACAACAATAATCTCTTCCACATTCCTCTGTCTACGTTGATGGGGATGAAGTGGAAATGGTTGAGAGCTTTAAGATTTAGCTGTAAAGGACACAAACAACCTCTACCCCCGTGGTGACGCTATAGATAAGAAAGCCCACCATCGTCTCTACTTTCTCAGAAGACTAAGGAAACTTGGCAAGCCCACTACAACTCTCGCCAACATTTACCAATGCGCCATGGAAAGCATTCTTTCTGGTTGTATCACAGCTCGGTACGGGCTCCTAGTCTTCCCAACACTGCAGGAAAATACCAATGGTCGTGAATGAAACCCAGTCCATGGTGGGATCCGGCCTCCCATCCATTCCCTCTGTCTACACTTCCCACTGCAGTGGGAAAACAGCCAGCAGAATCAAGGACCCCATGCACTCCGGACATACCCACCTCCTTCCGTCGGAAAAAAGAAATAAGGTTCTGAAGACACGTACAAATCGACTCAAAAACAGCTTCTTCCCTGTTGCCATCAAACTATTGAAAAGACGGACCTCACACGGAGTTGATCTTTGTCGGCACCCGATCTATGACTGGAATATTACATTCTGCACTCTCTCCTTTCCTTCTCTAAGAACAGTATGACTTGTTTATATACTTTTCACTGTAAACTAATACATGAGACAATAATAAATCCAATTATTTTCAAATCAGAGGCAGGGTAGATTCAGAAAGAATGTTCCTGATGGTGAGGAATCCAAAATTAGGGGTCAGAGTTTGAGGATAAGGGGTAAAAATTTTCAAATTAATGTGAAATTCTATCAAGGTAGATAAGTCGCCGGGACCAGATGGGATGTACCCCAGGATACTGTGGGAGGCCAGGGAAGTGATTGCAGAGCCCTTGGCGATGATCTTTGCGTCATCAATGGAGACGGGAGAGGTTCCGGAAGATTGGAGGATTGCGGATGTAGTCCCTATTTTCAAGAAAGGGAACAGAGATAGCCCGGGAAATTACCGCCCGGTGAGTCTGACCTCAGTGGTTGGTAAGCTGATGGAGAGGCTTCTGAGGGACAAGATTTACGAGCATTTGGAGAGGTTTGACATGATCAGGAATAGTCAGCATGGATTTGTCAAGGGCAGGTCGTGCCTTACGAGCCTAGTTGAGTTCTTCGATAATGTGACTGAACACATTGACGAAGGAAGTGCCGTGGACGTAGTGTACATGGACTTCAGCAAGGCTTTTGATAAGGTCCCCCATGCAAGACTTCTTGAGAAGGTGAGAGGGCATGGGATCCAAGGGCCTTTGGCCTTGTGGATCCAGAACTGGCTTGCCTGCAGAAGGCAGAGAGTGGTTGTGGATGGGTCTTTTTCGGAATGAAGGTCAGTCACCAGTGGGGTGCCCCAGTGATCTGTTCTGGGACCCTTGTTGTTTGTCATTTTCATTAATTACCTGGATGAGGAAGTGGAGGGATGGGTTAGCAAGTTCGCTGATGACACAAAGGTCGGCGGTGTTGTGGATGGTCTGGAAGGATGTCAAAAGTTGCAGCAGGACATAGATAGGATGCAGGAATGGGCGGAGAAGTGGCAGATGGACTTCAACGCGGATAAATGTGTAGTAGTCCATTTCGGCAGAACCAACGGGATGAACGAGTACACTATTTAGGGCAGGGATCTTAGTAGCGTTGAAGAGCAGAAGGATCTCGGGGTCCGGGTTCACAGGACTCTTAAATCGGCCTCGCAGGTGGAGGAGGTGGTCAGGAAGGCATATGGTGTACTGGCCTTCATTAATCGAGGGATTGAGTTTAGGAGTCGGGAGGTAATGCTGCAACTTTACAGGACCCTCGTCAGGCCTCATTTGGAGTACTGTGCGCAGTTCTGGTCGCCTCACTATAGGAAGGACGTGGAGGCTATTGAAAGGGTGCAGAGGAGATTTACAAGGATGTTGCCTGGACTGGGAGGCATGCCTTATGAAGATAGGTTGAGGGAGCTGGGACTCTTTTCCCTGGAGAGGCGAAGGTTGAGAGGCGACCTGATAGAAGTTTATAAAATGTTGAGAGGAATAGATAGGGTGGACTCTCAGAGGCTATTTCCCCGGGTTGAAATGGTCGCTACGAGAGGACACAGATTTAAGGTGCGGGGAGGGAAGTACAGAGGTGATGTTAGGGGTAAGTTTTTCACTCAGAGGGTAGTGAGTGATTGGAATCGGCTGCCGTCGTCGGTGGTGGAGGCGAACTCGCTGGGGTCTTTTAAAAGACTCCTGGATGAGTATATGGGGTTTAATGGGATTGGGGGTTATAGATAGGTCTATAGATTGGTGGGGTTGATGCGATCGGCGCAACGCGAGGGCCGAAGGGCCTGTTTGTGCTGTAATGTTCTATGTTCTATGAAATTCCCCGCTCGAGTCACTGTCTGTGTGGAGTTTGCACATTCTCCTCGTGTTTGCATGGGTTTCCTCCGGGTGCTCCGGTTTCCTCCCACAGTCCAGTGATGTGCAGGTTAGGTTGATTGGTCATGCTAAAATTGCCCCTTAGTGTCCTGGGATGTGTAGGTCAGAGGGATTAGTGGGTAAATATGTAGGGATATGGGGATAGGGCCTGGGTGGGATTGTGGTTAGTGCAGACTCGATGGGCTGAAGGGCCTCTTTCTGCACTGTAGCATTCTATGAACAGAAATCTCTTCACCCAGAGGTGGTGAGTGTATGGGATTCACTACCACGGGAAGTAGTTGAGACAATTTTTTTTTCAAGAAGGAATTTGATACAGCAATTGGGGCTAAAGGGGTCAGGGGTTATGAGATGGGGGGTGGGGGGAAAAGGATATTGAGTTTGATGATCAGTCATGATCAAAATGAATGGAGGAGCAGGCTTGAAGGGTCACGTGGCTCATTCCCACTTCCTTTTCTTATGGTCTTAAGAATAGCGTTCAGGGGATGGGAAACAGGGTGTGAAGTGGAGGGGATATGGGTTCAGAAATCAGCAATCATTTCCAAAGGTAGTGAGGATATTAAAGAACAAAAAACAAAGAACAGTCTTCTCAGCCCTCCAAGCCTGTACCACTACACTGCCCGACTGATCTAAAATCCCCTACTCTTCTGGAGATCATGTCCTTCTAAGAACAGAAGAAATAAGAACATAAGAAATAGGAGCAGGAGTAGGCCATCTGGCCCTTCGAGCCTGCCCCGCCATTCAATAAGATCATGGCTGATCTGTCGTGGCTCAGCTCCACCTTCCCGCCCTCTCCCCATAACCCTTAATCCCTTCTCTTATCAAAAACCCATCAACCCGCTTCTTAAAAATATTTAGCGAGGCAGCCTCCACCACTTCAACGGGCAGAGAATTCCAGAGATTCACCACCCTTTGAGTAAGAAGTTCCTCCTCAACTCCGTTCTAAAACGCCCCCCCTTTATCTTGAGGCTGTGCCCCCTAGTCCTACTGTCTTTTTTGAGCGGGAAGAGTCTCTCCACCTCTATCCTATCCATCCCATTCATCATCTTATACGTCTCAATGAGATCTCCCCTCAGTCTTCTAAACTCTAACGAATACAAGCCTAGTTTATTCAGCCTCTCCTCATAGCTCAATCCCCTCAACTCCGGTATCAGCCTAGGAAACCTCCTCTGCACTCCCTCCAGGGCCAAAATATCCTTTTCCCATCCTATCCATGTATTTGTCCAGACGCCCCTTATAATTCACTGTCTGCTTCCACTGCCTCCCCCTGGTGAGTCTCAGGCACAGTGAAAAGTCTGACAACACCAGGTTTTAGTCCAACTGATTTATTTGATAGTTAACTCACTAGCTTTCGAGAGGTCTCCCTCTTCTTCAAGTGAGTCTCAGGCAACCAGCCCCTTCTCTGTAAAAGAATTGCCTCGTACATTTCCTTTTAGCCTTGCCTCTCGCAGCTTGCCCCCCCTTAGCAAGTGACCCTTCTCACCGTGGAAATAGCTCCTGATTAGTCATTCTGTCCATGTCCCTCAAAACCTTGTGAGCTTCAATCAGTTTGGCCCTTCGCTGCTATCAATCCTTTGAGATCAAACCAAGTTTCTCCAACCTCTCCTCATAGCTAATGCCCTCCATACCAGGTAACATCCTGGTAAATCTTTTCTGTGCCCTCTCCAAAGCCTCGATATCCTTCTGGTAGTTTGGCGACCAGAATTGAACGCTACATTCCACGTGCAGCCTAACTAATGTTCTATAAAGCTACAACACGACTTGCCAATTTTCGAACCAAATGCCCTGGCTGATGCCTTTGTGACTATCTTTTCCATCCGCGTTGCCACTTGCATTGACCCGTGTACCTGTACACCCAGATCTCTTTGCCTATCAATACTCCAAAGGGTTCTGCAACTTACTACATGAGACATTCCAAAATGTATTGTCTCACATTTCTCCGGATTAAACTCCATCTGCCATTCCTTCGTCCACATCTCCAACTAAGCTATATCCTCCTGTATTCTCTGATGTTCCTCATCGCTATCAGTGAATCCATTAAACATTGTATGGTCTGCAAACTTGCTGGTCAAACCAGTCATATTTTCCATGTTTCATACATATTCCAAACAGCAATGGTCCCAGCAGTGATCCCTGAGGAATGTCAATGGTTACAGTCTTCCATTCACAATCGTACTCTTCCCCTGCTACCTCTGTCTTCTATGGCAGAGCCATTTCTGTATCCACTTTGCCAGCTCCCATGTGACTTCACCTTCTGCACCAGTCTGCCATGAGGGACCTTATCAAAGGCCTTACTGATATCCATGTAGGCAACATCCACGACCCTACCCTCATCAATTATATTTGTCACTTCCTCAAAAATCTTGTTCAAGTTACTGAGACATCCTTCCCATTCACAAAACCATGTTGTCTCTCGTTAATATGGCCACGAGTTTCCAACTGGGAAGAAATCATGTCTCGAAGAATTCTGGCCAATAATTTCCCAACCACTGATGTCAGTCTCACTGGCCTGTAATTAACCGGATTATTCTTGCTACCCTTCTTAAACAAAGGAACAACATTGGATATTCTCCATTCCTCTGGGACCTCTCCTGTCGCCAGTGAGGATACAAAAATTTCTCGCAAGGCCCCAGCAATTTCCTTCCTTGCCTCTCTCACTATTCTGGGGTATATCCCATCAGTCCCTGGGATCTTGTCTACCTTAATGTTTCTCAAGAACCTCAATACCACCTCCGTTTAGATCACACCATGACTCAAACTATCTACACACCCTTTCCCAGACTCATCATCCATTTCTTACTCTTTCATGAATACTGCCGCAAATTACTCATTTAATACCTCTCCAATTTCCTCTGGATCCACATATAGATTCTTTCCCCTGTGCTCCCATTCCCTTCAGAATGCTTTGTGCCTGTTCAGAGTCATCCTGGACCCTGGCACCAGGGAGGCAAGATACCATCATAGAGTCTCTTTCAGGTATACAGAATGCGAGCCCCAATCTCTATGGGGAAGATTAAAATCCCCGACTATCACAACTCCTTGCAGTTGTCAGCTATCTCTCTGCTGATTTGCTCCTCCAATTCTCACTGACTATTGGGTGTTCTATAATACAACCCCATTACTGTGGTCGTACCTTTCCTGTTTCCCAGCTCCACCCAGAGGGTCTCTATCCTGCCTGAGTACCGCAGTAACATTTTCCCTGACCAACAATGCCACCCTCCCACCCCACCATTTATCCCTCTGCCTCTATCAGCCCTGAAACATTGGAACCCTGGAACATTGAGCTGCTGGTCCTGCCCCTCCTGTAGCCAAGTTTCACTAATGTCTAAAATGTCATATTTCCACCTTCAGCTCACCTGCCTTCCCCACAATACTCCAGGCGTTGAAATAGACACACCTCAAAAGATTATTTACACCACACTCAACACTTCCATTAGTGATTTTAGTTGAATTAACCCGTTCTTTTACCCCCGCTCCACTATCTGCTCTGGCACTCCGGTTCCCATCCGCCTGCAAATCTGGTTTCAACGCTCCCCAATAACACGAGCAAACCTCCCTGCAAGTATATTGGTCCCCTTGTAATTTCGGTGTAACCCGTCTCTTGTACAGGTCCCACCTGCCCCAGAAGAGGTCCCAATGATCCATGAATCGGAAACCCTGCCCCCTACACCAGTTCCTCAGCCTCATGTTGATCCGCCCAATCATCCTCCTCTTACCCTCACTGGCAATGTGGCACAGGCAGCAATCCTGAGATTACTACCCTTGGGGTCCCGCTTTTTAACCTCCTTCCAAGCGGCACGGTAGCACAGTGGTTAGCACTGCTGCTTCACAGCTCCAGGGTCCTGGGTTCGATTCCCGGCTCGGGTCACTGCCTGTGTGGAGTTTGCACATTCTCCTCGTGTCTGCGTGGGTTTTCTCCGGGTGCTCTGGTTTCCTCCCACAGTCCAAAGATGTGCGGGTTAGGTTCATTGGCTATGCTAAAATTGCCCCTTAGTATCGTGGAAGGTGTAGGTTAGAGGGATTAGCAGGTAAATGTGTAGGGATATGGGGATAGAGTCTGGGTGGGATTGTGTTCGGTGCAGACTCGATGGGCCGAAGGGCCTGTTTCTGCACTGTAGGGTTCTATGCTATCAAGCTTTCTATCCTCTCTCTTTCGGACCTCCTCACTTTTCCTACCTATATCATTGATACCAATGTGTACCAGACGTCTGGCTGATCACCTGCCCACTTTAGAACACTGCACGCGATCAGAGACATCCCTGACCCTGGCACTCGGGAGGCGACAAACCACGCGGGAGTCTCTGTCCCAACCACAGAGCCTCCTGTCTGTACCTATGACCATCGAGTCCCCTATCCCTACCACTCTCCTCTTCTCCCTCCCACCCTTTTGCACTGCTGAATCACACTCAGTATCTGAGATCCGGCTGTCGCAGCTTGTCCCAGGTAAATCATGCCCTGTTACAGTATCTCACTCCATATGCCTGTTGTGGAGGGGTATGACCACAGGGGAGCCCTGCTCTGCCTGTCCTTTCACATTTCCATTCCCTCTCCTTACAGTAACCCAATTTCCTGTGCTCTGCTGCTTAGGAAACTACCTCCCTCAAGCTACTGTCTATAAACTTCTCATTCTCCCGAATTAGACGGAGATCGCCAAGCTCCTTCTCCAGTTCCCTAACACATTTTGCTCACAGCTGCAGCGGGATGCATCTTTTGCAGGTGTTGTCGTCAGGGATACCGACGGTCTCCCTGATCTCCCACATCCTGCAAGAGGAGCATTCCAACATCTCGCCTGGCATTTCTTGTTCCTTAAAAAAAACAAGAATAAACTTTCCAAAAACAAAAACCTACTCTCGCCTCTGCCTGTTCTCGCCAAAGCCCACTCTGAGCCAAAGCCCTTCAGCCTTCACTCTATCCCTCTTTCTCCGCTGCCGCAGTATAGAGTGGCCTGCTCTTTAAACCTCCCGCTCACCACTTGCTGACATCCAGCACCTTCTAGCAGTCACCCATCTATCTGCCTGCACCTTGGGTGTGACCGTGTCTCTAAAGCTCGCCAACCTCATGCTCCTACATGCATCCAGCTGCTCCTCCAACCTATCCATGAGGTCTGGAAGGAGCTGCCAATTGGGTGCACTTTCTGCAGATACAGTCGTCCAAGGTGCTGGAAGTGTTATGGTTCTCCCACATCTCACAAGTGCAGCACTTAACCCCACTGGCCGACATTTGGAGCACCAATTCAATTATATAAGAACATTTATAAAACCCTTACCTTCAATTTACCTTCTCACAGTCGCCTTTTTTTTGGTTAGAAGAGAAGGGAGGGAGGGTAACACTAATGTGTTGAAAGATTTACAGGTTAGATGGATTGGCCACGATAAATTGCCCCTTAATGACCAAATATCAGTATACTCGGGGAATTATTAGGGTAAATGCATGGTTATAGTGATAGAGCCTGTGTAATGTGCTCTGTCAGAGAGTCGCTGTGGGCTCAATTGGCCAAATGGCATTCCTCTGCACTGTGGGAACTCTATAATTTATATCACTTATTTTGTGAATCGTACTATTTCCCAATCCAGGTACAAGACACAATGTTAGCTGTTAAATATTACAAAATATTATATTTCATCGCTGCAGCCCCTCGACAGATGTCAGTTCAGTGTTGAAGAGCCTTGATGTGCCGGAGCGCACAGATAACAATAAATAAATGAATGAAAGACGGAAAGAGAGAGAAAGAAAGAGAGAGAGAGAAAGAGGAAGAGAAAGTGTGAGGGAGAGAGTGAAAGACGGAAAGGGAGTGTGAAAAGAAGAGAAAATAAAGAAGAAAGAGAGGAATAAAGAAAGGAAAGGAAAAGAGAGAAAGGAAGAGAAAGTGAGAAAAAGAGAAAATGTGAGGGTGAGATAGAGTGAAAGAGAGAAAGAACAAGAGAAAGAGACAAGGAAAGAAAGAAAGAAAAAAGAAAAGAAAGAAAGAAAGAGAGAAAGGAATAGATAAAGGAAAAAAGATAAAACGAAAGGAAGAAAGAAAGAGCGAAAGAGAGAGATAACCTGAAAAAGAAAGAAAACAAAGTGAGAAATGGAGAAAGAGAGAAAGAAAGAGAGAGAGAAAGGAAGAAAGACAGGAAGAAAGAAAGATAAAAGAAAGAAAGACAGAGAGAATGAGAAAAACAAGAAAGGCAGAGAGAAAGAAAGAGCGTAAGCAAGGTCAAGAGAGAGATAGGGAGAAAGAAAGAGTGAAATGAAGAAAGAGAGAATGAGAGAAAGGGGAATTAGGAAAAAGAGAGAGAAAAATGAAAGAGAGACATGCAGAAAAAAGATAGAAAGGAAGATAGGAAGAAAGAGACATGGAAAGAAAGAAAGACATATAGAAAAAAAATATTGACAGAAAGAGAAAGAACAAGAAAAAAAGAGAGAGAGAAAGAAAGAACGTGAGAAAGAAAGTAAGAGAGACAGGAAGAAAGGGAGAGAGAAAACGAAAGAAAGAAAGAAGGAAAGGGAGGAAAAAGAGAGAAAGAGAGAAAAAGAGACTAAGAATGAGAGAACAGGAAAAAAAGGGAGAGGAATTCAGAAAAAAGATAAACAGAAAGGAAGATAGGAAGAAAGAAAAAAAGAAAGGAGGAAACAGAAAGGGAGAGAAAGAAGCAGAGATAGATAGAGAGAGAGAAAGAGCGACAGATAAAGAAGCAAAGAAGAAAGGAAGAAAAAGAGTGAAAGAAAGAGAGAGAGAAAGAAAGAGAGAGAGCGAGAACAAAAGAAAGGAGAGAGAAAAAGATAAGAAGACAGAAAGAATGTAAGGTCAGTTCACATTGGTCAATGCTCACAACGCTATCCAATCATTCCAGGATACTGGATTGCCCTGGAGATAGGCAGTGACTTACCCGGGACCCCAATCACAGCCAGGATGGGGAAGTAAATCTTTTTGACCTTGTTAAGTGCCAAAAGGATGTTGAGCGTCATCAGGAAACTTGGAGATATTTTCTCCTCTGTTCAATCCAGCTGGTTTGGTGTGTGTTGGAAAAAATTCTACCTTGTACGTTTTAGGAGGAACCCTTAATTTATGGGAAGGGGAAGCAGGGTCCCATGGTGCCTTGACTTACTTCCAATCGGTGAACAAACAAAGTCAGAAGCTAACGCTCCAAACTCTTAACAATCACAGCAGAGTTTCCAATTCAAAAATTCCCTGAAGACAAGGGAAGGGATTCTGTCATTTTGAGACGTATTTTCACTGATGTTTTTCTGAATGTAAAGACATAGAAACTAGGAGCAGGAGGAGACCATTAGGACATTTGAGCCTGCCCCATCATTCATTATGATCATGTCAGATTCTAAGTTCAATTTCCTGATCCCCCCTTTCCCCCCATATCCTTTGATCCATTTAACCCCAAAGGCTAAAGAACAAAGAACAAAGAACAACACAGCACGGGAAACAGGCCCTTCAGCCCAACGAGCCCGCGCCGCCGTCCCATTGTCTCATTGACCTATTCATGATTTTAGTCTACGCCGAATGTGCGAGAATCAGGGAGGTCCAATATAGGGACAAGTTGTTACACAATCAATCAGCCTAAAAGCACATTTTTGGGATGTGGGAGGAAACCGGAGCACCCGGAGGAAACCCACGCAACCACGGGGAGAACGCGCAAAATCCCACAGACACAGGCCCAAATCCATGTGTCCGCACAGCAACAGAGATAGTCTCTGAGCTGTCATGTTGCCCTCGAGATGATCCAGTTTAAGTACACCAACGACATGAAGCAGTAGGCAACTCCCAAAGCAACATCCAAGAGCAGCCCACCACAACCTGCCGCATGCATGCCCCTTGCTGGTCAACAAGGTGGACTTAAGGTGCCTGTGGAGACAAAAAATTCATTATTAAACAGGCAAAGACTCTACATCCCTGAGACAAAAACGGAATCCCAAGCCTACAATGTTTAGTAAGGCCTGCTATATCCCCCTATATGTAGACCGCTCATGTGGCTGTCCAAGTGACTCTTAAACAACCCTAGCATGCCTGCTTCCACCACCTTACTCGGCAGTGCATTCCACATCTCCACTACCCTTTGTGTGAAAAACCGCCCTCTAATATTTGTCTTATACCTAGCCCCCCTCACCCTAAGCCCGTGACCCCTCGTTCTATCCATTTCTAATAGCGGTAAAAGCTTACCACCATTTACTCTATCTATCCCCTTCATAATCTGATAAACCTCTATTAGATCCCTCCTCAGCTGACGTCTCTCAAGGGAAAACAGCCCAAGTTCGTTCAATCTTTCCTCGTAAGACAGCCCCTCCATACCAGGCAACATCCTGGTAAATCTCCTCTGCACTCTCTCCAGGATCTCTACATCCTTCCGGTAGTACGGCGACCAGAACTGGACGCAGTACTCCAGGTGAGGCCTAACCAACGTTCTATACAACTGCAACATCAGACTCCTACTCTTATATTCTATACCCCTTCTTTCCTCATCACATTCTGCACCTGCACCGACACCTTCAGGGACTTGTGCACTTGCACCCCCAGGTCTCTCTGCGTATCTATACTCCGGATAGTTCTACCTTTTATCGTATAACTCCCCTCCACATTATTCCGGCCAAAGTGCATCACCTCGCATTTCTCCGGATTAAATTCCATTTGCCATCTATCCGCCCAATCTACCAGCCTGTCTATGTCCTGTTGCATTGCCAGGCACTGCTCCTCAGTACCCGCCAATCCAACCATCTTAGTGTCATCAGCAAATTTGCTGATCACACCACCTACCCCCTCTTCCAAGTCATTAATATAATACTACAAATAGTAGAGGTCCTAGTACCGAGCCCTGTGGCACACCACTGGTGACAGACCTCCAATTGGAAAAGGAGCCTTCCACTACTACCCGCTGTCTCCTCCTCCCAAGCCAGTTCTCCTCCCATCTACATACCTGGCCTTGTATCCCATGAGCCTTCACCTTTTCTATCAGCCTACCGTGAGGGACCTTGTCAAACGCCTTACTGAAATCCATATAGACAACATCAACGGCTTGTCCTTCGTCAACCGTTTTTGTCACCTCTTCAAAAAATTCCAATAGATTCGTAAGGCACAACCTCCCTGTAACGAAGCCATGCTGCGTATCCCTGATCAGATTGCAGCGCTCCAGATGCTCATACATCCTATCCTTGAGGATCCTCTCCATTATCTTGCCGATAACTGAAGTCAAGCTCACCGGCCTATAGTTCCCTGGGTTATCCCTCTGACCATTTATAAACAACGGTACTACATTTGCAATCCGCCAATCCTCTGGGACCTCACCTGTGACCAAAGAAGAGACAAAGATTTACGTCAGGCCCAGAAATTTCATTCCTCACCTCCCTTAGCAGCCTGGGATAGATGCCATCAGGCCCTGGAGATTTATTTGTCTTTATACTGTCTAAAAGTCCCAACACCTCTTCCCTCGTGATGACTATTTCCCTCAACGGATCCTCAAACTTCTCAAGCACAGCAGCAGAGATCAGACCCCTCTCCTGTGTGAATACCGACGCAAAGTATTCATTCAAGATCTCCCTCATTCCCCCAGGCTCCAAGCATAGTTCCCCTCCTCTGTCCCTGAGAGGACCAATCTTCCCTCTAACCATCCTTTTGTTTCTAATATAGGAGTAAAATGCCTTAGGATTTTCTTTAATCCTACCCACCAAAGCCATTTCATGGCCCCTTTTTGCCTTTCTGATGCCCCTTTTAAGTTCTCTCCTACATTCTCTGTATTCTTCTAACGCTATCTCTGTCCTCAAATGCCTAGATCTAGTGTACGCCTCCCTCTTCCTCCTGACCAGATCCTCAATATCCCTAGTTACCCACGGCTCTCTAATCCTACCTTTCCCATCCTTCCTCTTGACCGACACATGTCTTTCCTGCAAAGATTTTAGTTTTCCCTTGAGAGACTCCCACATACCCAGCGTCGACCTGCCATCAAACAGCTTACCCCAGTCCGTATCTTTAAGATCCTGCCTAATCTGGTTGTATCTAGCCCTCCCCCAGTTTAACACCCTCCCCTTAGGACAGGCTTCATCTTTATCCATTAATATCTTGAACCAGACAGAGTTGTGGTCACTGTTAGCCACATGCTCTCCTACTTCAACGTCAACCACCTGCCCAGGCTCATTCCCCAGAACCAAGTCCAGTATAGCCCCCTCTCTGGTTGGGCTATCCACGTACTCTCCAGGGATCCATCCATTACACACTGTACAAATTCCTCCCCGTCAGCACCCTCTGATCTCGGCAACTTCCAGTCTACCCCGGGGAGATTAAAATCTCCCACTACCACCACCCTATTCTTCCTGCACTTATCTAGAATGTCCCTGCTTATCCCTTCTTCCACAGCCCTCGGGCTGTTGGGCGGTCTGTAGTACACACCCAACATAGTAACATCTCCCTTCCTATTCCTCAACTCCATCCATAGCGACTCGATTCCTATATCCTCCATACCTCCCTCCCTCTGCACTGCTACGATGCAATCCTTAACTAACAACGCCACTCCCCCACCTCTCAGCGACCCACCCCTATCTCGCCTGAAACACTTATACCCAGGAACATTCAACTGCAAGTCCTGCCCTTCCTTTAACCAAGTCTCTGTCACCGCCACCACTTCCAACTTCCTTTCGAACATTAATGCCTTCAGTTCATCTGTTTTGCCAGTCACACTCCTAGCATTGAAACACATGCACCGAAGACCCTCAGAAACAATCCGATCCTTCTTGCTACCCTCCGGGCTTACCCTATCCCCAATCCCAGTTCCATCCACCTCCCCACCCCCCCTCCATATTTGTTTAAACCCTGCCGAAACACTCCAGCTAACCTTCCAGCTAAGATATAAATGCCCTTCCCAGTTAACTGTACCCCATCCCTCTTGTATATTTGCCCCTCTTTCATAAAGACTTCCCAGTGGTCTACGAATCTAAAACCCTCTGCCCTACACCAATCCTTCAACCATGCATTTAGTTGGATTATCTCATTATTTCTAGCCCTGCTAGCCCCAGGCACCGGCAGCAGCCCAGAGAACGCCACCCTGGAGACCCTACATTTCAGCCTGGCCCCCAACTCCCTGAACTGCCTACGTATGTCCCCCCTGCACTTTGTTCCTATATCCTTCTCTCCTACGTGCACTATCACATCAGACTCAGTCCCTCCACCCTTCAAAATTCCCTCTCCCCTTTCTGAGACATCCTGTACCCCTGCTCCAGGGAGGCAGACTACCATCCTGGAGTCCCGCTTTTGCCCACAGAACCGCCTGTCAATCCCTTTGACTTTCCCATCCCCCACCACTATCTCACACCCTGCACTCTTCACTTTCTGATCTCCCTCCCTTGCATTCCCTACCCCAGCTGTCACTCCACCCTTGACATTCCGGGTAATTCCTCCGGGGCGTTCCTAGTGCCATGACTCCTTTTCTTTTCGCTCTTCCTAACTGTAACCCATCCATCTCTCCTCGTAGGTTCTGGTATTTGCTCAGTGTTGCCGTTCCTCTCCATTACTTCCTCATTTTCCCGAACTAAAAACATATCTTCCAGCCTCAGTTCCAGCTGCCTCACCCGGGCTCTTAATCACTGCACCTCTAGACATTTCCCACATATGTGGGCTTTCGGGAGATGTGCTGTCTCCAGAAATGTCCACATATGACAACGAACACAGTGAACACATATAACCCTAGACCCTGCCATTACGTTTGACCCCTGTTAAGGTGTCCTATTAATTCCTGAGCCTACGCTCGCCCAAGCCCAGTGAGCTTAAGCCCTTTTACCTCTCACTCTGCTTCCCGCCTCACTCCGGTGCCCTCTATCTACCTTGGCCTTCTTTTTATACTCCCGCGCTCCCTTCCCAGAGCCCCCGCGCCTATCTCCCACTACGGAACACCAAAATAAACAAAAACCCTCCCGAACTACAAGTCAGTCAAAAAACAGTAATTACAATGCAGCACACTCACCAAAAGGCAGCCACTCGTCGAAATCACAGCTCCAGAGAACATTGAGGTGGATCCTCACTGTTCCTGCTCAACTCCAATATAAACTGCATCCCCCCCCCGCCTTGTCTAGAGGCTGTGTCCTCTAGTCCTGCTGTCCTTTCAAAGCGGGAAGAATCTCTCAACCTCTTCCCTATCCATCCCTTTCATTATCTTATACGTCTCTATAAGATTCCCCCTCATCCTTCTAAACATCAGTGAGTACAGACCCAGTCTATTTAGAACGAACATAGAACATTACAGCACAGAACAGGCCCTTCGGCCCATGATGTTGCGCCGACCAGTTGCAAAACAATGACCCACTAACCTAAACCAATCCCTTTTCGTCCATAAACCTATCCACGGATCTCTTAAACGCCCCCAAACTAGGCGCATTTACAACTGCAGCTGGCAGGGCATTCCAATCCCTCACCACCCTCTGGGTAAAGAACCTACCCCTGACATCAGTCCTATAACTACCCCCCTTAATTTAAAGTCGTGCCCCCTCGTGCTAGCTTTCTCCATCATAGGAAAAAGGCTATCACTATCTACCCTGTCTAAACCTCTAATCATCTCATATGTTTCAATAAGGTCCCCTCTTAGCCGCCTTCTTTCCAGCAAAAACAACCCCAAATCTCTCAGTCTCTCCTCATAGGATCTCCCCTCCATACCAGGCAACATCCTGGTAAACCTCTTCTGCACCCTCTCCAAAGCCTCTACATCCTTCCTGTAATGTGGGGACCAGAACTGCACACAAAACTCCAAGTGCGGCCGCACCAGAGTAGTGGACAGTTGCATCATGACGCTGCGACTCATGAATTCAATCCCTCTACCAATAAACGCCAAGACACCGTATGCCTTCTTAACAACCTTGTCTACTTGATTCCCAACTTTCAGGGATCTATGTACACATACACCTAGATCCCTCTGCTCCTCCACACTATTCAAAGTCCTCCCGTTAGCCCTATACTCAACACATCTGTTATTCCTACCGAAATGAATTACCTCACACTTCTCCACATTAAACTCCATCCGCCACCTCGCAGCCCAGCTCTGCAACCTTTCTAAGTCACCCTGCAAACTATGACACCCTTCCTCACAATCTACCACACCTCCGACTCCAGATCATTAATAAAAATTACAAACAGCAGTGGCCCCAAAACAGATCCCTGAGGCACACCACTCATAACCGAACTCCATGACGAATATTCACCACCCTCTGTCTCCTATCTGCTAGCCAATTCCGAAATCCAATTACCCAGGTCACCCCCAATCCCATACATCTGCATTTTCTGCAGAAGCCTACCATGGTGAACCTTATCAAATGCCTTGCTAAAATCCATATACACCACATCAACTGCCTTACCCCTATCCACCTCTTTGGTCACTTTCTCAAAGAACTCTCTCTTCATAGTCCAACCCTCTCATCTCTGGTATCACCTCCTCCACAATCATCCTCAACACTGGTGCCTCACAAGGCTGTGTCCTCAGCCTCTCATACTCCTTATAACTTATCACGTTGTGGCCAAATTTTTCTCTAACTTTATTTTCAGGTTTGCTGATGATGAGACAGAGACAGGAATGAGACAGATGAACAATAATCAGTCCCTCAATGTCCGTCAAACGAAGGAGATAGTCATCGACTTCAGGAAGCATAGTGGAGGACACATCTCTGTCTACATCAATGGGAATGAAATGGAAATGATCAAAAGTTTCAGGTTTCTCAGTGTCCAGATCTCTAACAACCTACGCCGATGCTTTCGTTAAGAAAGTCCCAACATGTTCATTTTCTCAGGAGACTAAGGAAATTTGCCATGCCTGCTACGGCTGTCACCAACTTTTACAGATGCAACATAGAAAGCATTCTTTCTGGATGTATCACAGCTTGGTATGGCTCCTGCTCAGACCAAGACCGCAAGGAACGACAGGAGGTGGCGAAAAAAGCCCAATCCATGACACAAACCAGCCACCCATCCATTCGTTCTGTCGAAACTTCCTGCTTCCTTGGCAAAACAGCCAGCATTATCAAGGACTCCAAACACCCCGAACGTTCTCTCTTCTACATTCTTACATCGGGAAAAAGATACAAAACTCTGTGTTCACGTACTGCCGACTTAAGAACAGCTTCTTCCCTGATGCTATCAGATTTTTGAATGGAACTACCTCGTTTAACATTAATTTTTCGGTACACCCTAGCTATGACTGTAATGTTATATTCTGCACCCTCTCCTTTCTTTCTCTGTGAATGATATGCTTTGGTGTATAATGCACAAGAACCAATAATTTTCACTGTATACCAATACATGTGACAAAAATAATTCAAATCAACGTCCAAAAGACGTGCTGGTGAGGTGCATTGGCCATGCAAAATTCTCACTCAGTGTATCCGAACAGATGCCAGAGTGTGATGATGAGGGGATATTCACAGTAACTTCATTGCACTGTTAATGTAAGCCTACTTGTGACACATACATTAACTTTAAACTTTAAATCAGAAAAGGTACAGTGAAGGGATTTGTATTCTTGCATTAATAATATTTCTGTCTTTATTCCATTTGGAAAAATGGGTATACACAATGAGAGTAATACAATTCAAAACTATTTGGTAACTCAATGTGTGGACGAAGGTAGAGCAGTTGATGTCGTATACATGGATTTTAGGAAGGCGTTTGATAAGGTTCCCCATGGTAGGTTCATGAAGAGGATAAGGATGTGTGGGATAGAAGGAAATTTGGCCGATTGGATCAGTAACTGGCTGTATCATAGAAGACAAAGAAGAAGAACAAAGAACAAAGAACAACCCAGCACAGGAAACAGACCCTTCGGTCAAACGAGCCCGCGCCGCCATCTTAACAAAGCATTTTCCTCCACCCACCTTGACCCGTGTCTATGCTTATGGTACCCCCATTGGAAACCAGATTCAGGGGAGAATAAGTTAGGGACAATTTGTTACACCAATCAGCCTAAGAGCACATCTTTGGGGTGTGGGAGGAAACCGGAGCGTCCGGAGGAAACCCACGCAAGCACGGGGAGAATGCGCAAACTCCCACAGACACTGGCCCAAATCCATGTGTCTGCACAGCTCGCAGTGATAGTCACTGAGCTGTCGTGGTGCCCATCTGCTGGTCCAGTTTTAAGCACACACAATGACGCAAAGTACTAGACCACTCTCGAAACACCCAAGAGCAGCCCATGCACGACCCATCGTGTGTATGTCCCTCGTTAGACAACAAAGTGGACCGACACACCTGCAGATTAAAAGATAAAAACATCAACACATGTAGTATTAGATTTCCAGAAACGTCCTGAGGCTCTGACCCTTATTTAAAACTGTTTCCTATAACCCTCCATCCCTGTTTCACTCATGTCCCTATCTAAATAAACCTTAAACAAGTCCAGCGTGCCTGCCTCCACCACCTCACCTTAGTGTATTCCATACCCCCACGACCCTCTGTGTGAAAAACCTCCCTCTAGTATCCAAATTATATTTTTCCCCCCTCACCCTAAGCCCATGGCCCCTCGTAATTTTTGTATCTAACCTAGGAAAAAGCCTGCCACTGTTTACTCTATCTATACCCTTCATTATTTTATACTCCTGTATCAGTTCCCCCCTTAATCTCCGTCTTTCTAAGGAAAAGAGCCCCAGTTTACCCAATCTTTCCTCATAAGCCAACCCTTCCATACCAGGCAGCATCCTGGTAAACCCCCTCTGCACTCTCTCCAGGGTCTCCATGTCCTTCCGGTAGTAAGGTGACCAGAACTGGTCGCAGTACTCCAAATGCGGTCTAACCAACGTTCCGTACAACTGCAGCATTAGACGACAGCTCTTATACTCTATACCCCTTCCTATAAAGGCTAGCATTCCGTAAGCTTTCTTACACCTGGGATTCCTCCTTCAGAGACTTGTGCACTTACTCTCCCAGGTCCCTCTGCATTTCTATACTCTTAATAGGTCTACCCTTTATCATGTAACTCCTCCCTGCATTATTCCTTCCAAAATGCATCACCTCGCATTTATCAAGATTGAATTCCATCTGCCATTTATCTGCCCACTATACCAATCTATCTATATCCTGCTGTGTCACCTGACAATCCTCCTCGCTATCTGCTAATCCTGCCATCTTGGTGTCATCTGCAAACTTGCTGATTACACCACGTACGCCCTCTTCCAAGTCATTTATATATATTACGAATAGAAGAGGTCCCAGTACTGAGCCCTGCAGCACACCACTGGTCACAGACCTCCAGTTAGAAAAGGACCCTTCCACTACTACTACCCTGTCTCCTGTTGCCTAGCCAGTTTTCAATCCATCTAGATACCTGTCCCTGTATCCTATGTGCCTTAACCTTTTCAACAGCCTACCATGAGGGACTTTGTCAAATGCCTTAATGAAATCCATGTAGATGACATCGTCCACCGTCACCGACAGAGGGTGGTGGTGAAGGGAAAGTTTTCAGACCGGAGGCCAGTTACCAGCGGTTTACCACAGGGATCAGTGCTGGGTCCTCTACTTTTTGTGATATTGGACTTGCAAGAACATAGAAGGGGCTGGAGGATGGGTCAGTAAATTTGCTGATGACACCAAGATTGGTGGAGTAGTGGATGAGGTGGAGGGCTCTTGTAGGCTGCAAAGAGACACTGATAGGATGCAGAACTGAGCCAAAAAGTGGCAGATGGAGTTTAACCCTGATTAGTGTGAGGTGATTCATTTTGGTAGGACAAACTTGAATGCAGATTACAGGGTCAATGGCAGGGTTCTGAGGAATGTGGAGGAACAGAGAGCAATCTTGGGGTTCATATCCACAGATTTCTGAAGGTTGCCACTCAAGTGGATGGAGCCATGAAGAAGGCTCATAGTGTGTAGTGTTTATTAACAGGGGGTTTGAGTTTAAGAGCCATGAGGTTACATTGCAACTGCACCAGATGTTGGTGAGACCACATTTGGAACATTGTGTGCAGTTCTGGTCACCTCACTATAAAGAGGATGTGGAAGCATTGGAGAGAGTGCAAAGGAGATTTACCAGGATGCTGCCTGGTTTGGCGGGTAGGTCTTATGAGGAAAGGTTGAGGGAGCTGGGGCTTTTCTCTTTAGAGTGGAGGAAGATGAGAGGCGATTTAATAGAGGTTTATAAGATGATGAGAGGGATTGATAGAGTGGACATGTAGAGACTATTTCCTCGGGTGGATGTTGCTGTTACTTGGGGGCATAACTATAAAGTTCATGGAGGGAGCTATAGGAGGGATGCCCGAGCTAGATTCTTCACTCAGACAATGGTTGGGATGTGGAATGCACTGCCTGCTGAGATAGTGGAGTCGGGAGCTTTAGGAACATTCAAGCGGTTATTGGATAGGCACATGGAGCACACCAGAATGATAGGGAGTGGGGTAGACTGATCTTGGGTTTGGACAAAGCTCGGCACAACATTGAGGGCCGAAGGGTATGTGCTATGCTGTAATGTTCTATGTTCTATGACCATATTCATATATATATAACCCGTGAACAAACAGACTTGTGTTCATTTTATCTGTCCAGGTGGAAATTAATAACATGCATTGCATTTTACAATGCATCTTACACTTTGTGATCTATAAACTGGGACCTCCCTTACAACACTTGCAACTTTCTATTCATAGTTATTTGATTCCACTATCACAGCAAGTCATCTATTCCGCAGCCCAACAACTCTCTGAGTGAAGAATCTACCTCGGACATCCCTCCTATATCTCCCTCCATGAACCTTGAGCCGGTTGGTGCGTGTCCTCAGACTTTTGTATCTTTTGTGGCTTTGTAAAGGGGGGGTCGTGCCTTACAAATCTGGTAGAAATTTTTGAGGAGGTCGATGAAGGACGAGCCGTTGATGTCATCTATATGGATTTCAGTAAGGCGTTTGACCAAAGTCCCTCATGGTAGGTTGGTGGAAAAGGTTAAGGCTCATGGGATTCAAGGACAGGTGTCTAGATGGATTGAGAATTGGCTTGGTAACAGGAGACAGAGGGTGGCAGTGGAAGGGTCTTTTTCTAGCTGGAGGTCTGTGATTAGTGGTGTTCCGCAGGGCTCAGTACTGGGACCTCTGCTATTTGTAATATACATAAATGATTTGGAAGAGGGAGTAACTGGTGTGATCAGCAAGTTTGCAGATGATACGAAGATGGCTGGACTTGCTGATAGTGAGGAGCAGTGTCAGGCAATACAGCGGGATATAGATAGGCTGGTATATTGGGTAGAGAAATGGCAGATGGAATTTATAGAACATAGAACACTACAGCACAAACAGGGCCTTCAGCCCACAAGTTGTGCCGATCACATCTATAGCTATTTAATCCAGATAAATGCAAGGTAATGTAGAGGGGAGTTATACGATAAATGGTAGGCCTATAAGGAGTATAGAAACACAGTGGCACCTAGGGGTGCAAATACACAAGTCCTTGAAGGTGCCAGTGTAGGTGGAGAAGGTGGCGAAGAAAGCTTATGATATGCTTGCCTTTATAGGAAAGGGTATAGAATATAAAAGCTGGTGTCCAATGTTGCAGTTGTATAGAACGTTGGTTAGACCGCATTTGGAGTGCTGCGTCCAGTTCTGGTCACCTTACTACGAAGGACGTGGAGCGAGTGCAGAGGACATTTACCAGGATGCTGCCTGGTATGGAAGGACTGGGTTATGAGGAAAGATTGAGCAAATTGGGGCTGTTTTCCTTAGAAAGACAGAGAATTAGGGGAGATCTAATAGAGGTATATAAGATTATGAAGGGTATAGACAGAGTCGACAGTGGTAAGCTTTTTCCTAGGTTAGATACAAAAATTACGAGGGACCATGGGCTTAGGGTGAGATATAATTCAGATGTTAGAGGGATGTTTTTCACACAGAGAGTTGTGGGGGCCTGGAATGCGCTGCCAAGTAGGGTGGTGGAGGCAGGCACGCTGGGGTTAAGGTTTACTTCAATAGGCACATGAACAGTCTAGAGATGGAGGGAAACAGGAGACTTCTAAATAAGGATCAAGAGCTTTGGGATGTTCCTGGGAATCAATTGATTCCTATGGACCTTCCAACATATTTTATGGCTCACTTGTCTTACTTCTGAGCTTCTGGGGATTCTGTGAATGTCTGTATAAGTTGTGCATGTTTGTTGATGACTTTTCTTTTAATCCACAGATGATTCGGTCCGCCTTGTTGTCCATACACGCGGTGGGTCGTACGACGGCTGCTCTTGGATGTTGCTTCGAGTGTTGCCTAGTGCTTCACATCATAAGTGTACGCTTAAACTGGACCAACTGACGGGCAACACGACAGTTTAGTGACTACCACTGTTTGCTGTGCAGATACATGGATTTGGGTCAGTGTCTGTGGGAGTTTGAACATTCTCCCTGTGGGTTTTCTCCGGGTGCTCCGGTTTCCTCCCACACCCCAAAAACGTGCTCTTAGGCTGATTGGTGTTAACAAATTGTCCCTAAATTAGTCGTCCCTCAATCTGGTTATAATTCCTTTATTGTGGAGTCCATTTGGTGTAGACAAGGGTCATAGGTAGAAGAGGGCACTCAGAAAGTTAAAATGGCAGTGCGGACTCGTTGGGCCGAAGGGCCTGTTTCTCGTGCTGTGTTGTTCTTTGTTGTTCTTTTTCCCAATGGAAAAAGGTGGAAGAAAGAATGTCCGGGGTATGTGGGATTCGTAATTATGGCTGGCTGCTTTTCCAAGGCAGCGGGAAGTGTCGACAGAGTCAGTGGTTGGGAGGCTGGTTTGTGTGAAAGTCTTGGCTTTGTTCACATTCCCCTTCATTCAGGGGAATTAGCGGGGTAAATATGTGGGGTTGCGGGGATAGGGCTCGGGTGGGGTTGCGATTGGTGCAGACTCAATGGACTCCTTCTGCACTGTAGGGATCCTATGAGTCATGATTGTATGATTTTGAATGAATGGGTCAACACTGGGTAATAATTACAAGTGTTGAAAGCATTCTTGCTGAATGGAATGCCCAGGCTGATGGTAATAATGATGTGAGTGCCCCGAACAAATCAATTATTCAGACAAATGATGGTTTCAAAGTAATTCTTTTCAAATAATATTAAAGCAAATCTGTGTCATTCACAGCAGAAGGCTAACAATGAAATTATAACAAATATTTATTTTTTGTTACAATCATCAGAGAACGCAGACCAACTTGTTGATTCTTTTCAATCGAGGCTTCAGTTCCAAGGCCATGAAGTTAGAAAATAATCTTTGTAAATCTTTGAAATCTGACCCTGATCCACTGCTTGTGAATGAATCAGAGAAATATCCAGGATAGGTGAAATTACACATCAGTTTAAAGTTTTTTATTAGTGTCACGGGTAACGTGTGTGGCATGGTGACACAGTGGTTAGCACTGCTGCCTCACAGCTCCAGGGATCTGGGTTCGAGTCCAGCCTTTGGTGACTGTCTGTGTGGAGTCTGCTCGTTCTCACTGCATCTTTGTGGGTTTTCTCCGAGTGCTCCAATTTGCTCCCATACTCCAAAGATATGTGGGTTCGGTGGGTTGACCAAGCTAAATTGCCCCTTCATGTCCAAAGGAATGCAGGTTAGGTGAATTGGCCATGCTCAATTGCCCCTCTGTGTCCAAGGATGTGCACGATAGGTGGATTAGCCCTCTTAAGTTGTCCCTTAGTGTCCAGGGATGTGCAGGTTCGAAGGATTGGCCATGCTAAATGAACCCATAGTGTCAGGGGTCCAGCAGGAGAAAGACAGGGGCTTTTAGAGATGGAGCCCAGATGGGACTGTTGTCGTTACAGGCTCAGTGGGCTGAATGGCCTCTTTCTTCACTGCGATGATTCTATGATTATTTCAGCATTCAAATTAAAACTCCAGTACTTGATATAGCTCCTGTTCGGTCACAGATCACAAGAAACTACAAAGGGTCAGGAATGAATCCCATTCAATCACACAAACCACCCTTACATTCATCGACTTTCTATAAACTTCCCGCTTCCTTGACTAAGCAGCCAGCAAAATCAAGGACCCCACACAACCCGGACATTCCCTCGACCACCTTCCTCTGTCAGGAAAAAGATATTGGATGTGGCAGCTTGTTCCAGACACTCACCATCGTCTGTGTGAAAAGAATGCCCCTCTGGACCTTTTTGTATCTCTCCCCTCTCACCTTAAACCCAGGCCTCCAGTTTTAGACTCCTCATTCTTAGAGAAGATATGTTGACTATCTAGCTGATAAAAAGATCCATGGGGCGAATCTCCGAACTGTCAGCCTGCAGTTTGCCTGCCAGCTCGATCGCTGACCAGCCCACTGCCAATGATCCGTATCTTTGCGAGCTCCCCCCCCCACCCCCCCATCCCCCCGCCCCCCATTGGTGATGAGCTGGGTCTGTGTGATTCTCCCATTGGTGATGAGCTGGGTCTGTGTGATTCTCCCATTGGTGATGAGCTGGGTCTGTGTGATTCTCCCATTGGTGATGAGCTGGGTCTGTGTGATTACCCCATTGGTGATGAGCTGGGTCTGTGTGATTCTCCCATTGGTGATGAGCTGGGTCTGTGTGATTACCCCATTGGTGATGAGCTGGGTCTGTGTGATTCCGCCATTGGTGATGAGCTGGGTCTGTGTGATTCCCCCACTGGTGATGAGCTGGGTCTGTGTGATTCTCCCATTGGTGATGAGCTGGGTCTGTGTGATTACCCCATTGGTAATGAGCTGGGTCTGTGTGATTCTCCCATTGATGATGAGCTGGGTCTGTGTGATTACCCCATTGGTGATGAGCTGGGTCTGTGTGATTCTCCCATTGGTGATGAGCTGGGTCTGTGTGATTACCCCATTGGTGATGAGCTGGGTCTGTGTGATTCCGCCATTGGTGATGAGCTGGGTCTGTGTGATTCCCCCACTGGTGATGAGCTGGGTCTGTGTGATTCTCCCATTGGTGATGAGCTGGGTCTGTGTGATTCTCCCATTGGTGATGAGCTGGGTCTGTGTGATTCCCCCCATTAGTAATGAGCTGGGTCTGGGTGATTCCCCCATTGGTGTTGAGCTGCGTCTGTGTGATTCCCTCATTGGTTATGAGCTGGTTCTGTGTGATTCCCCCATTGGTGATGAGCTGGGTCTGTGTGATTCTCCCATTGGTGATGAGCTGGGTCTGTGTGATTCCCCCATTGGTGATGAGCTGGGTCTGTGTGATTCCCCCATTGGCGATGAGCTGGGTCTGTTTGATTCCACCCATTGGCGATGAGCTGGGTCTGTGTGATTCTCCCATTGGTGATGAGCTGGTTCTGTGTGATTCTCCATTGGTGATGAGCTGGGTCTGTGTGATTCTCCCATTGGTGATGAGCTGGGTCTGTGTGATTCTCCCATTGGTGATGAGCTGGGTCTGAGTGATTCCCCCATTGGTGATGAGCTGGGTCTGAGTGATTCTCCCATTGGTGATGAGCTGGTTCTGTGTGATTCTCCATTGGTGATGAGCTGGGTCTGTGTGATTCTCCCATTGGTGATGAGCTGGGTCTGTGTGATTCTCCAATCGGTGATGAGCTGGGTCTGAGTGATTCCCCCATTGGTGATGAGCTGGGTCTGAGTGATTCTCCCATTGGTGATGAGCTGGGTCTGTGTGATTCTCCCATTGGTGATGAGCTGGTTCTGTGTGATTCTCCATTGGTGATGAGCTGGGTCTCTGTGATTCTCCCATTGGTGATGAGCTGGTTCTGTGTGATTCTCCATTGGTGATGAGCTGGGTCTCTGTGATTCTCCCATTGGTGATGAGCTGGGTCTGTGTGATTCCCCCATTGGTGATGAGCTGGGACTGTGTGATTCTCCCATTGGTGATGAGCTGGGTCTGTGTGATTCCCCCATTGGTGATGAGCTGGGTCTCTGTGATTCTCCCATTGGTGATGAGCTGGGTCTGTGTGATTCCCCCATTGGTGATGAGCTGAGTCTGTGTGATTCCCCCCGTTGGTGATGAGCTGGGTCTGAATGATTCCCCCATTGGTGATGACCTGGGTCTGTGTGATTACCCCATTGGTGATGAGCTGGGTCTGTGTGATTCCCCCATTGGTGATGAGCTTGGTCTGTGTGATTCCCCCATTGGTGATGAGCTGGGTCTGTGTGATTCCCCCCATTGGTGATAAGCTGGGTCTGTGTGATTCTCCCATTGGTGATGAGCTGGGTCTGTGTGATTCTCCCATTGATGATGAGCTGGGTCTGTGTGATTCCCCCATTGGTGATAAGCTGGGTCTGTGTGATTCCCCCATTGGTGATGAGCTGGGTCTGTGTGATTCCCCCCATTGGTGATAAGCTGGGTCTGTGTGATTCCCCCATTGGTGATGAGCTGGGTTTGTGTGATTCCCCCATTGGTGATGAGCTGGGTCTGTGTGATTCCCCCATTGGTGATGAGCTGGGTCTGTGTGATACTCCCATTGGTGATGAGCTGGGTCTGTGTGATTCCCCCATTGGTGATGAGCTGGGTCTGTGTGATTCCCCCATTGGTGATGAGCTGGGTCTGTGTGATTCTCCCATTGGGGATGAGCTGGATCTGTGTGATTCCCCCATTGGTCATGAGCTGGGACTGTGTGATTCCCCCCATTGGTGATGAGCTGGGTCTGTGTGATTCTCCCATTGGTGATGAGCTGGGTCTGTGTGATTCTCCCATTGGTGATGAGCTGGGTCTGTGTGATTCTCCCATTGGTGATGAGCTGGGTCTGTGTGATTACCCCATTGGTAATGAGCTGGGTCTGTGTGATTCTCCCATTGATGATGAGCTGGGTCTGTGTGATTACCCCATTGGTGATGAGCTGGGTCTGTGTGATTCTCCCATTGGTGATGAGCTGGGTCTGTGTGATTCCCCCCATTAGTAATGAGCTGGGTCTGGGTGATTCCCCCATTGGTGATGAGCTGGGTCTGTGTGATTCTCCCATTGGTGATGAGCTGGGTCTGTGTGATTCTCCCATTGGTGATGAGCTGGGTCTGTGTGATTCCCCACATTGGTGATGAGCTGGGTCTGTGTGATTCTCCTATTGGTGATGAGCTGGGTCTATGTGATTCTCCCCATGGGTGATGAGCTGGGTCTGTGTGATTCCCCCTTTGGCGATGAGCTGGGTTTGTGTGATTCCCCCCATTGGTGATGAGCTGGGTCTGTGTGATTCCCCCCATTGGTGATGAGCTGAGTTTGTGTGATTCTCCCCATTGGTGATGAGCTGGGTCTGTGAGATTCCCCCCCATTGGTGATGAGCTGGGTCTGTCTGATTCTCCCATTGGTGATGAGCTGGGTCTGTCTGATTCTCCCATTGGTGATGAGCTGGGTCTGTGTGATTCCCCCCCATTGGTGATGAGCTGGGTCTGTGTGATTCCCCCCATTGGTGATGAGCTGGGTTTGTGTGATTCTCCCATTGATGATGAGCTGGGTCTGTGTGATTCCCCCCATTGGTGATAAGCTGGGTCTGTATGATTCCCCCCATTGGTGATGAGCTGGGTCTGTGTGATTCCCCCATTGGTGATGAGCTGGGTCTGTGTGATTCTCCCATTGGTGATGAGCTGGGTCTGTGTGATACTCCCATTGGTGATGAGCTGGGTCTGTGTGATTCTCCTATTGGTGATGAGCTGGGTCTGTGTGATTCTCCCATTGGGGATGAGCTGGATCTGTGTGATTCTCCTATTGGTGATGAGCTGGGTCTGTGTGATTCTCCCATTGGGGATGAGCTGGGTCTGTGTGATTCCCCCCATTGGTCATGAGCTGGGTCTGTGTGATTCCCCCCATTGGTGATGAGCTGGATCTGTGTGATTCCCCCATTGGTCATGAGCTGGGTCTGTGTGATACCCCCCATTGGTGATGAGCTGGGTCTGTGTGATACTCCCATTGGTGATGAGCTGGGTCTGTGTGATTCCCCCATTGGTGATGAGCTGGGTCTGTGTTATTCTCCTATTGGTGATGAGCTGGGTCTGTGTGATTCTCCCATTGGGGATGAGCTGGATCTGTGTGATTCCCCCATTGGTCATGAGCTGGGACTGTGTGATTCCCCCCATTGGTGATGAGCTGGGTCTGTGTGATTCTCCCATTGGTGATGAGCTGGGTCTGTGTGATTCTCCTATTGGTGATGAGCTGGGTCTGTGTGATTCTCCCATTGGTGATGAGCTGGGACTGTGTGATTCCCCCCATTGGTGATGAGCTGGATCTGTGTGATTCTCCTATTGGTGATGAGCTGGGTCTGTGTGATTCTCCCATTGGGGATGAGCTGGATCTGTGTGATTCCCCCATTGGTCATGAGCTGGGACTGTGTGATTCCCCCCATTGGTGATGAGCTGGGTCTGTGTGATTCTCCCATTGGTGATGAGCTGGGTCTGTGTGATTCTCCCATTGGTGATGAGCTGGCTCTGTGTGATTCTCCCATTGGTGATGAGCTGGGTCTGTGTGATTACCCCATTGGTAATGAGCTGGGTCTGTGTGATTCCCCCATTGGTGATGAGCTGGGTCTGTGTGATTCCCCCATTGGTGATGAGCTGGGTCTGTGTGATTCCCCCCATTGGTGATGAGCTGGGTCTGTGTGATTCTCCCATTGATGATGAGCTGGGTCTGTGTGATTACCCCATTGGTGATGAGCTGGGTCTGTGTGATTCTCCCATTGGTGATGAGCTGGGTCTGTGTGATTACCCCATTGGTGATGAGCTGGGTCTGTGTGATTCCCTCCATTGGTGATGAGCTGGGTCTGTGTGATTCTCCCATTGGTGATGAGCTGGGTCTGTGTGATTACCCCATTGGTGATGAGCTGGGTCTGTGTGATTCCCTCCATTGGTGATGAGCTGGGTCTGTGTGATTCCCTCCATTGGTGATGAGCTGGGTCTGTGTGATTCCGCCATTGGTGATGAGCTGGGTCTGTGTGATTCCCCCATTGGTGATGAGCTGGGTCTGTGTGATTCCCCCATTGGTGATGAGCTGGATCTGTGTGATTCTCCTATTGGTGATGAGCTGGGTCTGTGTGATTCTCCCATTGGGGATGAGCTGGATCTGTGTGATTCCCCCATTGGTCATGAGCTGGGACTGTGTGATTCCCCCCATTGGTGATGAGCTGGGTCTGTGTGATTCTCCCATTGGTGATGAGCTGGGTCTGTGTGATTACCCCATTGGTAATGAGCTGGGTCTGTGTGATTCTCCCATTGATGATGAGCTGGGTCTGTGTGATTACCCCATTGGTGATGAGCTGGGTCTGTGTGATTCTCCCATTGGTGATGAGCTGGGTCTGTGTGATTACCCCATTGGTGATGAGCTGGGTCTGTGTGATTCCCTCCATTGGTGATGAGCTGAGTCTGTGTGATTCTCCCATTGGTGATGAGCTGGCTCTGTGTGATTCTCCCATTGGTGATGAGCTGGGTCTGTGTGATTACCCCATTGGTAATGAGCTGGGTCTGTGTGATTCTCCCATTGATGATGAGCTGGGTCTGTGTGATTACCCCATTGGTGATGAGCTGGGTCTGTGTGATTCTCCCATTGGTGATGAGCTGGGTCTGTGTGATTACCCCATTGGTGATGAGCTGGGTCTGTGTGATTCCCTCCATTGGTGATGAGCTGGGTCTGTGTGATTCCCCCATTGGTGATGAGCTGGGTCTGTGTGATTCCCTCCATTGGTGATGAGCTGGGTCTGTGTGATTCCGCCATTGGTGATGAGCTGGGTCTGTGTGATTCCCCCACTGGTGATGAGCTGGGTCTGTGTGATTCTCCCATTGGTGATGAGCTGGGTCTGTGTGATTCTCCCATTGGTGATGAGCTGGGTCTGTGTGATTCCCCCCATTAGTAATGAGCTGGGTCTGGGTGATTCCCCCATTGGTGTTGAGCTGCGTCTGTGTGATTCCCTCATTGGTTATGAGCTGGTTCTGTGTGATTCCCCCATTGGTGATGAGCTGGGTCTGTGTGATTCTCCCATTGGTGATGAGCTGGGTCTGTGTGATTCCCCCCATTGGTGATGAGCTGGGTCTGTGTGATTCTCCTATTGGTGATGAGCTGGGTCTATGTGATTCTCCCCATGGGTGATGAGCTGGGTCTGTGTGATTCCCCCTTTGGCGATGAGCTGGGTTTGTGTGATTCCCCCCATTGGTGATGAGCTGGGTCTGTGTGATTCCCCCCATTGGTGATGAGCTGAGTTTGTGTGATTCTCCCCATTGGTGATGAGCTGGGTCTGTCTGATTCTCCCATTGGTGATGAGCTGGGTCTGTGTGATTCCCCCCATTGGTGATGAGCTGGGTCTGTGTGATTCCCCCCCATTGGTGATGAGCTGGGTCTGTGTGATTCCCCCCATTGGTGATGAGCTGGGTTTGTGTGATTCTCCCATTGATGATGAGCTGGGTCTGTGTGATTCCCCCCATTGGTGATAAGCTGGGTCTGTGTGATTCCCCCCATTGGTGATGAGCTGGGTCTGTGTGATTCCCCCATTGGTGATGAGCTGGGTCTGTGTGATACTCCCATTGGTGATGAGCTGGGTCTGTGTGATACTCCCATTGCCGAAAAGCTGGGTCTGTGTGATTCTCCCATTGGTGATGAGCTGGGTCTGTGTGATTCTCCCATTGGGGATGAGCTGGATCTGTGTGATTCTCCTATTGGTGATGAGCTGGGTCTGTGTGATTCCCCCATTGGTGATGAGCTGGATCTGTGTGATTCTCCTATTGGTGATGAGCTGGGTCTGTGTGATTCCCCCATTGGTCATGAGCTGGGTCTGTGTGATTCCCCCCATTGGTGATGAGCTGGGTCTGTGAGATTCTCCCATTGGTGATGAGCTGGGTCTGTGTGATTCCCCCCATTGGTGATGAGCTGGGTCTGTGTGATTCTCCTATTGGTGATGAGCTGGGTCTGTGTGATTCTCCCATTGGGGATGAGCTGGATCTGTGTGATTCCCCCATTGGTCATGAGCTGGATCTGTGTGATTCCCCCCATTGGTGATGAGCTGGGTCTGTGTGATTCTCCCATTGGTGATGAGCTGGGTCTGTGTGATTCCCCCCATTGGTCATGAGCTGGGTCTGTGTGATTCCCCCCATTGGTGATGAGCTGGGTCTGTGTGATTCCCCCCATTGGTGATGAGCTGGGTCTGTGTGATTCCCCCATTGGTGATGAGCTGGGTCTGTGTGATTCTCCCATTGGTGATGAGCTGGATCTGTGTGATTCCCCCATTGGTGATGAGCTGGGTCTGTGTGATTCTCCCATTGGTGATGAGCTGGGTCTGTGTGATTCTCCCATTGGGGATGAGCTGGATCTGTGTGATTCCCCCATTGGTCATGAGCTGGGTCTGTGTGATTCCCCCCATTGGTGATGAGCTGGGTCTGTGTGATTCTCCCCATTGGTCATGAGCTGGGTCTGTGTGATTCCCCCCATTGGTCATGAGCTGGGTCTGTGTGATTCCCCCCATTGGTGATGAGCTGGGTCTGTGTGATTCCCCCCATTGGTGATGAGCTGGGTCTGTGTGATTCTCCCATTGGTGATGAGCTGGATCTGTGTGATTCACCCATTGGTGATGAGCTGGGTCTGTGTGATTCTCCCATTGGTGATGAGCTGGGTTTGTGTGATTCCCCCATTGTTGATGAGCTGGGTCTGTGTGATTCCCCCATTGGTGATGAGCTGGGTCTGTGTGATTCCCCCCATTGGTGATGAGCTGGATCTGTGTGATTCTCCTATTGGTGATGAGCTGGGTCTGTGTGATTCTCCCATTGGGGATGAGCTGGATCTGTGTGATTCCCCCATTGGTGATGAGCTGGGACTGTGTGATTCCCCCCATTGGTGATGAGCTGGGTCTGTGTGATTCTCCCATTGGTGATGAGCTGGGTCTGTGTGATTCTCCCATTGGTGATGAGCTGGGTCTGTGTGATTCTCCCATTGGTGATGAGCTGGGTCTGTGTGATTCTCCTATTGGTGATGAGCTGGGTCTATGTGATTCTCCCCATGGGTGATGAGCTGGGTCTGTGTGATTCCCCCTTTGGCGATGAGCTGGGTTTGTGTGATTCCCCCCATTGGTGATGAGCTGGGTCTGTGTGATTCCCCCCATTGGTGATGAGCTGAGTTTGTGTGATTCTCCCCATTGGTGATGAGCTGGGTCTGTGTGATTCTCCCATTGGTGATGAGCTGGGTCTGTGTGATTCCCCCCATTGGTGATGAGCTGGGTTTGTGTGATTCTCCCATTGATGATGAGCTGGGTCTGTGTGATTCCCCCCATTGGTGATAAGCTGGGTCTGTGTGATTCCCCCCATTGGTGATGAGCTGGGTCTGTGTGATTCCCCCATTGGTGATGAGCTGGGTCTGTGTGATACTCCCATTGGTGATGAGCTGGGTCTGTGTGATACTCCCATTGCCGAAAAGCTGGGTCTGTGTGATTCTCCCATTGGTGATGAGCTGGGTCTGTGTGATTCTCCCATTGGGGATGAGCTGGATCTGTGTGATTCTCCTATTGGTGATGAGCTGGGTCTGTGTGATTCCCCCATTGGTGATGAGCTGGATCTGTGTGATTCTCCTATTGGTGATGAGCTGGGTCTGTGTGATTCCCCCATTGGTCATGAGCTGGGTCTGTGTGATTCCCCCCATTGGTGATGAGCTGGGTCTGTGAGATTCTCCCATTGGTGATGAGCTGGGTCTGTGTGATTCCCCCCATTGGTGATGAGCTGGGTCTGTGTGATTCTCCTATTGGTGATGAGCTGGGTCTGTGTGATTCTCCCATTGGGGATGAGCTGGATCTGTGTGATTCCCCCATTGGTCATGAGCTGGGTCTGTGTGATTCCCCCCATTGGTGATGAGCTGGGTCTGTGTGATTCTCCCATTGGTGATGAGCTGGGTCTGTGTGATTCCCCCCATTGGTCATGAGCTGGGTCTGTGTGATTCCCCCCATTGGTGATGAGCTGGGTCTGTGTGATTCCCCCCATTGGTGATGAGCTGGGTCTGTGTGATTCTCCCATTGGTGATGAGCTGGATCTGTGTGATTCCCCCATTGGTGATGAGCTGGGTCTGTGTGATTCTCCCATTGGTGATGAGCTGGGTCTGTGTGATTACCCCATTGGTAATGAGCTGGGTCTGTGTGATTGTCCCATTGATGATGAGCTGGGTCTGTGTGATTACCCCATTGGTGATGAGCTGGATCTGTGTGATTCCCCCATTGGTGATGAGCTGGGTCTGTCTGATTCTCCCATTGGTGATGAGCTGGGTCTGTATGATTCCCCCATTGGTGATGAGCTGGGTCTGTGTGATTCTCCCATTGGTGATGAGCTGGGTCTGTGTGATTACCCCATTGGTGATGAGCTGGGTCTGTGTGATTCTCCCATTGGTGATGAGCTGGGTCTGTGTGATTCCCCCGTTGGTGATGAGCTGGGTCTGTGTGATTCCCCCCGTTGGTGAGGAGCTGGGTCTGTGTGATTCCGACTAGATAGGCCGACTAGAGCTGAGGCTATATTGGATTTGGTGCTGGGAAATGAGCCAGACCAGGTGCTAGACTTGGAAGTTGGTGTGCATTTTGGGGATAGTGACCACAATTCGATTACGTTCACTTTAGTGATGGAAAGGGATAGGCATGAACCTCTGGTCAGTAGTTTCAGCTGGGGGAAGGGTAATTATGAGGCTATTAGGAGAGAATTAGGAAGCATTGGTTGGACTAGGAGATTACAGGGACTGGGAACATCCGAAATGTGGAGATTTTTCAAGGAGCAGCTATTTCGGGTCTGTGATAGGAATGTCCCTGTCAGGCAAGGAGGATTTGGTTGGCCCAGGGAACCGTGGTGCACCAAAAAAGTTGATTCGTTGGTTTGGAAGAAAAAGGAGGCTTATGTTCGGATGAGGCTTGAGGGTTCAGGTAGTGCATTAGAAAGTTTTAGATTGGCTAAGAGGGAGTTGAAGAGGGAGTTAAGAAGGGCTAAAAGAGGACATGAGATGACTTTGGCTGATAGGATTAAGGAGAACCCTAAGGCGTTTTACAGGTATGTCAAGAACAGAAGGTTGGTTAGGGCAAGATTAGGGCCAGTTACAGACAGTGGAGGGAAGTTGTGTGTTGAACCGGAGGAGATTGGAGAGGCGTTGAACCAATATTTCTCTTCGGTGTTCACGCAAGGGGACATGAATGTAGCTGAGGAGGACACTGGGGTGGAGGGATGTAAAATAGATAGTATTGCAGTTGATACGGGGGATGTGCTGGATATTTTAGAGGGTTTGAAAATAGATAAGTCCCCTGGTCCGGATGGGATTTGCCCTAGGATTCTTTGGGAGGTAAGAGAGGTGATTGCGAAGCCTCTGGCTCTGATCTGATCTGATATACACATCTCTGGTGCGGCCGCACTTGGAGTTTTGTGTGCAGTTCTGGTCCCCACATTACAGGAAGGATGTGGAGGCTTTGGAGAGGGTGCAGAGGAGGTTTACCAGGATGTTGCCTGGTATGGAGGGGAGATCCTATGAGGAGAGATTGAGAGATTTGGGGTTGTTTTCGCTGGAAAGAAGGCGGCTAAGAGGGGATCTCATTGAAACATATAAGATGATCAGAGGTTCAGACAGGGTGGATAGTGATAACCTTTTTCCGAGGATGGAGAAAGCTAGCACGAGGGGGCATGATTTTAAATTGAGGGGGGGTAGTTATAGGACAGATGTCAGGGGTAGGTTCTTTACCCAGAGGGTGGTGAGGGACTGGAATGCCCTGCCAGCTGCAGTTGTAAATGCACCTAGTTTGGGGGCGTTTAAGAGATCTGTGGATAGGTTTATGGATGAAAAGGGATTGGTTTAGGCTGGTGGGTCATTGTTTTGTAACTGGTCGGCGCAACATCGTGGGCCGAAGGGCCTGTTCTGCGCTGTAATGTTCTATGTTCTATGTTCTATGTTCTATGTTCTATGTTCTATGATCTTCAGGTCGTCGTTGGTCTCTGGTATATTACCAGAAGATTGGAGGACAGCAAATGTTGTCCCATTGTTTAAGAAGGGGAGAAGAGACTTCCCTGGGAATTATAGACCGGTGAGTCTTACTTCTGTGGTGGGTAAGGTTTTGGAAAGGATTATTAGAGACAGGATTTATAGTTATTTGGAGAGTAATGAGTTGATTAGAGACAGTCAGCATAGTTTTGTAGCGGGTAGGTCGTGCCTTACTAACCTTATCGAGTTCTTTGAGAAAGTGACCAAAGAGGTGGATAGGGGTAAGGCAGTTGATGTGGTGTATATGGATTTTACCAAGGCGTTTGATAAGGTTCACCATGGTAGGCTTCTGCAGAAAATGCAGATGTATGGGATTGGGGGTGATCTAGGTAATTGGATCAGGAATTGGCTAGCAGATCGGAGACAGAGGGTGGTGGTTGATGGGAAATATTCGTCATGGAGTTCGGTTACAAGTGGTGTGCCTCAGGGATCTGTTTTGGGGCCACTGCTTTTTGTAATTTTTATTAATGATCTGGATGAGGGTATAGTTGGGTGGATTAGTAAGTTTGCTGATGACACCAAAGTCGGAGGTGTGGTAGATTGTGAGGAAGGGTGTCATAGTTTGCAGGGTGACTTAGAAAGGTTGCAGAGCTGGGCTGAGAGGTGGCGGATGGAGTTTAATGTGGAGAAGTGTGAGGTAATTCATTTCGGTAGGAATAACAGATGTGATGAGTGTAGGGCTAACGGGAGGACTTTGAATAGTGTGGAGGAGCAGAGGGATCTAGGTGTATGTGTACATAGATCCCTGAAAGTTGGGAATCAAGTAGATAAGGTTGTTAAGAAGGCATACGGTGTCTTGGCGTTTATTGGTAGGGGGATTGAATTTAGGAGTCGCAGCGTCATGATGCAACTGTACACAACTCTGGTGCGGCCGCACTTGGAGTTTTGTGTGCAGTTCTGGTCCCCACATTACAAGAATGATGTGGAGGCTTTGGAGAGGGTGCAGAGGAGGTTTACCAGGATGTTGCCTGGTATGGAGGGGAGATCCTATGAGGAGAGACTGAGAGATTTGGGGTTGTTTTCGCTGGAAAGAAGGCGGCTAAGAGGGGACCTTATTGAAACATATAAGATGATTAGAGGATTAGACAGGGTAGATAGTGATAGCCTTTTTCCTAGGATGGAGAAAGCTAGCACGAGGGGGCACGACTTTAAATTAAGGGGGGGTAGTTATAGGACTGATGTCAGGGGTCGGTTCTTTATCCAGAGGGTGGTGAGGGACTGGAATGCCCTGCCAGCTGCAGTTGTAAATGCACCTAGTTTGGGGGCGTTTAAGAGATCTGTGGATAGGTTTATGGACGAAAAGGGATTGGTTTAGGCTAGTGGGTCATTGTTTTGTAACTGGTCGGCACAACATCGTGGGCCGAAGGGCCTGTTCTGCGCTGTAATGTTCTATGTTCTATGTTCTATGACAATATGGCTATAATTCTGTGATTCTAAACTGCAGATCTGTGGACACAATGGAACAGTTTAGAATGGTCAATCTACCGAACATACACACCTTTGCATTGTAGGCAGAAATCAGAGCACCTGGAGGAAATCTACACAGACACAAGGAGAATATTAAAATTCCACATGACAGTCAACCAAAGCCAGAATCGAACTCAGGTCTCTGATGCTGAAAGGCAGTGGGGCTAACCACTGTGCCACAAATGAGCCTGTTTAACCTTTCTTTATAAGACAACCCCTCCATACTGGGGATCATCTTCTCTGAACTGCCCCCCAAAAATATAATATCTTCTCAGTCTCTGTTGTAGTTTTTTTTTCTCTGGCCCCTAACCCTATAAATTAGTGTAGAGAGGATACCCGATCCTCTACACTGGTAGAGAATCCCACCCTCCCACCTCCTCTAACCTAAATTATAAGTGTGGGGGAAGTTTTTTTTTTATATTTTTATTTTTCTGCTGGTAATTGTTTCAGGGATGGCAGTTCAGGCTGTGTGCTGCATCTCCTGTGGGATGTATGTGGTGAAGGACTCCAGTAGTGTTTCAGGGGATTTTACTTGTAGGAAGTGTGTTAGATTGCAGTTTCTGGAGGAGCGTGTAAAGGAATTGGAGGGGGAATTAGAGGAACTCCGCATAATTCGGGAGTCGGAGGCAGTTCTTCTCTGCAGTTCCTGAATCCTCTGTGAATCTATCACTGTCTCTCTTCTCTCTCTCTCTCTCAGATCTTGCTTCTCTCTCCCCCTCTGCTCCCATGCTCTCACTGTGGGTCTTTCCCTCTCTGATTATATTTCTTTCATTCTCTCTCTCTCTTACCCCCCACCCCACTTCTATCTCTGTCTCTCTGTCTCTCTCTCTCTTCGTGTTATTTTCATTCCCCCATCTCACTTTGTTCTTTTTTCTCCCTCTCTCTGTCTATTTTGCCAACTGTCTTACTTCCTACCATCTCCCAATCTCTCTCCATTGTTGTAGTTCCCTCGTTTTGTCCCAAGCTCTCTGACTCTCTGTCATTTTTTTCTATCTATCTTTCTCTTTTACGTTTTTTTTGTCCTCCTTTTTCCCCTTATTTCTGTCTTTCTTTTTCTCTGTCTTTCTTTTGTCTATCATTTTCTTTCTCCCTGTCACTCTTTGTTTATTTCTCTTTCCATCTTCCTGTCTTACTTCCCCTGTGTGGCAAATGAAAGGCAGGTGATGACAAAGGGTTGATTTCCTGTCCAATTGATGTGATAGATTATAAGTTTTTAAATAAGATTCGGACATTCCCATCATTGAATAATTTGCAGAATTGAATGATTGGGTATTTGATCACATTCTTCAACTGCTCTCTGAATGTGGTCTGGGTCACGGCGTAAATAGCAGTGTTTGTGCAACAGCTCAGGAGCTGGAGCACAAAGCCCAATTCTTGAACAAAAGAATCTAACCAAACTGACTGAAACCCCATATCATACATACGCCTCCAAATAGAATAAACCATAAATGTTGACCATAACAGAATGAAATTGGCTGAGATAACAAATAGTAAAATGATGGATTTCCTCCGACTCTCCATCTCTGGGTCTCTGTGATTCTCTGCACTGTTGTGAGCCCGGAGTCTCCTGCGGGCTCTGCTGCTCACTAAAATGTGTCTGATGGTGAATGCATTGAGAAGCAGAATCAGGATGAATGGGACACCCGGGTTTAGGATGTGGTGGATGAACTCGATTGTTCCCCAGACAGGAGATCCCATAACTTCCCATGTGGAATCACAAAACCAGGGAAAGTTCATGAAAAAATATGTCCCACTCAACATAAAATACCAGAAAATGTTCTTTAAACAGCTCAGCACCGTCACTGTTCCCAGAACCACAGTCGCCGTTTTCTCACTGCAATATTTAATTTTCAGCTTGGGACAGCAAATGGCCACAAATCGATCAAAGGTGAAAGTGACGGTGAACCAGACAGAACAGTCAGTGGCTGCATAAAGCAGGACGGCGTGGATGTTACACACGGGGAGGAATCGCACAAAGAAAAAATATTGCCAATAAACAATGGGGATGTGTCTCAATATCAGGTCGAGGATAACGACCAGCAGATCCCCCACTGACATGGCCACCAGGTAACAAGTGACACATTTAGAGAGACCACATTTTCCACGGGAAAGGATAACTATCGTTACAATGTTCACTGCAAAGAAGAAGAAGAAATAGTGCAATTATTTTTCAGACTGTCATCAAAGTTGCTCGTTCAAATGCAGAATGCTTAGACAAAGGTATTTTTGAGTCCATTGGTACACAATCTCAGAATTTTATATCTTTCTCCCAATGGAAGAACAAAGAACAATGAGCAGTAGAACCTAGGAAAGGCCCTCAAAGTCTGCGCTGATCAGGATATCAGCCTAAACCCTAAGCAATTACAGAGTCTGTATCCTTCCATTCCCTTCTGATTCATGTATTTGTCTAGTTGCCCCTAAGATGTCGCTATTGTGCCTACTCACACCACCTCCCTGGGCATTCCAGACCTTCACCAGCATCTGTTTTAATAAACCTGCCTCACACATCTCCTCGAAACATTTCCCCATGCACCTTAAAACTACATTTCCTGGTACTTGAATTTTGAACCTTCCAAAAAAGCATCTGACTATCCACTCTGTTCACACCATTCCTAATCTTATAGAATCATAAACCCTACAGTACAGAAAGAGACCCTTCGAGTCTGCACCGAACACGATCCCACCCAGGCCCTACCCCCATATCCCTACATATCATAACCATTCATCCCACCTACACATACCTGGACACTAAGGGGCAATTTCTCAGCACGGCCAATCAACCTAACCCGCACATCTTTGAACTGTGGGAGGGAAACCGGAGCACCCGGAGGAAACCCATGCAGACACGAGGAGAATGTGCAAACTCCACACAGACGGTGACCCGAGTGGGGAATCGAACCCGGGATCCTGGAGCTGTGAAGCAGCAGTACTAACCACTGTGCTACCATGCCTCCACCGCTGAGCTCCCATGCAATGTTTGAGTGCAATTGGACAGGGCATGGGTGAGGCCACATCTGGAATATTGTATACAATTTTGATGTCCTTATCTGAGGAAGGCTATAGAGGGAGTACAACAAAGATTTACCTGGCTGATTCCTGTGATGGAAGAACTGTCATACAAGGGGACATTAAGTTGATAGGGTTATATTCATTGGAGGTTAAATGAGGGAGAAGGGGATCTCAGACACTTATAAAATTCAACAGAATTAGGCATCCCCCTGCAACTGGATTCTGAACTCCTTAACAGACTGCAATCAGTAATGATAGACAACACCACTTCCTTTACGATCATACTCAACACTGGTGACCTACAAGGGTGTGTTTTCAATCTCCAATGTACTCCTTATTTCTGACTGTGTGCCTAAACTCTCCTCCAACCCGATTTTCTGAAGAAACTATCGCAGTGATTCGGATCTCAAACAATGATGAGAAGGAGCACAGGAATGAGATCGAAAATCGAGTGAACTGGTGTGACAACAATAATCTCTTCCACATTCCTCTGTCTACGTTGATGGGGATGAAGTGGAAATGGTTGAGAGCTTTAAGATTTAGCTGTAAAGGACACAAACAACCTCTACCCCCGTGGTGACGCTATAGATAAGAAAGCCCACCATCGTCTCTACTTTCTCAGAAGACTAAGGAAACTTGGCAAGCCCACTACAACTCTCGCCAACATTTACCAATGCGCCATGGAAAGCATTCTTTCTGGTTGTATCACAGCTCGGTACGGGCTCCTAGTCTTCCCAACACTGCAGGAAAATACCAATGGTCGTGAATGAAACCCAGTCCATGGTGGGATCCGGCCTCCCATCCATTCCCTCTGTCTACACTTCCCACTGCAGTGGGAAAACAGCCAGCAGAATCAAGGACCCCATGCACTCCGGACATACCCACCTCCTTCCGTCGGAAAAAAGAAATAAGGTTCTGAAGACACGTACAAATCGACTCAAAAACAGCTTCTTCCCTGTTGCCATCAAACTATTGAAAAGACGGACCTCACACGGAGTTGATCTTTGTCGGCACCCGATCTATGACTGGAATATTACATTCTGCACTCTCTCCTTTCCTTCTCTAAGAACAGTATGAGTTGTTTATATACTTTTCACTGTAAACTAATACATGAGACAATAATAAATCCAATTATTTTCAAATCAGAGGCAGGGTAGATTCAGAAAGAATGTTCCTGATGGTGAGGAATCCAAAATTAGGGGTCAGAGTTTGAGGATAAGGGGTAAAAATTTTCAAATTGATGTGAAATTCCCCGCTCGGGTCACTGTCTGTGTGGAGTTTGCACATTCTCGTCGTGTCTGCATGGGTTTCCTCCGGGTACTCCGGTTTCCTCCCACAGTCCAGTGATGTGCAGGTTAGGTTGATTGGCTATGCTAAAATTGCCCCTTAGTGTCCTGGGATGTGTAGGTCAGAGGGATTAGTGGGTAAATATGTAGGGATATGGGGATAGGGCCTGGGTGGGATTGTGGTTAGTGCAGACTCGATGGGCTGAAGGGCCTCTTTCTGCACTGTAGCGTTCTGTGAACAGAAATCTCTTCACCCAGAGGTGGTGAGTGTGTGGGATTCACTACCACGGGAAGTAGTTGAAACTATTTTTTTTCAAGAAGGAATTTGATACAGCAATTGGGGCTAAATGGGTCAGGGGTTATGAGGTGGGGGGTGGGGGGGGGGGGGGGAAAGGATATTGAGTTTGATGATCAGTCATGATCAAAATGAATGGAGGAGCAGGCTTGAAGGGTCACGTGGCTCATTCCCACTTCTTTTCTTATGGTCTTAAGAATAGCGTTCAGGGGATGGGAAACAGGGTGTGAAGTGGAGGGGATATGGGTTCAGAAATCAGCAATCATTTCCAAAGGTAGTGAGGATATTAAAGAACAGTCTTCACAGCCCTCCAAGCCTGTACCACTACACTGCCCGACTGATCTAAAACCCCCTACTCTTCTGGAGATCATGTCCTTCTGTTCCCATCCTATCCATGTATTTGTCCAGACGCCCCTTATAATTCACTGTCTGCTTACACTGCCTCCCCCTGGTGAGTCTCAGGCACAGTGAAAAGTCTGACAACACCAGGTTTTAGTCCAACTGATTTATTTGATAGTTAACTCACTAGCTTTCGAGAGGTCTCCCTCTTCTTCAAGTGAGTCTCAGGCAACCAGCCCCCTCTCTGTAAAAGATTTGCCTCGTACATTTCCTTTTAGCCTTGCCTCTCGCAGCTTGCCCCCCTGAGCAAGTGACCCTTCTCACCGTGGAAATAGCTCCTGATTAGCCATTCTGTCCATGTCCCTCAAAACCTTGTGAGGTTTAATCAGTTTGGCCCTTAGCTGCTATCAATCCTTTGAGATCAAACCAAGTTTCTCCAACCTCTCCTCATAGCTAATGCCCTCCATACCAGGTAACATCCTGGTAAATCTTTTCTGCGCCCTCTCCAAAGCCTCGATATCCTTCTGGTAGTTTGGCGACCAGAATTGAACGCTACATTCCACGTGCAGCCTAACTAATGTTCTATAAAGCTACAACACGACTTGCCAATTTTCGAACCAAATGCCCTGGCTGATGCCTTTGTGACTATCTTTTCCATCCGCGTTGCCACTTGCATTGACCCGTGTACCTGTACACCCAGATCTCTTTGCCTATCAATACTCCAAAGGGTTCTGCAACTTACTACATGAGACATTCCAAAATGTATTGTCTCACATTTCTCCGGATTAAACTCCATCTGCTATTCCTTCGTCCACATCTCCAACTAAGCTATATCCTCCTGTATTCTCTGATGTTCCTCATCGCTATCCGTGAATCCATTAAACATTGTATGGTCTGCAAACTTGCTGGTCAAACCAGTCATATTTTCCATGTTTCATACATATTCCGAACAGCAATGGTCCCAGCAGTGATCCCTGAGGAATGTCAATGGTTACAGTCTTCCATTCACAATCGTACCCTTCCCCTACTACCTCTGTCTTCTATGGCAGAGCCATTTCTGTATCCACTTTGCCAGCTCCCATGTGACTTCACCTACTGCACCAGTCTGCCATGAGGGACCTTATCAAAGGCCTTACTGAAATCCATGTCGGCAACATCCACGACCCTACCCTCATCAATTATATTTGTCACTTCCTCAAAAATCTTGTTCAAGTTACTGAGACATCCTTCCCATTCACAAAACCATGTTGTCTCTCGTTAATATGGCCACGAATTTCTTCCAACTGGGAAGAAATCATGTCTCGAAGAATTCTGGCCAATAATTTCCCAACCACTGATGTCAGTCTCACTGGCCTGTAATTAACTGGATTATTCTTGCTACCCTTCTTAAACAAAGGAACAACATTGGATATTCTCCATTCCTCTGGGACCTCTCCTGTAGCCAGTGAGGATACAAAAATTTCTCGCAAGGCCCCAGCAATTTCCTTCCTTGCCTCTCTCACTATTCTGGGGTATATCCCATCAGTCCCTGGGATCTTGTCTACCTTAATGTTTCTTAAGAACCTCAATACCACCTCCGTTTAGGTCACACCATGACTCAAACTATCTACACACCCTTTCCCAGACTCATCATCCACCATTTCTTACTCTTTCATGAATACTGCCGCAAAGTACTCATTTAATACCTCTCCAATTTCTCTGGATCCACATATAGATTCCTTCCCCTGTGCTCCCATTCCCTTCAGAATGCTTTGTGCCTGTTCAGAGTCATCCTGGACCCTGGCACCAGGGAGGCAAGATACCATCATAGAGTCTCTTTCAGGTATACAGAATGCGAGCCCCAATCTCTATGGGGAAGATTAAAATCCCCGACTATCACAACTCCTTGCAGTTGTCAGCTATCTCTCTGCTGATTTGCTCCTCCAATTCTCACTGACTATTGGGTGTTCTATAATACAACCCCATTACTGTGGTCGTACCTTTCCTGTTTCCCAGCTCCACCCAGAGGGTCTCTATCCTGCCTGAGTACCGCAGTAACATTTTCCCTGACCAACAATGCCACCCTCCCACCCCACCATTTATCCCTCTGCCTCTATCAGCCCTGAAACATTGGAACCCTGGAACATTGAGCTGCTGGTCCTGCCCCTCCTGTAGCCAAGTTTCACTAATGTCTAAAATGTCATATTTCCACCTTCAGCTCACCTGCCTTCCCCACAATACTCCAGGCGTTGAAATAGACACACCTCAAAAGATTATTTACACCACACTCAACACTTCCATTAGTGATTTTAGTTGAATTAACCCGTTATTTTACCCCCGCTCCACTATCTGCTCTGGCACTCCGGTTCCCATCCGCCTGCAAATCTGGTTTCAACGCTCCCCAATAACACGAGCAAACCTCCCTGCAAGTATATTGGTCCCCTTGTAATTCCGGTGTAACCCGTCTCTTGTACAGGTCCCACCTGCCCCAGAAGAGGTCCCAATGATCCATGAATCGGAAACCCTGCCCCCTACACCAGTTCCTCAGACTCGTGTTGATCCGCCCAATCATCCTCCTCTTACCCTCACTGGCAATGTGGCACAGGCAGCAATCCTGAGATTACTACCCTTGGGGTCCCGCTTTTTAACCTCCTTCCAAGCTCTCTATCCTCTCTCTTTCGGACCTCCTCACTTTTCCTACCTATATCATTGATACCAATGAGTACCAGACATCTGGCTGATCACCTGCCCACTTTAGAACACTGCACGCGATCAGAGACATCCTTGACCCTGGCACTCGGGAGGCGACAAACCACGCGGGAGTCTCTGTCCCAAACACAGAGCCTCCTGTCTGTACCTATGACCATCGAGTCCCCTATCCCTACCATTCTCCTCTTCTCCCTCCCACCCTTTTGCACTGCCGAATCACACTCAGTATCTGAGATCCGGCTGTCGCAGCTTGTCCCAGGTAAATCATGCCCTGTTACAGTATCTCACTCCATATGCCTGTTGTGGAGGGGTATGACCACAGGGGAGCCCTGCTCTGCCTGTCCTTTCACATTTCCATTCCCTCTCCTTACAGTAACCCAATTTCCTGTGCTCTGCTGCTTAGGAAACTACCTCCCTCAAGCTACTGTCTATAAACTTCTCATTCTCCCGAATTAGACGGAGATCGCTAAGCTCCTTCTCCAGTTCCCTAACACATTTTGCTCACAGTTGCAGCGGGATGCATCTTTTGCAGGTGTTGTCGTCAGGGATACCGACGGTCTCCCTGATCTCCCACATCCTGCAAGAGGAGCATTCCAACATCTCGCCTGGCATTTCTTGTTCCTTAAAAAAAACAAGAATAAACTTTCCAAAAACAAAAACCTACTCTCGCCTCTGCCTGTTCTCGCCAAAGCCCACTCTGAGCCAAAGCCCTTCAGCCTTCACTCTGCTCCCTCTCTCTCCGCTGCCCGCAGTATAGAGTGGCCTGCTCTTTAAACCTCCCGCTCACCACTTGCTGACATCAAGCACCTTCTAGCAGTCACCCATCTATCTGCCTGCACCTTGGGTGTGACCGTGTCTCTAAAGCTCGCCAACCTCATGCTCCTACGTGCATCCAACTGCTCCTCCAACCTATCCATGAGGTCTGGAAGGAGCTGCCAATTGGGTGCACTTTCTGCAGATACAGTCGTCCGAGGTGCTAGAAGTGTTATGGTTCTCCCACATCTCACAAGTGCAGCACTTAACCCCACTGGCCGACATTTGGAGCACCAATTCAATTATATAAGAACATTTATAAAACCCTTACCTTCAATTTACCTTCTCACAGTCGCCTTTTTTTTGGTTAGAAGAGAAGGGAGGGAGGGTAACACTAATGTGTTGAAAGATTTACAGGTTAGATGGATTGGCCACGATAAATTGCCCCTTAATGACCAAATATCAGTATACTCGGGGAATTATTAGGGTAAATGCATGGTTATGGTGATAGAGCCTGTGTAATGTGCTCTGTCAGAGAGTCGCTGTGGGCTCAATTGGCCAAATGGCATTCCTCTGCACTGTGGGAACTCTATAATTTATATCACTTATTTTGTGAATCGCACTATTTCCCAACCCAGGTACAAGACACAATTTTCGATGTTAAATATTACAAAATATTATATTTCATCGCTGCAGCCCCTCGACAGATGTCAGTTCAGTGTTGAAGAGCCTTGATGTGCCGGAGCGCACAGATAACAATAAATAAATGAATGAAAGACGGAGAGAGAGAGAAAGAAAGAGAGAGAGAGAAAGAGGAAGAGAAAGTCTGAGGGAGAGAGTGAAAGACGGAAAGGGAGTGTGAAAAGAAGAGAAAATAAAGAAGAAAGAGAGGAATAAAGAAAGGAAAGGAAAAGAGAGAAAGGAAGAGAAAGTGAGAAAAAGAGAAAATGTGAGGGTGAGATAGAGTGAAAGAGAGAAAGAACAAGAGAAAGAGACAAGGAAAGAAAGAAAGAAGAAAAGAAAGAAAGAAAGAGAGAAAGGAATAGATAAAGGAAAAAAGATAAAACGAAAGGAAGAAAGAAAGAGCGAAAGAGAGAGATAACCTGAAAAAGAAAGAAAACAAAGTGAGAAATGGAGAAAGAGAGAAAGAAAGAGAGAGAGAAAGGAAGAAAGACAGGAAGAAAGAAAGATAAAAGAAAGAAAGACAGAGAGAATGAGAAAAAAAGAAAGGCAGAGAGAAAGAAAGAGCGTAAGCAAGGTCAAGAGAGAGATAGGGAGAAAGAAAGAGGGAAATGAAGAAAGAGAGAATGAGAGAAAGGGGAATTAGGAAAAAGAGAGAGAGAAAAATGAAAGAGAGACATGCAGAAAAAAGATAGAAAGGAAGATAGGAAGAAAGAGACATGGAAAGAAAGAAAGACATATAGAAAAAAAATATTGACAGAAAGAGAAAGAACAAGAAAAAAGAGAGAGAGAAAGAAAGAACGTGAGAAAGAAAGTAAGAGAGACAGGAAAAAAGAGAGAGAGAAAAACGAAAGAAAGAAAGAAGGAAAGGGAGGAAAAAGAAAGAAAGAGAGAAAAAGAGACTAAGAATGAGAGAACAGGAAAAAAAGGGAGAGGAATTCAGAAAAAAGATAAACAGAAAGGAAGATAGGAAGAAAGAAAAAAAAGAAAGGAGGAAACAGAAAGGGAGAGAAAGAAGCAGAGATAGATAGAGAGAGAGAGAAAGAGCGACAGATAAAGAAGCAAAGAAGAAAGGAAGAAAAAGAGTGAAAGAAAGAGAGAGAGAAAGAAAGAGAGAGAGCGAGAACAAAAGAAAGGAGAGAGAAAAAGATAAGAAGACAGAAAGAATGTAAGGTCAGTTCACATTGGTCAATGCTCACAACGCTATCCAATCATTCCAGGATACTGGACTGCCCTGGAGATAGGCAGTGACTTACCCGGGACCCCAATCACAGCCAGGATGGGGAAGTAAATCTTTTTGACCTCGTTAAGTGCCAAAAGGATGTTGAGCGTCATCAGGAAACTTGGAGATATTTTCTCCTCTGTTCAATCCAGCTGGTTTGGTGTGTGTTGGAAAAAATTCTACCTTGTACGTTTTAAGAAGAACCCTTAATTTATGGGAAGGGGAAGCAGGGTCCCATGGTGCCTTGACTTACTTCCAATCGGTGAACAAACAAAGTCAGAAGCTAACGCTCCAAACTCTTAACAATCACAACAGAGTTTCCAATTCAAAAATTCCCTGAAGACAAGGGAAGGGATTCTGTCATTTTGAGACGTATTTTCACTGATGTTTTTCTGAATGTAAAGACATAGAAACTAGGAGCAGGAGGAGACCATTAGGACATTTGAGCCTGCCCCATCATTCATTATGATCATGTCAGATTCTAAGTTCAATTTCCTGATCCCCCCTTTCCCCCCATATCCTTTGATCCATTTAACCCCAAAGGCTAAAGAACAAAGAACAAAGAACAACACAGCACGGGAAACAGGCCCTTCGGCCCAACAAGCCCGCGCCGCCTTCCCATTGTCTCATTGACCTATTCATGATTTTAGTCTACGCCGAATGTGCGAGAATCAGGGAGGTCCAATATAGGGACAAGTTGTTACCCAATCAATCAGCCTAAAAGCACATTTTTGGGATGTGGGAGGAAACCGGAGCACCCGGAGGAAACCCACGCAACCACGGGGAGAACGCGCAAAATCCCACGGACACAGGCCCAAATCCATGTGTCCGCACAGCAACAGAGATAGTCTCTGAGCTGTCATGTTGCCCTCGAGATGATCCAGTTTAAGTACACCAACGGCATGAAGCAGTAGGCAACTCCCGAAGCAACATCCAAGAGCAGCCCACCACAACCTACCGCATGCATGCCCCTTGCTGGTCAACAAGGTGGACTTAAATGCCTGTGGAGACAAAAAATTCATTATTAAACAGGCAAAGACTCTACATCCCTGAGACAAAAACGGAATCCCAAGCCTACAATGTTTAGTAAGGCCTGCTATATCCCCCTATATGTAGACCGCTCATGTGGCTGTCCAAGTGACTCTTAAACAACCCTAGTGTGCCTGCTTCCACCACCTTACTCGGCAGTGCATTCCACATCTCCACTACCCTTTGCGTGAAAAACCGCCCTCTAATATTTGTCTTATACCTAGCCCCCCTCCTCTGTCCCTGAGAGGACCAATCTTCCCTCTAACCATCCTTTTGTTTCTAATATAGGAGTAAAATGCCTTAGGATTTTCTTTAATCCTACCCGCCAAAGCCATTTCATGGCCCCTTTTTGCCTTTCTGATGCCCCTTTTAAGTTCTCTCCTACATTCTCTGTATTCTTCTAACGCTATCTCTGTCCTCAAATGCCTAGATCTAGTGTACGCCTCCCTCTTCCTCCTGACCAGGTCCTCAATATCCCTAGTTACCCACGGCTCTCGAATCCTACCCTTCCCATCCTTCCTCTTGACCAACACATGTCTTTCCTGCAAAGATTTTAGTTTTCCCTTGAGAGACTCCCACAAACCCAGCGTCGACCTGCCATCAAACAGCTTACCCCAGTCCGTATCTTTAAGATCCTGCCTAATCCGGTTGTATCTAGCCCTCCCCCAGTTTAACACCCTCCCCTTAGGACAGGCTTCATCTTTAGCCATTAATATCTTAAACCAGACAGAGTTGTGGTCACTGTTAGCCACATGCTCTCCTACCTCAGCGTCAACCACCTGCCCAGGCTCATTCCCCAGAACCAAGTCCAGTATAGCCCCCTCTCTGGTTGGGCTATCCACGTACTGCTCCAGGGATCCATCCATTACACACTGTACAAATCCCTCCCCGTCAGCACCCTCTGATCTCAGTACATTCCAATCTACCCCGGGGAGATTAAAATCTCCCACTACCACCACCCTATTCTTCCTGCACTTATCTAGAATGTCCCTGCTTATCCCTTCTTCCACAGCCCTCGGGCTGTTGGGCGGTCTGTAGTACACACCCAACGTAGTAACATCTCCCTTCCTATTCCTCAACTCCACCCATAGCGACTCGATTTCTATATCCTCCGTACCTCCCTCCCTCTGCACTGCTACGATGCAATCCTTAACTAACAACGCCACTCCCCCACCTCTCAGCGACCCACCCCTATCACGCCTGAAACACTTATACCCAGGAACATTCAACTGCAAGTCCTGCCCTTCCTTTAACCAAGTCTCTGTCACCGCCACCACTTCCAACTTCCTTTCGAACATTAATGCCTTCAGTTCATCTGTTTTGCCAGTCACACTCCTAGCATTGAAACACATGCACCGAAGACCCTCAGAAACAATCCGATCCTTCTTCCTACCCTCCGGGCTTACCCTATCCCCAATCCCAGTTCCATCCACCTCCCCACCCCCCCTCCATATTTGTTTAAACCCTGCCGAAACACTCCAGCTAACCTTCCAGCTAAGATATATATGCCCTTCCCAGTTAACTGTACCCCATCCCTCTTGTATATTTGCCCCTCTTTCGTAAAGACTTCCCAGTGGTCTACGAATCTAAAGCCCTCTGCCCTACACCAATCCTTCAACCACGCATTTAGTTGGATTATCTCATTATTTCTAGCCCTGCTAGCCCCAGGCACCGGCAGCAGCCCAGAGAACGCCACCCTGGAGGCCCTACATTTCAGCCTGGCCCCCAACTCCCTGAACTGCCTACGTATGTCCCCCCTGCACTTTGTTCCTATATCCTTCTCTCCTACATGCACTATCACATAAGACTCAGTCCCTCCACCCTTCAAAATTCCCTCTACCCTTTCTGAGACATCCTGTACCCCTGCTCCAGGGAGGCAGACTACCATCCTGGAGTCCCACTTTTGCCCACAGAACCGCCTGTCAATCCCCTTGACTTTCCCATCCCCCACCACTATCTCACACCCTGCACTCTTCACTTTCTGATCTCCCTCCCTTGCCTTCTCTACCCCAGCTGTCACCCCACCCTTGACATTCCGGGTAATTCCTCCGGGGCGTTACTAGTGCCATGACTCCTTTTCTTTTCGCTCTTCCTAACTGTAACCCATCCATCTCTCCTCCCAGGTCCTGGTATCTGCTCAGTGTTACTGTCCCTATCCATTATTTCCTCATTTTCCCTAACTAAAAACATATCCTCCAGCCTCAGTTCCGGCTGCCTCACCCGGGCCCTTAATCGCTGCACCTCTAGACATTTCCCACATATGTGGGCTTTCGGGAGATGTGCTGTCTCCAGAAATGTCCACATATGACAACGAACACAGTGAACACATGTAACCCTAGATCCTGCCATTATGTTTGACCCCTGATAAGGTGTCCTATTAATTCCTGTTACCGAGCCTGCGCTCGCCCAAGCCCAGTGAGCTTAAGCCCTTTTACCTCTCACTCTGCTTCCCGCCTCACTCCGCTGCCCTCTATCTACCTTGGCCTTCTTTTTATACTACCGCGCTCCCTTCCCAGCAGCCCCCGCGCCTATCTCCCACTACGGAACACCAAAATAAACAAAAACCCTCCCGAACTACAAGTCAGTCAAAAAACAGTAATTACAATGCAGCACACTCACCGAAAGGCAGCCACTCGTCGAAATCACAGCTCCAGAGAAAATTGAGGTGGATCCTCACTGTTCCTGCTCAACTCCAATCTAAACTGCATCCACCCCGCCCACCCCCCCCTTTGTCTTGAGGCTGTGTCCTCTAGTCCTGCTGTCCTTTCAAAGCGGGAAGAATCTCTCAACCTCTTCCCTATCCATCCCTTTCATTATCTTATACGTCTCTATAAGATTCCCCCTCATCCTTCTAAACATCAGTGAGTACAGACGCAGTCTATTTAGAACATAGAACATAGAACATTACAGCGCAGAACAGGCCCTTCGGCCCATGATGTTGCGCCGACCAGTTACAAAACAATGACCCGCTAGCCTAAACCAATCCCTTTTCGTCCATAAACCTATCCACAGATCTCTTAAACGCCCCCAAACTAGGAGCATTTACAACTGCAGCTGGCAGGGCATTCCAATCCCTCAGCACCCTCTGGGTAAAGAACCTACCCCTGACATCAGTCCTATAACTAACCCCCCCCCTTAATTTAAAGTCGTGCCCCCTCGTGCTAGCTTTCTCCATCATAGGAAAAAGGCTATCACTATCTACCCTGTCTAAACCTCTAATCATCTTATATGGTTCAATAAGGTCCCCTCTTAGCCGCCTTCTTTCCAGCGAAAACAACCCCAAATCTCTCAGTCTCTCCTCATAGGATCTCCCCTCCATACCAGGCAACATCCTGGTAAACCTCTTCTGCACCCTCTCCAAAGCCTCTACATCCTTCCTGTAATGTGGGGACCAGAACTGCACACAAAACTCCAAGTGCGGCCGCACCAGAGTTGTGTACAGTTGCATCATGACGCTGCGACTCATAAATTCAATCCCCCTACCAATAAACGCCAAGACACCGTATGCCTTCTTAACAACCTTATCTACTTGATTCCAAACTTTCAGGGATCTATGTACACATACACCTAGATCCCTCTGCTCCTCCACACTATTCAAAGTCCTCCCATTAGCCCTACACTCAACACATCTGTTATTTCTACCGAAATGAATTACCTCACACTTCTCCACATTAAACTCCATCCGCCACCTCGCAGCCCAGCTCTGCAACCTTTCTAAGTCACCTTGCAAACTATGACACCCTTCCTCACAATCTACCACACCTCCGACTTTGGTGTCATCAGCAAACTTACTAATCCACCCAACTATACCCTCATCCAGATCATTAATAAAAATTACAAACAGCAGTGGCCCCAAAACAGATCCCTGAGGCACACCACTCGTAACCAAACTCCATGACGAATATTTACCATCAACCACCACCCTCTGTCTCCTATCTGCTCGCCAATTCCTGATCCAATTACCTAGATCACCCCCAATCCCATACACCTGCATTTTCTGCAGAAGCCTACCATGGTGAACCTTATCAAATGCCTTGCTAAAATCCATATACCACATCAACTGCCTTACCCCTATCCACCTCTTTGGTCACTTTCTCAAAGAACTCTCTCTTCATAGTCCAACCCTCTCATCTCTGGTATAACCTCCTCCACAATCATCCTTAACACTGGTGCCTCACAATGCTGTGTCCTCAGCCCCTTATAGTCCTTATAACTTATCACGTTGTGGCCAAATTTTTCTCTAACTTTATTTTCAGGTTTGCTGATGATGAGACAGAGACAGGAATGAGACAGATGAACAATAATCAGTCCCTCAATGTCCGTCAAACGAAGGAGATAGTCATCGACTTCAGGAAGCATAGTGGAGGACACACCTCTGTCTACATCAATGGGAATGAAATGGAAATGATCAAAAGTTTCAGGTTTCTCAGTGTCCAGATCTCTAACAACCTACCCTGGTCTCTCCACACCGATGCTTTCGTTAAGAAAGTCCCAACATGTTCATTTTCTCAGGAGACTAAGGAAATTTGCCATGCCTGCTACGGCTGTCACCAACTTTTACAGATGCAACATAGAAAGCATTCTTTCTGGTTGTATCACAGTTTGGTATGGCTCCTGCTCAGACCAAGACCGCAAGGAACGACAAGAGGTGGCGAAAAAGCCCAATTCATGACACAAACCAGCCACCCATCGATTCGTTCTGTCGAAACTTCCTGCTTCCTTGGCAAAACAGCCAGCATTATCAAGGACTCCAAACACCCCGAACGTTCTCTCTTCTACATTCTTACATCGGGAAAAAGATACAAAAGTCTGTGTTCACGTACTGCCGACTTAAGAACAGCTTCTTCCCTGATGCTATCAGATTTTTGAATGGAACTACCTCGTTTAACATTAATTTTTCGGTACACCCTAGCTATGACTGTAATGTTATATTCTGCACCCTCTCCTTTCTTTCTCTGTGAATGATATGCTTTGGTGTATAATGCACAAGAACCAATAATTTTCACTGTATACCAATACATGTGACAAAAATAATTCAAATCAACGTCCAAAAGACGTTGCTGGTGAGGTGCATTGGCCATGCAAAATTCTCACTCAGTGTATCCGAACAGATGCCAGAGTGTGATGATGAGGGGATATTCACAGTAACTTCATTGCACTGTTAATGTTAGCCTACTTGTGACACATAGATTAACTTTAAACTTTAAATCAGAAAAGGTACAGTGAAGGGATTTGTATTCTTGCATTGATAATATTTCTGTCTTTATTCCATTTGGAAAAATGGGTATACACAATGAGAGTAATACAATTCAAAACTATTTGGTAACTCAATGTGTGGACGAAGGTAGAGCAGTTGATGTCATATACATGGATTTTAAGAAGGCGTTTGATAAGGTTCCCCATGGTAGGTTCATGAAGAGGATAAGGATGTGTGGGATAGAAGGAAATTTGGCCGATTGGATCAGTAACTGGCTGTATCATAGAAGACAAAGAAGAAGAACAAAGAACAAAGAACAAAGAACAACCCAGCACAGGAAACAGACCCTTCGGTCAAACGAGCCCGCGCCGCCATCTTAACAAAGCATTTTCCTCCACCCACCTTGACCCGTGTCTATGCTTATGGTACTCCCATTGGAAACCAGATTCAGGGGAGAATAAGTTAGGGACAATTTGTTACACCAATCAGCCTAAGAGCACATCTTTGGGGTGTGGGAGGAAACCGGAGCGTCCGGAGGAAACACACGCAAGCACGGGGAGAATGCGCAAACTCCCACAGACACTGGCCCAAATCCATGTGTCTGCACAGCTAGCAGTGATAGTCACTGAGCTGTCGTGGTGCCCATCTGCTGGTCCAGTTTTAAGCACACACAATGACGCAAAGTACTAGACCACTCTCGAAACACCCAAGAGCAGCCCATGCACGACCCATCGTGTGTATGTCCCTCGTTAGACAACAAAGTGGACCGACACACCTGCAGATTAAAAGATAAAAACATCAACACATGTAGTATTAGATTTCCAGAAACGTCCTGAGGCTCTGACCCTTATTTAAAACCGTCTCCTAACCCTCCATCCCTGTTTCACTCATGTCCCTATCTAAATAAACCTTAAACAAGTCCAGCGTGCCTGCCTCCACCACCTCACCTTAGTGTATTCCATACCCCCACGACCCTCCGTGTGAAAAACCTCCCTCTAGTATCCAAGTTATATTTTTCCCCCATCACCCTTAGCTCGTGAACCCTCATGATATTTGTCTCCAATCTAGGAAAAAGCCTGCCACTGTTTACTCTATCTATACCCTTCATTATTTTATACTCCTCTGTCAGATCCCCCCTTAATCTCCGTCTTTCTAAGGAAAAGAGCCCCAGTTTACCCTATCTTTCCTCATAAGCCAATCCTTCCATACCAGGCAGCATCCTGGTAAACCTCCTCTGCACTCTCTCCAGGGTCTCCACATCCTTCCGGTAGTAAGGTGACCAGAACTGGACGCAGTACTCCAAATGCGGTCTAACCAACGTTCTGTACAACTGCAGCATTAGACGCCAGCTCTTATACTCTATACCCCTTCCTATAAAGGTTAGCATACCGTAAGCTTCCTTACACCTGGGTTTCCTCCTTCAGAGACTTGTGCACTTGCACTCCCAGGTCCCTCTGCATTTCTATACTCTTAATAGGTCTACCCTTTATCATGTAACTCCTCCCTGCATTATTCCTTCCAAAATGCATCACTTCGCATTTATCAGGATTAAATTCCATCTGCCATTTATCTGCCCAGTATACCAATCTATCTCTATCCTGCTGTGTCACCTGACAATCCTCCTCGCTATCTGCTAATCCTGCCATCTTGGTGTCATCTGCAAACTTGCTGATTACACCACGTACGCCCTCTTCCAAGTCATTTATATATATTACGAATAGAAGAGGTCCCAGTACTGAGCCCTGCAGCACACCACTGGTCACAGACCTCCAGTTAGAAAAGGATCCTTCCACTACTACTACCCTGTCTCCTGTTGCCTAGCCAATTTTCAATCCATCTAGATACCTGTCCCTGTATCCTATGTGCCTTAAACTTTTCTACCAGCCTACCATGAGGGACTTTGTCAAATGCCTTACTGAAATCCATGTAGATGACATCGTCCACCGTCACCGACAGAGGGTGATGGTGGACGGAAAGTTTTCAGACCGGAGGCCAGTTACCAGCGGTCTCACAAGAAACTACAAAGGGTCAGGAATGAATCCCATTCAATCACACAAACCACCCTTACATTCATCGACTTTCTATAAACTTCCCGCTTCCTTGACTAAGCAGCCAGCAAAATCAAGGACCCCACACACCCCGGACATTCCCTCGACCACCTTCCTCTGTCGGGAAAAAGATATTGGATGTGGCAGCTTGTTCCAGACACTCACCATCGTCTGTGTGAAAAGAATGCCCCTCTGGACCTTTTTGTATCTCTCCCCTCTCACCTGAAACCCAGGCCTCGAGTTCTAGACTCCTGATTCTTAGGGAAGATATGTTGACTATCTAGCTGATAAAAAGATCCATGGGGCGAATCTCCGAACTGTCAGCCTGCAGTTTGCCTGCCAGCTCGATCGCTGACCAGCCCACTGCCAATGATCCGTATCTTTGCGAGCTCCCCCACCACACCCCCCCACCCCCCCACCCCCACCGCCGCCTCAAAATGGTCAAGAGCTGGGTCTGTGTGATTCCCCCATTGGTGATGAGCTGGGTCTGTGTGATTCCCCCATTGGTGATGAGCTGGGTCTGTGTGATTCCCCCATTGGTGATGAGCTGGGTCTCTGTGATTCCCCCCATTGGTGATGAGCTGGGTCTGTGTGATTCCCCCATTGGTGATGAGCTGGGTCTCTGTGATTCCCCCCATTGGCGATGAGCTGGGTCTGTGTGATTCTCCCATTGGTGATGAGCTGGGTCTGTGTGATTCTCCCATTGGTGATGAGCTGGGTCTGTGTGATTCTCCATTGGTGATGAGCTGGGTCTGTGTGATTCCCCCATTGGTGATGAGCTGGGTCTGTGTGATTCCCCCATTGGTGATGAGCTGGGTCTGTGTGATTCCCCCCGTTGGTGATGAGCTGGGTCTCTGTGATTCTCCCATTGGTGATGAGCTGGGTCTGTGTGATTCCCCCATTGGTGATGAGCTGGGTCTGTGTGATTCCCCCCGTTGGTGATGAGCTGGGTCTGAGTGATTCCCCCATTGGTGATGAGCTGGGTCTGTGTGATTCCCCCATTGGTGATGAGCTGGGTCTGTGTGATTCCCCCATTGGTGATGAGCTGGGACTGTGTGATTCCCCCATTGGTGATGAGCTGGGTCTGTGTGATTCCCCCATTGGTGATGAGCTGGGTCTGTGTGATTCCCCCCATTGGTAATGAGCTGGGTCTGAGTGATTCCCCCATTGGTGATGAGCTGGGTCTGTGTGATTCTCCCATTGGTGATGAGCTGGGTCTGGGTGATTCTCCTATTGGTGATGAGCTGGGTCTATGTGATTCCCCCCATGGGTGATGAGCTGGGTCTGTGTGATTCTCCCTTTGGCGATGAGCTGGGTCTGTGTGATTCCCCCCATTGGTGATGAGCTGGGTCTGTGTGATTCCCCCATTGGCGATGAGCTGGGTCTGTGTGATTCCCCCCATTGGTGATGAGCTGGGTCTGTGTGATTCCCCCCATTGGTCATGAGCTGGGTCTGTGTGATTCCCCCATTGGCGATGAGCTGGGTCTGTGTGATTCTCCCATTGGTGATGAGCTGGATCTGTGTGATTCCCCCCATTGGTGATCAGCTGGGTCTCTGTGATTCCCCCCATTGGTGATGAGCTGGGTCTGTGTGATTCTCCCATTGGTCATGAGCTGGGTCTGTGTGATTCCCCCCATTGGTGATCAGCTGGGTCTCTGTGATTCCCCCCATTGGTGATGAGCTGGGTCTGTGTGATTCCCCCCATTGGTGATGAGCTGGGTCTGTGTGATACTCCCATTGGTGATGAGCTGGGTCTGTGTGATTCTCCTATTGGTGATGAGCTGGATCTGTGTGATTCTCCCATTGGTGATGAGCTGGGTCTGTGTGATTCTCCTATTGGTGATGAGCTGGATCTGTGTGATTCTCCCATTGGTGATGAGCTGGGTCTGTGTGATTCTCCTATTGGTGATGAGCTGGATCTGTGTGATTCTCCTATTGGTGATGAGCTGGGTCTGTGTGATTCTCCCATTGGTGATGAGCTGCGTCTGTGTGATTCTCCCATTGGTGATGAGCTGGGACTGTGTGATTCTCCTATTGGTGATGAGCTGGGTGTGTGTGATTCCCCCCATTGGTGATGAGCTGGGTCTGTGTGATTCTCCCATTGATGATGAGCTGGGTCTGTGTGATTACCCCATTGGTGATGAGCTGGGTCTGTCTGATTCTCCCATTGGTGATGAGCTGGGTCTGTGTGATTCCCCCATTGGTGATGAGCTGGGTCTGTGTGATTCTCCCATTGGTGATGAGCTGGGTCTGTGTGATTCTCCCATTGGTGATGAGCTGGGTCTGTGTGATTCTCCCATTGGTGATGAGCTGGGTCTGTGTGATTCTCCCATTGGTGATGAGCTGGGTCTGTGTGATTCTCCCATTGGTGATGAGCTGGGTCTGTGTGATTTCCCCCGTTGGTGAGGAGCTGGGTCTGTGTGATTCCGACTAGATAGGCCGACTAGAGCTGAGGCTATATTGGATTTGGTGCTGGGAAATGAGCCAGACCAGGTGCTAGACTTGGAAGTTGGTGTGCATTTTGGGGATAGTGACCACAATTCGATTACGTTCACTTTACTGATGGAAAGGGATAGGCATGAACCTCTGGTCAGTAGTTTCAGCTGGGGGAAGGGTAATTATGAGGCTATTAGGAGAGAATTAGGAAGCATTGGTTGGACTAGGAGATTACAGGGACTGGGAACATCCGAAATGTGGAGATTTTTCAAGGAGCAGCTATTTGGGGTCTGTGATAGGTATGTCCCTGTCAGGTAAGGAGGATTTGGTAGGCCCAGGGAACCGTGGTGCACTAAAAAAGTTGATTCGTTGGTTTGGAAGAAAAAGGAGGCTTATGTTCGGATGAGGCTTGAGGGTTCAGGTAGTGCATTAGAAAGTTTTAGATTGGCTAAGAGGGAGTTGAAGAGGGAGTTAAGAAGGGCTAAAAGAGGACATGAGATGACTTTGGCTGATAGGATTAAGGAGAACCCTAAGGAGTTTTACAGGTATGTCAAGAACAGAAGGTTGGTTAGGGCAAGATTAGGGCCAGTTACAGACAGTGGAGGGAAGTTGTGTGTTGAACCGGAGGAGATTGGAGAGGCGTTGAACCAATATTTCTCTTCGGTGTTCACGCAAGGGGACATGAATGTAGCTGAGGAGGACACTGGGGTGGAGGGATGTAAAATAGATAGTATTGCAGTTGATACGGGGGATGTGCTGGATATTTTAGAGGGTTTGAAAATAGATAAGTCCCCTGGTCCGGATGGGATTTGCCCTAGGATTCTTTGGGAGGCAAGAGAGGTGATTGCGAAGCCTCTGGCTCTGATCTGATCTGATATACACATCTCTGGTGCGGCCGCACTTGGAGTTTTGTGTGCAGTTCTGGTCCCCACATTACAGGAAGGATGTGGAGGCTTTGGAGAGGGTGCAGAGGAGGTTTACCAGGATGTTGCCTGGTATGGAGGGGAGATCCTATGAGGAGAGATTGAGAGATTTGGGGTTGTTTTCGCTGGAAAGAAGGCGGCTAAGAGGGGATCTCATTGAAACATATAAGATGATCAGAGGTTTAGACAGGGTGGATAGTGATAGCCTTTTTCCTAGGATGGAGAAAGCTAGCACGAGGGGGCACGATTTTAAATTGAGGGGGGGTAGTTATAGGACAGATGTCAGGGGTAGGTTCTTTACCCAGAGGGTGGTGAGGGACTGGAATGCCCTGCCAGCTGCAGTTGTAAATGCACCTAGTTTGGGGGCGTTTAAGAGATCTGTGGATAGGTTTATGGATGAAAAGGGATTGGTTTAGGCTAGTGGGTCATTGTTTTGTAACTGGTCGGCGCAACATCGTGGGCCGAAGGGCCTGTTCTGCGCTGTAATGTTCTATGTTCTATGTTCTATGTTCGATGATCTTCAGGTCGTCGTTGGTCTCTGGTATATTACCAGAAGATTGGAGGACAGCAAATGTTGTCCCATTGTTTAAGAAGGGGAGAAGAGACTTCCCTGGGAATTATAGACCGGTGAGTCTTACTTCTGTGGTGGGTAAGGTTTTGGAAAGGATTATTAGAGACAGGATTTATAGTTATTTGGAGAGGAATGAGTTGATTAGAGACAGTCAGCATAGTTTTGTAGCGGGTAGGTCGTGCCTTACTAACCTTATCGAGTTCTTTGAGAAAGTGACCAAAGAGGTGGATAGGGGTAAGGCAGTTGATGTGGTGTATATGGATTTTACCAAGGCGTTTGATAAGGTTCACCATGGTAGGCTTCTGCAGAAAATGCAGATGTATGGGGTTGGGGGTGATCTAGGTAATTGGATCAGGAATTGGCTAGCAGATAGGAGACAGAGGGTGGTGGTTGATGGTAAATATTCGTCATGGAGTTCGGTTACGAGTGGTGTGCCTCAGGGATCTGTTTTGGGGCCAAAGCTTTTTGTAATTTTTATTAATGATCTGGATGAGGGTATAGTTGGGTGGATTAGTAAGTTTGCTGATGACACCAAAGTCGGAGGTGTGGTAGATTGTGAGGAAGGGTGTCATAGTTTGCAGGGTGACTTAGAAAGGTTGCAGAGCTGGGCAGCGAGGTGGCGGATGGAGTTTAATGTGGAGAAGTGTGAGGTAATTCATTTCGGTAGGAATAACAGATGTGTTGAGTGTAGGGCTAACGGGAGGACTTTGAATAGTGTGGAGGAGCAGAGGGATCTAGGTGTATGTGTACATAGATCCCTGAAAGTTTGGAATCAAGTCGATAAGGTTGTTAAGAAGGCATACGGTGTCTTGGCGTTTATTGGTAGGGGGATTGAATTTAGGAGTCGCAGCGTCATGATGCAACTGTACACAACTCTGGTGCGGCCGCACTTGGAGGTTTGTGTGCAGTTCTGGTCCCCACATTACAAGAATGATGTGGAGGCTTTGGAGAGGGTGCAGAGGAGGTTTACCAGGATGTTGCCTGGTATGGAGGGGAGATCCTATGAGGAGAGACTGAGAGATTTGGGGTTGTTTTCGCTGGAAAGAAGGCGGCTAAGAGGGGACCTTATTGAAACATATAAGATGATTAGAGGATTAGACAGGGTAGATAGTGATAGCCTTTTTCCTAGGATGGAGAAAGCTAGCACGAGGGGGCACGACTTTAAATTAAGGGGGGGTAGTTATAGGACTGATGTCAGGGGTCGGTTCTTTATCCAGAGGGTGGTGAGGGACTGGAATGCCCTGCCAGCTGCAGTTGTAAATGCACCTAGTTTGGGGGCGTTTAAGAGATCTGTGGATAGGTTTATGGACGAAAAGGGATTGGTTTAGGCTAGTGGGTCATTGTTTTGTAACTGGTCGGCACAACATCGTGGGCCGAAGGGCCTGTTCTGCGCTGTAATGTTCTATGTTCTATGTTCTATGACAATATGGCTATAATTCTGTGATTCTAAACTGCAGATCTGTGGACACAATGGAACAGTTTAGAATGGTCAATCTACCGAACATACACACCTTTGCATTGTAGGCAGAAATCAGAGCACCTGGAGGAAATCTACACAGACACAAGGAGAATATTAAAATTCCACATGACAGTCAACCAAAGCCAGAATCGAACTCAGGTCTCTGATGCTGAAAGGCAGTGGGGCTAACCACTGTGCCACAAATGAGCCTGTTTAACCTTTCTTTATAAGACAACCCCTCCATACTGGGGATCATCTTCTCTGAACTGCCCCCCAAAAATATAATATCTTCTCAGTCTCTGTTGTAGTTTTTTTTTTCTCGGGCCCCTAACCCTATAAATTAGTGTAGAGAGGATACCCGATCCTCTACACTGGTAGAGAATCCCACCCTCCCACCTCCTCTAACCTAAATTATAAGTGTGGGGGAAGTTTTTTTTTTATATTTTTATTTTTCTGCTGGTAATTGTTTCAGGGATGGCAGTTCAGGCTGTGTGCTGCATCTCCTGTGGGATGTATGTGGTGAGGGACTCCAGTAGTGTTTCAGGGGATTTTACTTGTAGGAAGTGTGTTAGATTGCAGTTTCTGGAGGAGCGTGTAAAGGAATTGGAGGGGGAATTAGAGGAACTCCGCATAATTCGGGAGTCGGAGGCAGTTCTTCTCTGCAGTTCCTGAATCCTCTGTGAATCTATCACTGTCTCTCTTCTCTCTCTCTCTCTCAGATCTTGCTTCTCTCTCCCCCTCTGCTCCCATGCTCTCACTGTGGGTCTTTCCCTCTCTGATTATATTTCTTTCATTCTCTCTCTCTCTCTCTCTCTCTTACCCCCCACCCCACTTCTATCTCTGTCTCTCTGTCTCTCTCTCTCTTCGTGTTATTTTCATTCCCCCATCTCACTTTGTTCTTTTTTCTCCCTCTCTCTGTCTATTTTGCCAACTGTCTTACTTCCTACCATCTCCCAATCTCTCTCCATTGTTGTAGTTCCCTCGTTTTGTCCCAAGCTCTCTGACTCTCTGTCATTTTTTTTCTGTCTATCTTTCTCTTTTATGTTTTTTTTGTCCTCCTTTTTCCCCTTATTTCTGTCTTTCTTTTTCTCTGTCTTTCTTTTGTCTATCATTTTCTTTCTCCCTGTCACTCTTTGTTTATTTCTCTTTCCATCTTCCTGTCTTACTTCCCCTGTGTGGCAAATGAAAGGCAGGTGATGACAAAGGGTTGATTTCCTGTCCAATTGATGTGATAGATTATAAGTTTTTAAATAAGATTCGGACATTCCCATCATTGAATAATTTGCAGAATTGAATGATTGGGTATTTGATCACATTCTTCAACTGCTCTCTGAATGTGGTCTGGGTCACGGCGTAAATAGCAGTGTTTGTGCAACAGCTCAGGAGCTGGAGCACAAAGCCCAATTCTTGAACAAAAGAATCTAACCAAACTGACTGAAACCCCATATCATACATACGCCTCCAAATAGAATAAACCATAAATGTTGACCATAACAGAATGAAATTGGCTGAGATAACAAATAGTAAAATGATGGATTTCCTCCGACTCTCCATCTCTGGGTCTCTGTGATTCTCTGCACTGTTGTGAGCCCGGAGTCTCCTGCGGGCTCTGCTGCTCACTAAAATGTGTCTGATGGTGAATGCATTGAGAAGCAGAATCAGGATGAATGGGACACCCGGGTTTAGGATGTGGTGGATGAACTCGATTGTTCCCCAGACAGGAGATCCCATAACTTCCCATGTGGAAGCACAAAACCAGGGAAAGTTCATGAAAAAATATGTTCCACTCAACATAAAATACCAGAAAATGTTCTTTAAACAGCTCAGCACCGTCACTGTTCCCAGAACCACAGTCGCCGTTTTCTCACTGCAATATTTCATTTTCAGCTTGGGACAGCAAATGGCCACAAATCGATCAAAGGTGAAAGTGACGGTGAACCAGACAGAACAGTCAGTGGCTGCATAAAGCAGGACGGCGTGGATGTTACACACAGGGAGGAATCGCACAAAGAAAAAATATTGCCAATAAACAATGGGGATGTGTCTCAATATCAGGTCGAGGATAATGACCAGCAGATCCCCCACTGACATGGCCACCAGGTAACAAGTGACACATTTAGAGAGACCACATTTTCCACGAGAAAGGATAACTATCGTTACAATGTTCACTGCAAAGAAGAAGAAGAAATAGTGCAATTATTTTTCAGACTGTCATCAAAGTTGCTCGTTCAAATGCAGAATGCTTAGACAAAGGTATTTTTGAGTCCATTGGTACACAATCTCAGAATTTTATATCTTTCTCCCAATGGAAGAACAAAGAACAATGAGCAGTAGAACCTAGGAAAGGCCCTCAAAGTCTGCGCTGATCAGGATATCAGCCTAAACCCTAAGCGATTACAGAGTCTGTATCCTTCCATTCCCTTCTGATTCATGTATTTGTCTAGTTGCCCCTAAGATGTCGCTATTGTGCCTACTCACACCACCTCCCTGGGCATTCCAGACCTTCACCAGCATCTGTTTTAATAAACCTGCCTCACACATCTCCTCGAAACATTTCCCCATGCACCTTAAAACTACATTTCCTGGTACTTGAATTTTGAACCTTCCAAAAAAGCATCTGACTATCCACTCTGTTCACACCATTCCTAATCTTATAGAATCATAAACCCTACAGTGCAGAAAGAGACCCTTCGAGTCTGCACCGAACACGATCCCACCCAGGCCCTACCCCCATATCCCGACATATCATAACCATTCATCCCACCTACACATACCTGGACACTAAGGGGCAATTTCTCAGCACGGCCAATCAACCTAACCCGCACATCTTTGAACTGTGGGAGGGAAACCGGAGCACCCGAAGGAAACCCACGCAGACACAAGGAGAATGTGCAAATTCCACACAGACAGTGACCCGAGCCGGGAACCGAACCCTGGAGGTGTGAAGCAGCAGTGCTAACCACTGTGCTACCGGGCCACCCCTAATATAGCAGTTCAGCCCTCAAACTCCTTCATTCCTGTGAGAATGAACTGAGCCTATTGAAACTCTGCTCATAGCGAACACCCTCCAGACCAGGCAACACCCAGGCAAAGATTTCCTGTACCCTCTCCGAATGCATCCACATCCTTCTAGTATTGTGGTGACCAGAATTGTGCACAATATTCCAAATGAGGCCGAACTAAGTTTCTGTGCAGTTGCAGCATAACCTGAAATGAAATTTCATTCCACGAGAGGCATTGAAAAGAAGGAATTCGAGGTTAAGGTGTGAAATCAAGGGCTATTTTACAAGAATAATTTAACAAATGTGAATTTATCCACTTTGGTAGCAAAAATGGGAAGGCAGATTATTATGTGACTGGCCGTGACTTAGAAGAGGGAAGTGTCTAACCAGACTGAGGGGTCCCCGTACTCCAGTTGGTGAAAACAAGCGTGCAGTTACAGCAGGCAGGACAGAAGGCAAATGATAAATTGGCCTCTATATTGAGAAGATTTGAGAATCGGAAGAGCGATAGAATCATATAACCCTACAGTGCAGAAAGAGGCCCTTCAGCCCATCGAGTCTGCACTGAACACAATCCCACCCAGGCCCTACCCCCATATCATACCCACTAATCCCTCTAACCTACACATCCTTGGACACTAAGGGGCACTTTCTTAGCATGGCCAATCAACCTAACCCGCACATCTTTGGACTGTGGGAGGAAACCGGAGCACCCAGAGGAAACCCATGCAGACACGAGGAGAATGTGCAAACTCCACACAGGCAGTGACCCGAGCGGGGAATCAAACCCGGGATCCTGGAGCTGTGAAGCAGCAGTACTAACCACTGTGCTACCATGCCTCCACCGCTGTGCTCCCATGCAATTTTTGAGTGCAATTGGACAGGGTATGGGTGAGGCCACATCTGGAATATTGTATACAATTTTGATGTCCTTATCTGAGGAAGGCTATAGAGGGAGTACAACAAAGATTTACCTGGCTGATTCCTGTGATGGAAGAACTGTCATACAAGGAGGCATTAAGTTGATAGGGTTCTATTCATTGGAGGTTAAATGAGGGAGAAGGGGATCTCAGACACTTATAAAATTCAACAGAATTAGGCATCCCCCTGCAACTGGATTCTGAACTCCTTAACAGACTGCAATCAGTAAGGATAGACAACACCACTTCCTTTACGATCATACTCAACACTGGTGACCTACAAGGGTGTGTTTTCAATCTCCAATGTACTCCTTATTTCTGACTGTGTGCCCAAACTCTCCTCCAACCCGATTTTCTGAAGAAACTATCGCAGTGATTCGGATCTCAAACAATGATGAGAAGGAGCACAGGAATGAGATCGAGAATCGAGTGAACTGGTGTGACAACAATAATCTCTTCCACATTCCTCTGTCTACGTTGATGGGGATGAAGTGGAAATGGTTGAGAGCTTTAAGATTTAGCTGTAAAGGACACAAACAACCTCTACCCCCGTGGTGACGCTATAGATAAGAAAGCCCACCAACGCCTCTACTTTCTCAGAAGACTAAGGAAACTTGGCAAGCCCACTACAACTCTCGCCAACATTTACCAATGCGCCATGGAAAGCATTCTTTCTGGTTGTATCACAGCTCGGTACGGGCTCCTAGTCTTCCCAACACTGCAGGAAAATACCAATGGTCGTGAATGAAACCCAGTCCATGGTGGGATCCGGCCTCCCATCCATTCCCTCTGTCTACACTTCCCACTGCAGTGGGAAAACAGCCAGCAGAATCAAGGACCCCATGCACTCCGGACATACCCACCTCCTTCCGTCGGAAAAAAGAAATAAGGTTCTGAAGACACGTACAAATCGACTCAAAAACAGCTTCTTCCCTGCTGCCATCAAACTATTGAAAAGACGGACCTCACACAGAGTTGATCTTTGTCGGCACCCGATCTATGACTGGAATATTACATTCTGCACTCTCTCCTTTCCTTCTCTAAGAACAGTATGACTTGTTTATAAATTTTTCACTGTAAACTAATACATGAGACAATAATAAATCCAATTATTTTCAAATCAGAGGCAGGGTAGATTCAGAAAGAATGTTCCTGATGGTGAGGAATCCAAAATTAGGGGTCAGAGTTTGAGGATAAGGGGTAAAAATTTTCAAATTAATGTGAAATTCTATCAAGGTAGATAAGTCGCCGGGACCAGATGGGATGTACCCCAGGATACTGTGGGAGGCCAGGGAAGTGATTGCAGAGCCCTTGGCGATGATCTTTGCGTCGTCAATGGAGACGGGAGAGGTTCCGGAAGATTGGAGGATTGCGGATGTAGTCCCTATTTTCAAGAAAGGGAACAGAGATAGCCCGGGAAATTACCGCCCGGTGAGTCTGACCTCAGTGGTTGGTAAGCTGATGGAGAGGCTTCTGAGGGACAAGATTTACGAGCATTTGGAGAGGTTTGACATGATCAGGAATAGTCAGCATGGATTTGTCAAGGGCAGGTCGTGCCTTACGAGCCTAGTTGAGTTCTTCGATAATGTGACTGAACACATTGACGAAGGAAGTGCCGTGGACGTAGTGTACATGGACTTCAGCAAGGCTTTTGATAAGGTCCCCCATGCAAGACTTCTTGAGAAGGTGAGAGGGCATGGGATCCAAGGGCCTTTGGCCTTGTGGATCCAGAACTGGCTTGCCTGCAGAAGGCAGAGAGTGGTTGTGGATGGGTCTTTTTCGGAATGAAGGTCAGTCACCAGTGGGGTGCCCCAGGGATCTGTTCTGGGACCCTTGTTGTTTGTCATTTTCATTAATGACCTGGATGAGGAAGTGGAGGGATGGGTTAGCAAGTTCGCTGATGACACGAAGGTCGGCGGTGTTGTGGATGGTCTGGAAGGATGTCAAAAGTTGCAGCAGGACATAGATAGGATGCAGGAATGGGCGGAGAAGTGGCAGATGGACTTCAACGCGGATAAATGTGTAGTAGTCCATTTCGGCAGAACCAACGGGATGAACGAGTACACTATTAAGGGCAGGGATCTTAGTAGCGTTGAAGAGCAGAAGGATCTCGGGGTCCGGGTTCACAGGACTCTTAAATCGGCCTCGCAGGTGGAGGAGGTGGTCAGGAAGGCGTATGGTGTACTGGCCTTCATTAATCGAGGGATTGAGTTTAGGAGTCGGGAGGTAATGCTGCAACTTTACAGGACCCTCGTCAGGCCTCATTTGGAGTACTGTGCGCAGTTCTGGTCACCTCACTATAGGAAGGACGTGGAGGCTATTGAAAGGGTGCAGAGGAGATTTACAAGGATGTTGCCTGGACTGGGAGGCATGCCTTATGAAGATAGGTTGAGGGAGCTGGGACTCTTTTCCCTGGAGAGGCGAAGGTTGAGAGGCGACCTGATAGAAGTTTATAAAATGTTGAGAGGAATAGATAGGGTGGATTCTCAGAGGCTATTTCCCCGGGTTGAAATGGTCGCTACGAGAGGACACAGATTTAAGGTGCGGGGAGGGAAGTACAGAGGTGATGTTAGGGGTAAGTTTTTCACTCAGAGGGTAGTGAGTGATTGGAATTGGCTGCCGTCGTCGGTGGTGGAGGCGAACTCGCTGGGGTCTTTTAAAAGACTCCTGAATGAGTATATGGGGTTTAATGGGATTGGGGGTTATAGATAGGTCTATAGATTGGTGGGGTTGATGCGATCGGCGCAACTCGAGGGCCGAAGGGCCTGTTTGTGCTGTAATGTTCTATGTTCTATGAAATTCCCCGCTCGAGTCACTGTCTGTGTGGAGTTTGCACATTCTCCTCGTGTTTGCATGGGTTTCCTCCGGGTACTCCGGTTTCCTCCCACAGTCCAGTGATGTGCAGGTTAGGTTGATTGGCTATGCTAAAATTGCCCCTTAGTGTCCTGGGATGTGTAGGTCAGAGGGATTAGTGGGTAAATATGTAGGGATATGGGGATAGGGCCTGGGTGGGATTGTGGTTAGTGCAGACTCGATGGGCTGAAGGGCCTCTTTCTGCACTGTAGCGTTCTGTGAACAGAAATCTCTTCACCCAGAGGTGGTGAGTGTATGGGATTCACTACCACGGGAAGTAGTTGAGACTATTTTTTTTTCAAGAAGGAATTTGATACAGCAATTGGGGCTAAAGGGGTCAGGAGTTATGAGATGGGGGGTGGGGGGAAAAGGATATTGAGTTTGATGATCAGTCATGATCAAAATGAATGGAGGAGCAGGCTTGAAGGGTCACGTGGCTCATTCCCACTTCCTTTTCTTATGGTCTTAAGAATAGCGTTCAGGGGATGGGAAACAGGGTGTGAAGTGGAGGGGATATGGGTTCAGAAATCAGCAATCATTTCCAAAGGTAGTGAGGATATTAAAGAACAAAAAAACAAAGAACAGTCTTCTCAGCCCTCCAAGCCTGTACCACTACACTGCCCGACTGATCTAAAATCCCCTACTCTTCTGGAGATCATGTCCTTCTAAGAACATAAGAAATAAGAACATAAGAAATAGGAGCAGGAGTAGGCCATCTGGCCCTTCGAGCCTGCCCCGCCATTCAATAAGATCATGGCTGATCTGTCGTGGCTCAGCTCCACCTTCCCGCCCTCTCCCCATAACCCTTAATCCCTTCTCTTATCAAAAACCCATCAACCCGCTTCTTAAAAATATTTAGCGAGGCAGCCTCCACCACTTCAACGGGCAGAGAATTCCAGAGATTCACCACCCTTTGAGTGAAGAAGTTCCTCCTCAACTCTGTTCTAAACCGCCCCCCCTTTATCTTGAGGCTGTGCCCCCTAGTCCTACTGTCTTTTTTGAGCGGGAAGAGTCTCTCCACCTCTATCCTATGCATCCCATTCATCATCTTATACGTCTCAATGAGATCTCCCCTCATTCTTCTAAACTCTAACGAGTACAAGCCTAGTTTATTCAGCCTCTCCTCATAGCTCAACCCTCTCAACTCCGGTATCAGCCTAGTAAACCTCCTCTGCACTCCCTCCAGGGCCAAAATATCCTTTTCCCATCCTATCCATGTATTTGTCCAGACGCCCCTTATAATTCACTGTCTGCTTCCACTGCCTCCCCCTGGTGAATCTCAGGCACAGTGAAAAGTCTGACAACACCAGGTTTTAGTCCAACTGATTTATTTGATAGTTAACTCACTAGCTTTCGAGAGGTCTCCCTCTTCTTCAAGTGAGTCTCAGGCAACCAGCCCCTTCTCTGTAAAAGAATTGCCTCGTACATTTCCTTTTAGCCTTGCCTCTCGCAGCTTGCCCCCCCTTAGCAAGTGACCCTTCTCACCGTGGAAATAGCTCCTGATTAGTCATTCTGTCCATGTCCCTCAAAACCTTGTGAGCTTCAATCAGTTTGGCCCTTAGCTGCTATCAATCCTTTGAGATCAAACCAAGTTTCTCCAACCTCTCCTCATAGCTAATGCCCTCCATACCAGGTAACATCCTGGTAAATCTTTTCTGTGCCCTCTCCAAAGCCTCGATATCCTTCTGGTAGTTTGGCGACCAGAATTGAATGCTACATTCCACGTGCAGCCTAACTAATGTTCTATAAAGCTACAACACGACTTGCCAATTTTCGAACCAAATGCCTTTGTGACTATCTTTTCCATCCGCGTTGCCACTTGCATTGACCCGTGTACCTGTACACCCAGATCTCTTTGCCTATCAATACTCCAAAGGGTTCTGCAACTTACTACATGAGACATTCCAAAATGTATTGTCTCACATTTCTCCGGATTAAACTCCATCTGCCATTCCTTCGTCCACATCTCCAACTAAGCTATATCCTCCTGTATTCTCTGATGTTCCTCATCGCTATCCGTGAATCCATTAAACATTGTATGGTCTGCAAACTTGCTGGTCAAACCAGTCATGTTTTCCATGTTTCATACATATTCCGAACAGCAATGGTCCCAGCAGTTATCCCTGAGGAATGTCAATGGTTACAGTCTTCCATTCACAATCGTACTCTTCCCCTGCTACCTCTGTCTTCTATGGCAGAGCCATTTCTGTATCCACTTTGCCAGCTCCCATGTGACTTCACCTTCTGCACCAGTCTGCCATGAGGGACCTTATCAAAGGCCTTACTGATATCCATGTAGGCAACATCCACGACCCTACCCTCATCAATTATATTTGTCACTTCCTCAAAAATCTTGTTCAAGTTACTGAGACATGACCTCCTTCCCATTCACAAAACCATGTTGTCTCTCGTTAATATGGCCACGTGTTTCCAACTGGGAAGAAATCATGTCTCGAAGAATTCTGGCCAATAATTTCCCAACCACTGATGTCAGTCTCACTGGCCTGTAATTAACCGGATTATTCTTGCTACCCTTCTTAAACAAAGGAACAACATTGGATATTCTCCATTCCTCTGGGACCTCTCCTGTAGCCAGTGAGGATACAAAAATTTCTCGCAAGGCCCCAGCAATTTCCTTCCTTGCCTCTCTCACTATTCTGGGGTATATCCCATCAGTCCCTGGGATCTTGTCTACCTTAATGTTTCTCAAGAACCTCAATACCACCTCCGTTTAGATCACACCATGACTCAAACTATCTACACACCCTTTCCCAGACTCATCATCCACCATTTCTTACTCTTTCATGAATACTGCCGCAAAGTACTCATTTAATACCTCTCCAATTTCCTCTGGATCCACATATAGATTCTTTCCCCTGTGCTCCCATTCCCTTCAGAATGCTTTGTGCCTGTTCAGAGTCATCCTGGACCCTGGCACCAGGGAGGCAAGATACCATCATAGAGTCTCTTTCAGGTATACAGAATGCGAGCCCCAATCTCTATGGGGAAGATTAAAATCCCCGACTATCACAACTCCTTGCAGTTGTCAGCTATCTCTCTGCTGATTTGCTCCTCCAATTCTCACTGACTATTGGGTGTTCTATAATACAACCCCATTACTGTGGTCGTACCTTTCCTGTTTCCCAGCTCCACCCAGAGGGTCTCTATCCTGCCTGAGTACCGCAGTAACATTTTCCCTGACCAACAATGCCACCCTCCCACCCCGCCTTTTATCCCTCTGCCTCTATCAGCCCTGAAACATTGGAACCCTGGAACATTGAGCTGCTGGTCCTGCCCCTCCTGTAGCCAAGTTTCACTAATGTCTAAAATGTCATATTTCCACCTTCAGCTCACCTGCCTTCCCCACAATACTCCAGGCGTTGAAATAGACACACCTCAAAAGATTATTTACACCACACTCAACACTTCCATTGGTGATTTTAGTTGAATTAACCCGTTCTTTTACCCCTGCTCCACTATCTGCTCTGGCACTCCGGTTCCCATCCGCCTGCAAATCTGGTTTCAACGCTCCCCAATAACACGAGCAAACCTCCCTGCAAGTATATTGGTCCCCTTGTAGTTTCGGTGTAACCCGTCTCTTGTACAGGTCCCACCTGCCCCAGAAGAGGTCCCAATGATCCATGAATCGGAAACCCTGCCCCCTACACCAGTTCCTCAGCCTCATGTTGATCCGCCCAATCATCCTCCTCTTACCCTCACTGGCAATGTGACACAGGCAGCAATCCTGAGATTACTACCCTTGGGGTCCCGCTTTTTAACCTCCTTCCAAGCGGCACGGTAGCACAGTGGTTAGCACTGCTGCTTCACAGCTCCAGGGTCCTGGGTTCGATTCCCGGCTCGGGTCACTGCCTGTGTGGAGTTTGCACATTCTCCTCGTGTCTGCGTGGGTTTTCTCCGGGTGCTCCGGTTTCCTCCCACAGTCCAAAGATGTGCGGGTTAGATTCATTGGCTATGCTAAAATTGCCCCTTAGTATCGTGGAAGGTGTAGGTTAGAGGGATTAGCAGGTAAATGTGTAGGGATATGGGGATAGAGTCTGGGTGGGATTGTGTTCGGTGCAGACTCGATGGGCCGAAGGGCCTGTTTCTGCACTGTAGGGTTCTATGCTATCAAGCTCTCTATCCTCTCTCTTTCGGACCTCCTCACTTTTCCTACCTATATCATTGATACCAATGTGTACCAGACATCTGGCTGATCACCTGCCCACTTTAGAACACTGCACGCGATCAGAGACATCCCTGACCCTGGCACTCGGGAGGCGACAAACCACGCGGGAGTCTCTGTCCCAAACACAGAGCCTCCTGTCTGTACCTATGACCATCGAGTCCCCTATCCCTACCACTCTCCTCTTCTCCCTCCCACCCTTTTGCACTGCCGAATCACACTCAGTATCTGAGATCCGGCTGTCGCAGCTTGTCCCAGGTAAATCATGCCCTGTTACAGTATTTCACTCCATATGCCTGTTGTGGAGGGGTATGACCACAGGGGAGCCCTGCTCTGCCTGTCCTTTCACATTTCCATTCCCTCTCCTTACAGTAACCCAATTTCCTGTGCTCTGCTGCTTAGGAAACTACCTCCCTCAAGCTACTGTCTATAAACTTCTCATTCTCCCGAATTAGACGGAGATCGCCAAGCTCCTTCTCCAGTTCCCTAACACGTTTTGCTCACAGCTGCAGCGGGATGCATCTTTTGCAGGTGTTGTCGTCAGGGATACCGACGGTCTCCCTGATCTCCCACATCCTGCAAGAGGAGCATTCCAACATCTCGCCTGGCATTTCTTGTTCCTTAAAAAAAACAAGAATAAACTTTCCAAAAACAAAAACCTACTCTCGCCTCTGCCTGTTCTCGCCAAAGCCCACTCTGAGCCAAAGCCCTTCAGCCTTCACTCTATCCCTCTCTCTCCGCTGCCCGCAGTATAGAGTGGCCTGCTCTTTAAACCTCCCGCTCACCACTTGCTGACATCAAGCACCTTCTAGCAGTCACCCATCTATCTGCCTGCACCTTGGGTGTGACCGTGTCTCTAAAGCTCGCCAACCTCATGCTCCTACGTGCATCCAACTGCTCCTCCAACCTATCCATGAGGTCTGGAAGGAGCTGCCAATTGGGTGCACTTTCTGCAGATACAGTCGTCCGAGGTGCTGGAAGTGTTATGGTTCTCCCACATCTCACAAGTGCAGCACTTAACCCCACTGGCCGACATTTGGAGCACCAATTCAATTATATAAGAACATTTATAAAACCCTTACCTTCAATTTACCTTCTCACAGTCGCCTTTTTTTTGGTTAGAAGAGAAGGGAGGGAGGGTAACACTAATGTGTTGAAAGATTTACAGGTTAGATGGATTGGCCACGATAAATTGCCCCTTAATGACCAAATATCAGTATACTCGGGGAATTATTAGGGTAAATGCATGGTTATAGTGATAGAGCCTGTGTAATGTGCTCTGTCAGAGAGTCGCTGTGGGCTCAATTGGCCAAATGGCATTCCTCTGCACTGTGGGAACTCTATAATTTATATCACTTATTTTGTGAATCGCACTATTTCCCAACCCAGGTACAAGACACAATGTTAGCTGTTAAATATTACAAAATATTATATTTCATCGCTGCAGCCCCTCGACAGATGTCAGTTCAGTGTTGAAGAGCCTTGATGTGCCGGATAACAATAAATAAATGAATGAAAGACGGAAAGAGAGAGAAAGAAAGAGAGAGAGAGAAAGAGGAAGAGAAAGTGTGAGGGAGAGACTGAAAGACGGAAAGGGAGTGTGAAAAGAAGAGAAAATAAAGAAGAAAGAGAGGAATAAAGAAAGGAAAGGAAAAGAGAGAAAGGAAGAGAAAGTGAGAAAAAGAGAAAATGTGAGGGTGAGATAGAGTGAAAGAGAGAAAGAACAAGAGAAAGAGACAAGGAAAGAAAGAAAGAAGAAAAGAAAGAAAGAAAGAAAGACAGAAAGGAATAGATAAGGGAAAAAAGATAAAACGAAAGGAAGAAAGAAAGAGCGAAAGAGAGAGATAACCTGAAAAAGAAAGAAAACAAAGTGAGAAATGGAGAAAGAGAGAAAGAAAGAGAGAGAGAAAGGAAGAAAGACAGGAAGAAAGAAAGATAAAAGAAAGAAAGACAGAGAGAATGAGAAAAACAAGAAAGGCAGAGAGAAAGAAAGAGCGTAAGCAAGGTCAAGAGAGAGATAGGGAGAAAGAAAGAGTGAAATGGAGAAAGAGAGAATGAGAGAAAGGGGAATTAGGAAAAAGAGAGAGAAAAATGAAAGTGAGACATGCAGAAAAAAGATAGAAAGGAAGATAGGAAGAAAGAGACATGGAAAGAAAGAAAGACATAAAAAAAAAATATTAACAGAAAGAGAAAGAACAAGAAAAAAAGAGAGAGAGAAAGAAAGAACGTGAGAAAGAAAGTAAGAGAGACAGGAAGAAAGGGAGAGAGAAAACGAAAGAAAGAAAGAAGGAAAGGGAGGAAAAAGAGAGAAAGCGAGAAAAAGAGACTAAGAATGAGAGAACAGGAAAAAAAGGGAGAGGAATTCAGAAAAAAGATAAACAGAAAGGAAGATAGGAAGAAAGAAAAAAAAGAAAGGAGGAAACAGAAAGGGAGAGAAAGAAGCAGAGATAGATAGAGAGAGAGAGAAAGAGCGACAGATAAAGAAGCAAAGAAGAAAGGAAGAAAAAGAGTGAAAGAAAGAGAGAGAGAAAGAAAGAGAGAGAGCGAGAACAAAAGAAAGGAGAGAGAAAAAGATAAGAAGACAGAAAGAATGTAAGGTCAGTTCACATTGGTCAATGCTTACAACGCTATCCAATCATTCCAGGATACTGGATTGCCCTGGAGATAGGCAGTGACTTACCCGGGACCCCAATCACAGCCAGGATGGGGAAGTAAATCTTTTTGACCTTGTTAAGTGCCAAAAGGATGTTGAGCGTCATCAGGAAACTTGGAGATATTTTCTCCTCTGTTCAATCCAGCTGGTTTGGTGTGTGTTGGAAAAAATTCTACCTTGTACGTTTTAGGAGGAACCCTTAATTTATGGGAAGGGGAAGCAGGGTCCCATGGTGCCTTGACTTACTTCCAATCGGTGAACAAACAAAGTCAGAAGCTAACGCTCCAAACTCTTAACAATCACAGCAGAGTTTCCAATTCAAAAATTCCCTGAAGACAAGGGAAGGGATTCTGTCATTTTGAGACGTATTTTCACTGATGTTTTTCTGAATGTGAAGACATAGAAACTAGGAGCAGGAGGAGACCATTAGGACATTTGAGCCTGCCCCATCATTCATTATGATCATGTCAGATTCTAAGTTCAATTTCCTGATCCCCCCTTTCCCCCCATATCCTTTGATCCATTTAACCCCAAAGGCTAAAGAACAAAGAACAAAGAACAACACAGCACGGGAAACAGGCCCTTCAGCCCAACGAGCCCGCGCCGCCGTCCCATTGTCTCATTGACCTATTCATGATTTTAGTCTACGCCGAATGTGCGAGAATCAGGGAGGTCCAATATAGGGACAAGTTGTTACACAATCAATCAGCCTAAAAGCACATTTTTGGGATGTGGGAGGAAACCGGAGCACCCGGAGGAAACCCACGCAACCACGGGGAGAACGCGCAAAATCCCACAGACACAGGCCCAAATCCATGTGTCCGCACAGCAACAGAGATAGTCTCTGAGCTGTCATGTTGCCCTCGAGATGATCCAGTTTAAGTACACCAACGACATGAAGCAGTAGGCAACTCCCAAAGCAACATCCAAGAGCAGCCCACCACAACCTGCCGCATGCATGCCCCTTGCTGGTCAACAAGGTGGACTTAAGGTGCCTGTGGAGACAAAAAATTCATTATTAAACAGGCAAAGACTCTACATCCCTGAGACAAAAACAGAATCCCAAGCCTACAATGTTTAGTAAGGCCTGCTATATCCCCCTATATGTAGACCGCTCATGTGGCTGTCCAAGTGACTCTTAAACAACCCTAGCATGCCTGCTTCCACCACCTTACTCGGCAGTGCATTCCACATCTCCACTACCCTTTGTGTGAAAAACCGCCCTCTAATATTTGTCTTATACCTAGCCCCCCTCACCCTAAGCCCGTGACCCCTCGTTCTATCCATTTCTAATAGCGGTAAAAGCTTACCACCATTTACTCTATCTATCCCCTTCATAATCTGATAAACCTCTATTAGATCCCTCCTCAGCTGACGTCTCTCAAGGGAAAACAGCCCAAGTTCGTTCAATCTTTCCTCGTAAGACAGCCCCTCCATACCAGGCAACATCCTGGTAAATCTCCTCTGCACTCTCTCCAGGATCTCTACATCCTTCCGGTAGTACGGCGACCAGAACTGGACGCAGTACTCCAGGTGAGGCCTAACCAACGTTCTATACAACTGCAACATCAGACTCCTACTCTTATATTCTATACCCTTTCTTTCCTCATCACATTCTGCACCTGCACCGACACCTTCAGGGACTTGTGCACTTGCACCCCCAGGTCTCTCTGCGTATCTATACTCCGGATAGTTCTACCTTTTATCGTATAACTCCCCTCCACATTATTCCGGCCAAAGTGCATCACCTCGCATTTCTCCGGATTAAATTCCATTTGCCATCTATCCGCCCAATCTACCAGCCTGTCTATGTCCTGTTGCATTGCCAGGCACTGCTCCTCAGTACCCGCCAATCCAACCATCTTAGTGTCATCAGCAAATTTGCTGATCACACACCTACCCCGTCTTCCAAGTCATTAATATATACCACAAATAGTAGAGGTCCTAGTACCGAGCCCTGCGGCACACCACTGGTGACAGACCTCCAATTGGAAAAGGAGCCTTCCACTACTACCCGCTGTCTCCTCCTCCCAAGCCAGTTCTCCTCCCATCTACATACCTGGCCTTGTATCCCATGAGCCTTCACCTTTTCTATCAGCCTACCGTGAGGGACCTTGTCAAACGCCTTACTGAAATCCATATAGACAACATCAACGGCTTGTCCTTCGTCAACCGTTTTTGTCACCTCTTCAAAAAATTCCAATAGATTCGTAAGGCACAACCTCCCTGTAACGAAGCCATGCTGCGTATCCCTGATCAGATTGCAGCGCTCCAGATGCTCATACATCCTATCCTTGAGGATCCTCTCCATTATCTTGCCTATAACTGAAGTCAAGCTCACCGGCCTATAGTTCCCTGGGTTATCCCTCTGACCATTTATAAACAACGGTACTACATTTGCAATCCGCCAATCCTCTGGGACCTCACCTGTGACCAAAGAAGAGACAAAGATTTACGTCAGGCCCAGAAATTTCATTCCTCACCTCCCTTAGCAGCCTGGGATAGATGCCATCAGGCCCTGGAGATTTATTTGTCTTTATACTGTCTAAAAGTCCCAACACCTCTTCCCTCGTGATGACTATTTCCCTCAACGGATCCTCAAACTTCTCAAGCACAGCAGCAGAGATCAGACCCCTCTCCTGTGTGAATACCGACGCAAAGTATTCATTCAAGATCTCCCCCATTCCCCCAGGCTCCAAGCATAGTTCCCCTCCTCTGTCCCTGAGAGGACCAATTTTCCCTCTAACCATCCTTTTGTTTCTAATATAGGAGTAAAATGCCTTAGGATTTTCTTTAATCCTACCCACCAAAGCCATTTCATGGCCCCTTTTTGCCTTTCTGATGCCCCTTTTAAGTTCTCTCCTACATTCTCTGTATTCTTCTAACACTATCTCTGTCCTCAAATGCCTAGATCTAGTGTACGCTTCCCTCTTCCTCCTGACCAGGTCCTCAATATCCCTAGTTACCCACGGCTCTCTAATCCTACCTTTCCCATCCTTCCTCTTGACCGACACATGTCTTTCCTGCAAAGATTTTAGTTTTCCCTTGAGAGACTCCCACATACCAAGCGTCGACCTGCCATCAAACAGCTTACCCCAGTCCGTATCTTTAAGATCCTGCCTAATCTGGTTGTATCTAGCCCTCCCCCAGTTTAACACCCTCCCCTTAGGACAGGCTTCATCTTTATCCATTAATATCTTGAACCAGACAGAGTTGTGGTCACTGTTAGCCACATGCTCTCCTACCTCAGCGTCAACCACCTGCCCAGGCTCATTCCCCAGAACCAAGTCCAGTATAGCCCCCTCTCTGGTTGGGCTATCCACGTACTCTCCAGGGATCCATCCATTACACACTGTACAAATTCCTCCCCGTCAGCACCCTCTGATCTCGGCAACTTCCAGTCTACCCCGGGGAGATTAAAATCTCCCACTACCACCACCCTATTCTTCCTGCACTTATCTAGAATGTCCCTGCTTATCCCTTCTTCCACAGCCCTCGGGCTGTTGGGCGGTCTGTAGTACACACCCAACATAGTAACATCTCCCTTCCTATTCCTCAACTCCATCCATAGCGACTCGATTCCTATATCCTCCATACCTCCCTCCCTCTGCACTGCTACGATGCAATCCTTAACTAACAACGCCACTCCCCCACCTCTCAGCGGCCCACCCCTATCTCGCCTGAAACACTTATACCCAGGAACATTCAACTGCAAGTCCTGCCCTTCCTTTAACCAAGTCTCTGTCACCGCCACCACTTCCAACTTCCTTTCGAACATTAATGCCTTCAGTTCATCTGTTTTGCCAGTCACACTCCTAGCATTGAAACACATGCACCGAAGACCCTCAGAAACAATCCGATCCTTCTTCCTACCCTCCGGGCTTACCCTATCCCCAATCCCAGTTCCATCCACCTCCCCACCCCCCCTCCATATTTGTTTAAACCCTGCCGAAACACTCCAGCTAACCTTCCAGCTAAGATATATATGCCCTTCCCAGTTAACTGTACCCCATCCCTCTTGTATATTTGCCCCTCTTTCATAAAGACTTCCCAGTGGTCTACGAATCTAAAACCCTCTGCCCTACACCAATCCTTCAACCACGCATTTAGTTGGATTATCTCATTATTTCTAGCCCTGCTAGCCCCAGGCACTGGCAGCAGCCCAGAGAACGCCACCCTGGAGACCCTACATTTCAGCCTGGCCCCCAACTCCCTGAACTGCCTACGTATGTCCCCCCTGCACTTTGTTCCTATATCCTTCTCGACCCCTGATAAGGTGTCCTATTAATTCCTGTTACCGAGCCTGCGCTCGCCCAAGCCCAGTGAGCTTAAGCCCTTTTACCTCTCACTCTGCTTCCCGCCTCACTCCGCTGCCCTCTATCTACCTTGGCCTTCTTTTTATACACCCGCACTCCCTTCCCAGAGCCCCCGCGCCTATCTCCCACTACGGAACACCAAAATAAACAAAAACCCTCCCGAACTACAAGTCAGTCAAAAAACAGTAATTACAATGCAGCACACTCACCAAAAGGCAGCCACTCGTCGAAATCACAGCTCCAGAGAACATTGAGGTGGATGCTCACTGTTCCTGCTCAACTCCAATCTAAAATGCATCCCCGCCCCCCCCTTGTCTTGAGGCTGTGTCCTCTAGTCCTGCTGTCCTTTCAAAGCGGGAAGAATCTCTCAACCTCTTCCCTATCCATCCCTTTCATTATCTTATACGTCTCTATAAGATGCCCCCTCATCCTTCTAAACATCAGTGAGTACAGACCCAGTCTATTTAGAACATAGAACATTACAGCACAGAACAGGCCCTTTGGCCCATGATGTTGCGCCGATCAGTTACAAAACAATGACCCACTAGCCTAAACCAATCCCTTTTCGTCCATAAACCTATCCACAGATCTTTTAAACGCCCCCAAACTAGGTGCATTTACAACTGCAGCTGGCAGGGCATTCCAATCCCTCACCACCCTCTGGGTAAAGAACCTACCCCTGACATCAGTCCTATAACTACCCCCCCGTTAATTTAAAGTCGTGCCCCCTCGTGCTAGCTTTCTCCATCATAGGAAAAAGGCTATCACTATCTACCCTGTCTAAACCTCTAATCATCTTATATGTTTCAATAAGGTCCCCTCTTAGCCGCCTTCTTTCCAGTGAAAACAACCCCAAATCTCTCAGTTTCTCCTCATAGGATCTCCCCTCCATACCAGGCAACATCCTGGTAAACCTCTTCTGCACCCTCTCCAAAGCCTCTACATCCTTCCTGTAATGTGTGGACCAGAACTGCACACAAAACTCCAAGTGCGGCCGCACCAGAGTTGTGTACAGTTGCATCATGATGCTGCGACTCCTAAATTCAATCCCCCTACCAATAAACGCCAAGACACCGTATGCCTTCTTAACAACCTTATCTACTTGATTCCCAACTTTCAGGGATCTATGTACACATACACCTAGATCCCTCTGCTCCTCCACACTATTCAAAGTCCTCCCATTAGCCCTACACTCAACACATCTGTTATTCCTACCGAAATGAATTACCTCACACTTCTCCACATTAAACTCCATCCGCCACCTCACAGCCCAGCTCTGCAACCTTTCTAAGTCACCTTGCAAACTATGACACCCTTCCTCACAATCTACCACACCTCCGACTTTGGTGTCATCAGCAAACTTACTAATCCACCCAACTATACCCTCATCCAGATCATTAATAAAAATTACAAACAGCAGTGGCCCCAAAACAGATCCCTGAGGCACACCACTCGTAACCAAACTCCATGACGAATATTTACCATCAACTACCACCCTCTGTCTCCTATCTGCTAGCCAATTCCTGATCCAATTACCTAGATCACCCCCAATCCCATACACCTGCATTTTCTGCAGAAGCCTACCATGGTGAACCTTATCAAATGCCTTGCTAAAATCCATATACACCACATCAACTGCCTTACCCCTATCCACCTCTTTGGTCACTTTCTCAAAGAACTCTCTCTTCATAGTCCAACCCTCTCATCTCTGGTATAACCTCCTCCACAATCATCCTTAACACTGGTGCCTCACAAGGCTGTGTCCTCAGCCCCTTATAGTCCTTATAACTTATCACGTTGTGGCCAAATTTTTCTCTAACTTTATTTTCAGGTTTGCTGATGATGAGACAGAGACAGGAATGAGACAGATGAACAATAATCAGTCCCTCAATGTCCGTCAAACGAAGGAGATAGTCATCGACTTCAGGAAGCATAGTGGAGGACACACCTCTGTCTACATCAATGGGAATGAAATGGAAATGATCAAAAGTTTCAGGTTTCTCAGTGTCCAGATCTCTAACAACCTACCCTGGTCTCCCCACGCCGATGCTTTTGTTAAGAAAGTCCCAACACGGTAGCACAGTGGTTAGCACTGCTGCTTCACAGCTCCAGGGTCCTGGGTTCGATTCCCGGCTCGGGTCACTGCCTGTGTGGAGTTTGCACATTCTCCTCGTGTCTGCGTGGGTTTTCTCCGGGTGCTCCGGTTTCCTCCCACAGTCCAAAGATGTGCGGGTTACGTTCATTGGCTATACTAAAATTGCCCCTTAGTGTCCTGGGATGTGTAGGTTAGAAGGATTGGCAGGTAAATGTATAGGGATATGGGGATAGGGTCTGGGTGGGATTGTGTTCGGTGCAGACTCGATGGGCCGAAGGGCCTGTTTCTGCACTGTAGGGTTCTATGGTTCTATGGTTCTATGTTCATTTTCTCAGGAGACTAAGGAAATTTGCCATGCCTGCTACGGCTGTCACCAACTTTTACAGATGCAACATAGAAAGCATTCTTTCTGGTTGTATCACAGCTTGGTATGGCTCCTGCTCAGACCAAGACCGCAAGGAACGACAGGAGGTGGCGAAAAAAGCCCAATTCATGACACAAACCAGCCACCCATCGATTCGTTCTGTCGAAACTTCCTGCTTCCTTGGCAAAACAGCCAGCATTATCAAGGACTCCAAACACCCCGAACGTTCTCTCTTCTACATTCTTACATCGGAAAAAAGATACAAAACTCTGTGTTCACGTACTGCCGACTTAAGAACAGCTTCTTCCCTGATGCTATCAGATTTTTGAATGGAACTACCTCGTTTAACATTAATTTTTCGGTACACCCTAGCTATGACTGTAATGTTATATTCTGCACCCTCTCCTTTCTTTCTCTGTGAATGATATGCTTTGGTGTATAATGCACAAGAACCAATAATTTTCACTGTATACCAATACATGTGACAAAAATAATTCAAATCAACGTCCAAAAGACGTTGCTGGTGAGGTGCATTGGCCATGCAAAATTCTCACTCAGTGTATCCGAACAGATGCCAGAGTGTGATGATGAGGGGATATTCACAGTAACTTCATTGCACTGTTAATGTAAGCCTACTTGTGACACATACATTAACTTTAAACTTTAAATCAGAAAAGGTACAGTGAAGGGATTTGTATTCTTGCATTGATAATATTTCTGTCAAAACTATTTGGTAACTCAATGTGTGGACGAAGGTAGAGCAGTTGATGTCGTATACATGGATTTTAGGAAGGCGTTTGATAAGGTTCCCCATGGTAGGTTCATGAAGAGGATAAGGATGTGTGGGATAGAAGGAAATTTGGCCGATTGGATCAGTAACTGGCTGTATCATAGAAGACAAAGAAGAAGAACAAAGAACAAAGAACAACCCAGCACAGGAAACAGACCCTTCGGTCAAACGAGCCCGCTCCGCCATCTTAACAAAGCATTTTCCTCCACCGACCTTGACCCGTGTCTATGCTTATGGTACTCCCATTGGAAACCAGATTCAGGGGAGAATAAGTTAGGGACAATTTGTTACACCAATCAGCCTAAGAGCACATCATTGGGGTGTGGGAGGAAACCGGAGCGTCCGGAGGAAACCCACGCAAGCACGGGGAGAATGCGCAAACTCCCACAGACACTGGCCCAAATCCATGTGTCTGCACAGCTAGCAGTGATAGTCACTGAGCTGTCGAGGTGCCCATCTGCTGGTCCAGTTTTAAGCACACACAATGACGCAAAGTACTAGACCACTCTCGAAACACCCAAGAGCAGCCCATGCACGACCCATCGTGTGTATGTCCCTCGTTAGACAACAAAGTGGACCGACACACCTGCAGATTAAAAGATAAAAACATCAACACATGTAGTATTAGATTTCCAGAAACGTCCTGAGGCTCTGACCCTTATTTAAAACCGTCTCCTAACCCTCCATCCCTGTTTCACTCATGTCCCTATCTAAATAAACCTTAAACAAGTCCAGCGTGCCTTCCTCCACCACCTCACCTTAGTGTATTCCATACCCCCACGACCCTCTGTGTGAAAAACCTCCCTCTAGTATCCAAATTATATTTTTCCCCCGTCACCCTTAGCTCGTGAACCCTCATGATATTTGTCTCCAATCTAGGAAAAAGCCTGCCACTGTTTACTCTATCTATACCCTTCATTATTTTATACTCCTCTATCAGATCCCCCCTTAATCTCCGTCTTTCTAAGGAAAAGAGCCCCAGTTTACCCTATCTTTCCTCATAAGCCAATCCTTCCATACCAGGCAGCATCCTGGTAAACCTCCTCTGCACTCTCTCCAGGGTCACCACGTCCTTCCCGTAGTAAGGTGACCAGAACTGGACGCAGTACTCCAAATGCGGTCTAACCAACGTTCTGTACAACTGCAGCATTAGACGCCAGCTCTTATACTCTATACCCCTTCCTATAAAGGCTAGCATACCGTAAGCTTTCTTACACCTGGGATTCCTCCTTCAGAGACTTGTGCACTTGCACTCCCAGGTCCCTCTGCATTTCTATATTCTTAATAGGTCGAGCCTTTATCATGTAACTCCTCCCTGCATTATTCCTTCCAAAATGCATCACCTCGCATTTATCAGGATTAAATTCCATCTGCCATTTATCTGCCCAGTATACCAATCTATCTCTATCCTGCTGTGTCACCTGACAATCCTCCTCGCTATCTGCTAATCCTGCCATCTTGGTGTCATCTGCAAACTTGCTGATTACACCACGTACGCCCTCTTCCAAGTCATTTATATATATTACGAATAGAAGAGGTCCCAGTACTGAGCCCTGCAGCACACCACTGGTCACAGACCTCCAGTTAGAAAAGGACCCTTCCACTACTACTACTCTGTCTCCTGTTGCCTAGCCAATTTTCAATCCATCTAGATACCTGTCCCTGTATCCTGTGTGCCTTAACCTTTTCTACCAGCCTACCATGAGGGACTTTGTCAAATGCCTTACTGAAATCCATGTAGATGACATCGTCCACCGTCACCGACAGAGGGTGGTGGTGAAGGGAAAGTTTTCAGACCGGAGGCCAGTTACCAGCGGTTTACCAAAGGGATCAGTGCTGGGTCCTCTACTTTTTGTGATATTGGACTTGCAAGAACATAGAAGAGGCTGGAGGATGGGTCAGTAAATTTGCTGATGACACCAAGATTGGTGGAGTAGTGGATGAGGTGGAGGGCTCTTGTAGGCTGCAAAGAGACACTGATAGGATGCAGAACTGAGCCAAAAAGTGGCAGATGGAGTTTAACCCTGATTAGTGTGAGGTGATTCATTTTGGTAGGACAAACTTGAATGCAGATTACAGGGTCAATGGCAGGGTTCTGAGGAATGTGGAGGAACAGAGAGCAATCTTGGGGTTCATATCCACAGATTTCTGAAGGTTGCCACTCAAGTGGATGGAGCCATGAAGAAGGCTCATAGTGTGTAGTGTTTATTAACAGGGGGTTTGAGTTTAAGAGCCATGAGGTTACACTGAAACTGCACCAGATGTTGGTGAGACCACATTTGGAACATTGTGTGCAGTTCTGGTCACCTCACTATAAGGAGGATGTGGAAGCATTGGAGAGAGTGCAGAGGAGATTTACCAGGATGCTGCCTGGTTTGGAGGGTAGGTCTTATGAGGAAAGGTTGAGGGAGCTGGGGCTTTTCTCTTTAGAGTGGAGGAAGATGAGAGGCGATTTAATAGAGGTTTATAAGATGATGAGAGGGATTGATAGAGTGGACATGCAGAGACTATTTCCTCGGGTGGATGTTGCTGTTACTTGGGGGCATAACTATAAAGTTCATGGAGGGAGCTATAGGAGGGATGCCCGAGCTAGATTCTTCACTCAGACAATGGTTGGGATGTGGAATGCACTGCCTGCTGAGATAGTGGAGTCGGGAGCTTTAGGAACATTCAAGCGGTTATTGGATAGGCACATGGAGCACACCAGAATGATAGGGAGTGGGGTAGCTTTATCTTGGGTTTGGACAAAGCTCGGCACAACATTGAGGGCCGAAGGGTATGTGCTATGCTGTAATGTTCTATGTTCTATGACCATATTCATATATATATATAACCCGTGAACAAACAGACTTGTGTTCATTTTATCTGTCCAGGTGGAAATTAATAACATGCATTGCATTTTACAATGCATCTTTCACTTTGTGATCTATAAACTGGGACCTCCCTTACAACACTTGCAACTTTCTATTCATAGTTATTTGATTTCAGATTACTTATCATATTTCTCTAATCCTTGGAAAGAAGGAAATGCCAGGACATGAGAAACCTGAACTTTTTTTATTTCTGCTTAAGTGACACCTTTAAGAGTGAGTGACATGACAAACGGCAGATAATGCAACCCAATATATTAATGCTAGTTCTTTGTAATAACTATCTCATTAATCTTCTCCCTCTGCTCTTTTGCAGACCCCTGAATATATTCCCTTTTCAATGTTACTTCAACTTATATTTTTTGAATATTGATCTTTGATCCAATTTCAGCAACTTCAGCCAAGCCCAGCAGTCCAGTTTCCTCCCCCAGTCCGAAATACACGCTGGTTAGGCTGTGCTAAATTCTCCCTCAGTGTACCCAAACAGGAGCCAGAGTGTGCCAACCAGGAGATTTTCACAGTAACTTCATTGTACTGTTAATGTCAGCCTCCTTGTGTCACTAATAAGTAAACTTTACTTCAATTTAAATGTCCTGAATGACTCTATTCTTGAGTCGGTTGGTACCTGATCTCAGGCTTTTATATAGAAATATAGAACATTACAGCACCGTACAGGCCCTTCAGCCCTGAATGTGGTGCCAAACTATGTCCAAACCCAAGATCAAGCTATCCCACTCCCTATCATTCTGGAGTGTTCCATGTGCCTATCCAATAACCACTTGAAAGTTCCTAAAGTGTCCGATTTCACTATCACAGCAAGTCATCTATTCCGCAGCCCAACAACTCTCTGAGTGAAGAATCTACCTCGGACATCCCTCCTATATCTCCCTCCATGAACCTTGAGCCGGTTGGTGCGTGTCCTCAGACTTTTGTATCTTTTGTGGCTTTGTAAAGGGGGGGTCGTGCCTTACGAATCTGGTAGAAATTTTTGAGGAGGTCGATGAAGGACGAGCCGTTGATGTCATCTATATGCATTTCAGTAAGGCGTTTGACCAAAGTCCCTCATGGTAGGTTGGTGGAAAAGGTTAAGGCTCATGGGATTCAAGGACAGGTGTCTAGATGGATTGAGAATTGGCTTGGTAACAGGAGACAGAGGGTGGCAGTGGAAGGGTCTTTTTCTAGCTGGAGGTCTGTGATTAGTGGTGTTCCGCAGGGCTCAGTACTGGGACCTCTGCTATTTGTAATATACATAAATGATTTGGAAGAGGGAGTAACTGGTGTGATCAGCAAGTTTGCAGATGATACGAAGATGGCTGGACTTGCTCATAGTGAGGAGCAGTGTCAGGCAATACAGCAGGATATAGATAGGCTGGTATATTGGGTAGAGAAATGGCAGATGGAATTTATAGAACATAGAACACTACAGCACAAACAGGGCCTTCAGCCCACAAGTTGTGCCGATCACATCTATAGCTATTTAATCCAGATAAATGCAAGGTAATGTAGAGGGGAGTTATACGCTAAATGGTAGGCCTATAAGGAGTATAGAAACACAATGGCACCTAGGGGTGCAAATACACAAGTCCTTGAAGGTGCCAGTGTAGGTGGAGAAGGTGGCGAAGAAACTTTATGGTATGCTTGCCTTTATAGGAAGGGGTATAGAATATAAAAGCTGGTGTCTAATGTTGCAGTTGTATAGAACGTTGGTTAGACCGCATTTGGAGTGCTGCGTCCAGTTCTGGTCACCTTACTACGAAGGACGTGGAGCGAGTGCAGAGGACATTTACCAGGATGCTGCCTGGTATGGAAGGACTGGGTTATGAGGAAAGATTGAGCAAATTGGGGCTGTTTTCCTTAGAAAGACAGAGAATTAGGGGAGATCTAATAGAGGTATATAAGATTATGAAGGGTATAGACAGAGTCGACAGTGGTAAGCTTTTTCCTAGGTTAGATACAAAAATTACGAGGGGCCATGGGCTTAGGGTGAGATATAATTCAGATGTTAGAGGGATGTTTTTCACACAGAGAGTTGTGGGGGCCTGGAATGCGCTGCCAAGTAGGGTGGTGGAGGCAGGCACACTGGGGTTAAGGTTTACTTCAATAGGCACATGAACAGTCCAGAGATGGAGGGAAACAGGAGACTGTTCTAAATAAGGATCAAGAGCTTTGGGATGTTCCTGGGAATCAATTGATTCCTATCGACCTTCCAACATATTTTATGGTTCACTTGTCTTACTTCTGAGCTTCTGGGGATTCTGTGAATGTCATTATAAGTTGTGCATGTTTGTTGATGTCTTTTCTTTTAATCCACAGGTGATTCGGTCCGCCTTGTTGTCTATACACGCGGTGGGTCGTACGACGGCTGCTCTTGGATGTTACTTCGAGTGTTGCCTAGTGCTTCACATCATAAGTGTACGCTTAAACTGGACCAACTGACGGGCAACACGACAGTTCAGTGACTATCACTGTTTGCTGTGCAGATACGTGGATTTGGGCCGGTGTCTGTGGGAGTTTGAACATTCTCCCTGTGGTTGCGTGGGTTTTCTCCGGGTGCTCCGGTTTCCTCCCACACCCCAAAAACGTGCTCTTAGGCTGATTGGTGTTAACAAATTGTCCCTAAATTAGTCGTCCCTCAATCTGGTTATAATTCCTTTATTGTGGAGTCCATTAGGTGTAGACAAGGGTTATAGGTAGAAGAGGGCACTCAGAAAGTTAAAATGGCAGTGCGGACTCGTTGGGCCGAAGGGCCTGTTTCTCGTGCTGTGTTGTTCTCTGTTGTTCTTTTTCCCAATGGAAAAAGGTGGAAGAAAGAATGTCCGGGGTATGTGGGATTCGTAATTATGGCTGGCTGCTTTTCCAAGGCAGCGGGAAGTGTCGACAGAGTCAGTGGTTGGGAGGCTGGTTTGTGTGAAAGTCTTGGCTTTGTTCACATTCCCCTTCATTCAGGGGAATTAGCGGGGTAAATATGTGGGGTTGCGGGGATAGGGCTCGCGTGGGGTTTCGATTGGTGCAGGCTCAATGGACTCCTTCTGCACTGTAGGGATCCTATGAGTCATGATTGTATGATTTTGAATGAATGGGTCAACACTGGGTAATAATTACAAGTGTTGAAAGCATTCTTGCTGAATGGAATGCCCAGGCTGATGGTAATAATGATGTGAGTGCCCCGAACAAATCAATTATTCAGACAAATGATGGTTTCAAAGTAATTCTTTTCAAATAATATTAAAGCAAATATGTGTCATTCACAGCAGAAGGCTAACAATGAAATTATAACAAATATTTATTTTTTGTTACAATCATCAGAGAACGCAGACCAACTTGTTGATTCTTTTCAATCGAGGCTTCAGTTCCAAGGCCATGAAGTTAGAAAATAATCTTTGTAAATCTTTGAAATCTGACCCTGATCCACTGCTTGTGAATGAATCAGAGAAATATCCAGGATAGGTGAAATTACACATCAGTTTAAAGTTTTTTATTAGTGTCACGGGTAACGTGTGTGGCATGGTGACACAGTGGTTAGCACTGCTGCCTCACAGCTCCAGGGATCTGGGTTCGAGTCCAGCCTTTGGTGACTGTCTGTGTGGAGTCTGCTCGTTCTCACTGCATCTTTGTGGGTTTTCTCCGAGTGCTCCAATTTGCTCCCATACTCCAAAGATATGTGGGTTCGGTGGGTTGACCAAGCTAAATTGCCCCTTCATGTCCAAAGGAATGCAGGTTAGGTGAATTGGCCATGCTCAATTGCCCCTCTGTGTCCAAGGATGTGCACGATAGGTGGATTAGCCCTCTTAAGTTGTCCCTTAGTGTCCAGGGATGTGCAGGTTCGAAGGATTGGCCATGCTAAATGAACCCATAGTGTCAGGGGTCCAGCAGGAGAAAGACAGGGGCTTTTAGAGATGGAGCCCAGATGGGACTGTTGTCGGTACAGGCTCAGTGGGCTGAATGGCCTCTTTCTTCACTGCGATGATTCTATGATTATTTCAGCATTCAAATTAAAACTCCAGTACTTGATATAGCTCCTGTTCGGTCACAGATCACAAGAAACTACAAAGGGTCAGGAATGAATCCCAATCAATCACACAAACCACCCTTACATTCATCGACTTTCTATAAACTTCCCGCTTCCTTGACTAAGCAGCCAGCAAAATCAAGGACCCCACACACCCCGGACATTCCCTCGACCACCTTCCTCTGTCGGGAAAAAGATATTGGATGTGGCAGCTTGTTCCAGACACTCACCATCGTCTGTGTGAAAAGAATGCCCCTCTGGACCTTTTTGTATCTCTCCCCTCTCACCTTAAACCCAGGCCTCCAGTTTTAGACTCCTCATTCTTAGGGAAGATATGTTGACTATCTAGCTGATAAAAAGATCCATGGGGCGAATCTCCGAACTGTCAGCCTGCAGTTTGCCTGCCAGCTCGATCGCTGACCAGCCCACTGCCAATGATCCGTATCTTTGCGAGCTCCCCCCCCACCCCCCCATCCCCCCGCCCCCCACCGCCGCCTCAAAATGGTCAAGAGCTGGGTCTGTGTGATTCCCCCATTGGTGATGAGCTGGGTCTGTGTGATTCCCCCATTGGCGATGAGCTGGGTCTGTTTGATTCCACCCATTGGTGATGAGCTGGGTCTGTGTGATTCTCCCATTGGTGATGAGCTGGTTCTGTGTGATTCTCCATTGGTGATGAGCTGGGTCTGTGTGATTCTCCCATTGGTGATGAGCTGGGTCTGTGTGATTCTCCCATTGGTGATGAGCTGGGTCTGAGTGATTCCCCCATTGGTGATGAGCTGGGTCTGAGTGATTCTCCCATTGGTGATGAGCTGGTTCTGTGTGATTCTCCATTGGTGATGAGCTGGGTCTGTGTGATTCTCCCATTGGTGATGAGCTGGGTCTGTGTGATTCTCCCATCGGTGATGAGCTGGGTCTGAGTGATTCCCCCATTGGTGATGAGCTGGGTCTGAGTGATTCTCCCATTGGTGATGAGCTGGGTCTGTGTGATTCTCCCATTGGTGATGAGCTGCTTCTGTGTGATTCTCCATTGGTAATGAGCTGGGTCTCTGTGATTCTCCCATTGGTGATGAGCTGGGTCTGTGTGATTCCCCCATTGGTGATGAGCTGGGACTGTGTGATTCTCCCATTGGTGATGAGCTGAGTCTGTGTGATTCCCCCATTGGTGATGAGCTGAGTCTGTGTGATTCCCCCATTGGTGATGACCTGGGTCTGTGTGATTACCCCATTGGTGATGAGCTGGGTCTGTGTGATTCTCCCATTGGTGATGAGCTGGGTCTGTGTGATTCCCCCCGTTGGTGATGAGCTGGGTCTGTGTGATTCTCCCATTGGTGATGAGCTGCTTCTGTGTGATTCTCCATTGGTAATGAGCTGGGTCTCTGTGATTCTCCCATTGGTGATGAGCTGGGTCTGTGTGATTCCCCCATTGGTGATGAGCTGGGACTGTGTGATTCTCCCATTGGTGATGAGCTGAGTCTGTGTGATTCCCCCATTGGTGATGAGCTGAGTCTGTGTGATTCCCCCATTGGTGATGACCTGGGTCTGTGTGATTACCCCATTGGTGATGAGCTGGGTCTGTGTGATTCTCCCATTGGTGATGAGCTGGGTCTGTGTGATTCCCCCCGTTGGTGATGAGCTGGGTCTGTGTGATTCCCCCATTGGTGATGAGCTGGGTCTGTGTGATTCCCCCATTGGTGATGAGCTTGGTCTGTGTGATTCCCCCATTGGTGATGAGCTGGGTCTGTGTGATTCCCCCCATTGGTGATAAGCTGGGTCTGTGTGATTCCCCCCATTGGTGATGAGCTGGGTCTGTGTGATTCCCCCATTGGTGATGAGCTGGGTTTGTGTGATTCCCCCATTGGTGATGAGCTGGGTCTGTGTGATTCCCCCATTGGTGATGAGCTGGGTCTGTGTGATTCCCCCATTGATGATATGCTGGGTCTGTGTGATTCCCCCATTGGTGATGAGCTGGGTCTGAGTGATACTCCCATTGGTGATGAGCTGGGTCTGTGTGATTCTCCCATTGGTGATGAGCTGGGTCTGTGTGATTCTCCCATTGGTGATGAGCTGGGTCTGTGTGATTCCCCCCATTAGTAATGAGCTGGGTCTGTGTGATTCTCCCATTGGTGATGAGCTGGGTCTGTGTGATTCCCTCATTGGTTATGAGCTGGTTCTGTGTGATTCCCCCCATTGGTGATGAGCTGGGTCTGTGTGATTCTCCCATTGGTGATGAGCTGGGTCTGTGTGATTCCCTCATTGGTTATGAGCTGGTTCTGTGTGATTCCCCCCATTGGTTATGAGCTGGATCTGTGTGATTCCCCCATTGGTGATGAGCTGGGTCTGTGTGATTCTCCTATTGGTGATGAGCTGGGTCTATGTGATTCTCCCCATGGGTGATGAGCTGGGTCTCTGTGATTCCCCCTTTGGCGATGAGCTGGGTTTGTGTGATTCCCCCATTGGTGATGAGCTGGGTCTGTGTGATTCCCCCCATTGGTGATGAGCTGAGTTTGTGTGATTCTCCCCATTGGTGATGAGCTGGGTCTGTCTGATTCCCCCATTGGTGATGAGCTGGGTCTGTGTGATTCCCCCCATTGGTGATGAGCTGGGTCTGTGTGATTCCCCCCCATTGGTGATGAGCTGGGTCTGTGTGATTCCCCCCATTGGTGATGAGCTGGGTTTGTGTGATTCTCCCATTGATGATGAGCTGGGTCTGTGTGATTCCCCCCATTGGTGATAAGCTGGGTCTGTGTGATTCCCCCCATTGGTGATGAGCTGGGTCTGTGTGATACTCCCATTGGTGATGAGCTGGGTCTGTGTGATACTCCCATTGCCGAAAAGCTGGGTCTGTGTGATTCTCCCATTGGTGATGAGCTGGGTTTGTGTGATTCTCCTATTGGTGATGAGCTGGGTCTGTGTGATTCCCCCATTGGGGATGAGCTGGGTCTGTGTGATTCTCCCATTGGTGATGAGCTGGGTCTGTGTGATTCTCCCATTGGGGATGAGCTGGATCTGTGTGATTCTCCTATTGGTGATGAGCTGGGTCTGTGTGATTCCCCCATTGGTCATGAGCTGGGTCTGTGTGATTCCCCCCATTGGTGATGAGCTGGGTCTGTGTGATTCTCCCATTGGTGATGAGCTGGGTCTGTGTGATTCTCCTATTGGTGATGAGCTGGGTCTGTGTGATTCCCCCCATTGGTGATGTGCTGGGTCTGTGTGATTCCCCCCATTGGTGATGAGCTGGATCTGTGTGATTCTCCTATTGGTGATGAGCTGGGTCTGTGTGATTCCCCCCATTGGTGATGTGCTGGGTCTGTGTGATTCCCCCCATTGGTGATGAGCTGGATCTGTGTGATTCTCCCATTGGTGATGAGCTGGGTCTGTGTGATTCCCTCCATTGGTGATGAGCTGGGTCTGTGTGATTCCCCCATTGGTCATGAGCTGGGTCTGTGTGATTCCCCCCATTGGTGATGAGCTGGGTCTGTGTGATTCTCCTATTGGTGATGAGCTGGGTCTGTGTGATTCCCCCCATTGGTGATGAGCTGGGTCTGTGTGATTCTCCCATTGGTGATGAGCTGGATCTGTGTGATTCCCCCATTGGTGATGAGCTGGGTCTGTGTGATTCTCCCATTGGTGATGAGCTGGGTCTGTGTGATTACCCCATTGGTAATGAGCTGGGTCTGTGTGATTCTCCCATTGATGATGAGCTGGGTCTGTGTGATTACCCCATTGGTGATGAGCTGGATCTGTGTGATTCCCCCATTGGTGATGAGCTGGGTCTGTCTGATTCTCCCATTGGTGATGAGCTGGGTCTGTGTGATTCCCCCATTGGTGATGAGCTGGGTATGTGTGATTCTCCCATTGGTGATGAGCTGGGTCTGTGTGATTACCCCATTGGTGATGAGCTGGGTCTGTGTGATTCTCCCATTGGTGATGAGCTGGGTCTGTGTGATTCCCCCGTTGGTGATGAGCTGGGTCTGTGTGATTCCCCCCGTTGGTGAGGAGCTGGGTCTGTGTGATTCCGACTAGATAGGCCGACTAGAGCTGAGGCTATATTGGATTTGGTGCTGGGAAATGAGCCAGACCAGGTGCTAGACTTGGAAGTTGGTGTGCATTTTGGGGATAGTGACCACAATTCGATTACGTTCACTTTAGTGATGGAAAGGGATAGGCATGAACCTCTGGTCAGTAGTTTCAGCTGGGGGAAGGGTAATTATGAGGCTATTAGGAGAGAATTAGGAAGCATTGGTTGGACTAGGAGATTACAGGGACTGGGAACATCCGAAATGTGGAGATTTTTCAAGGAGCAGCTATTTCGGGTCTGTGATAGGAATGTCCCTGTCAGGCAAGGAGGATTTGGTAGGCCCAGGGAACCGTGGTGCACCAAAAAAGTTGATTCGTTGGTTTGGAAGAAAAAGGAGGCTTATGTTCGGATGAGGCTTGAGGGTTCAGGTAGTGCATTAGAAAGTTTTAGATTGGCTAAGAGGGAGTTGAAGAGGGAGTTAAGAAGGGCTAAAAGAGGACATGAGATGACTTTGGCTGATAGGATTAAGGAGAACCCTAAGGCGTTTTACAGGTATGTCAAGAACAGAAGGTTGGTTAGGGCAAGATTAGGGCCAGTTACAGACAGTGGAGGGAAGTTGTGTGTTGAACCGGAGGAGATTGGAGAGGCGTTGAACCAATATTTCTCTTCGGTGTTCACGCAAGGGGACATGAATGTAGCTGAGGAGGACACTGGGGTGGAGGGATGTAAAATAGATAGTATTGCAGTTGATACGGGGGATGTGCTGGATATTTTAGAGGGTTTGAAAATAGATAAGTCCCCTGGTCCGGATGGGATTTGCCCTAGGATTCTTTGGGAGGCAAGAGAGGTGATTGCGAAGCCTCTGGCTCTGATCTGATCTGATATACACATCTCTGGTGCGGCCGCACTTGGAGTTTTGTGTGCAGTTCTGGTCCCCACATTACAGGAAGGATGTGGAGGCTTTGGAGAGGGTGCAGAGGAGGTTTACCAGGATGTTGCCTGGTATGGAGGGGAGATCCTATGAGGAGAGATTGAGAGATTTGGGGTTGTTTTCGCTGGAAAGAAGGCGGCTAAGAGGGGATCTCATTGAAACATATAAGATGATCAGAGGTTCAGACAGGGTGGATAGTGATAGCCTTTTTCCGAGGATGGAGAAAGCTAGCACGAGGGGGCATGATTTTAAATTGAGGGGGGGTAGTTATAGGACAGATGTCAGGGGTAGGTTCTTTACCCAGAGGGTGGTGAGGGACTGGAATGCCCTGCCAGCTGCAGTTGTAAATGCACCTAGTTTGGGGGCGTTTAAGAGATCTGTGGATAGGTTTATGGATGAAAAGGGATTGGTTTAGGCTGGTGGGTCATTGTTTTGTAACTGGTCGGCGCAACATCGTGGGCCGAAGGGCCTGTTCTGCGCTGTAATGTTCTATGTTCTATGTTCTATGTTCTATGTTCTATGTTCTATGTTCTATGATCTTCAGGTCGTCGTTGGTCTCTGGTATATTACCAGAAGATTGGAGGACAGCAAATGTTGTCCCATTGTTTAAGAAGGGGAGAAGAGACTTCCCTGGGAATTATAGACCGGTGAGTCTTACTTCTGTGGTGGGTAAGGTTTTGGAAAGGATTATTAGAGACAGGATTTATAGTTATTTGGAGAGTAATGAGTTGATTAGAGACAGTCAGCATAGTTTTGTAGCGGGTAGGTCGTGCCTTACTAACCTTATCGAGTTCTTTGAGAAAGTGACCAAAGAGGTGGATAGGGGTAAGGCAGTTGATGTGGTGTATATGGATTTTACCAAGGCGTTTGATAAGGTTCACCATGGTAGGCTTCTGCAGAAAATGCAGATGTATGGGATTGGGGGTGATCTAGGTAATTGGATCAGGAATTGGCTAGCAGATCGGAGACAGAGGGTGGTGGTTGATGGGAAATATTCGTCATGGAGTTCGGTTACAAGTGGTGTGCCTCAGGGATCTGTTTTGGGGCCACTGCTTTTTGTAATTTTTATTAATGATCTGGATGAGGGTATAGTTGGGTGGATTAGTAAGTTTGCTGATGACACCAAAGTCGGAGGTGTGGTAGATTGTGAGGAAGGGTGTCATAGTTTGCAGGGTGACTTAGAAAGGTTGCAGAGCTGGGCTGAGAGGTGGCGGATGGAGTTTAATGTGGAGAAGTGTGAGGTAATTCATTTCGGTAGGAATAACAGATGTGATGAGTGTAGGGCTAACGGGAGGACTTTGAATAGTGTGGAGGAGCAGAGGGATCTAGGTGTATGTGTACATAGATCCCTGAAAGTTGGGAATCAAGTAGATAAGGTTGTTAAGAAGGCATACGGTGTCTTGGCGTTTATTGGTAGGGGGATTGAATTTAGGAGTCGCAGCGTCATGATGCAACTGTACACAACTCTGGTGCGGCCGCACTTGGAGTTTTGTGTGCAGTTCTGGTCCCCACATTACAAGAATGATGTGGAGGCTTTGGAGAGGGTGCAGAGGAGGTTTACCAGGATGTTGCCTGGTATGGAGGGGAGATCCTATGAGGAGAGACTGAGAGATTTGGGGTTGTTTTCGCTGGAAAGAAGGCGGCTAAGAGGGGACCTTATTGAAACATATAAGATGATTAGAGGATTAGACAGGGTAGATAGTGATAGCCTTTTTCCTAGGATGGAGAAAGCTAGCACGAGGGGGCACGACTTTAAATTAAGGGGGGGTAGTTATAGGACTGATGTCAGGGGTCGGTTCTTTATCCAGAGGGTGGTGAGGGACTGGAATGCCCTGCCAGCTGCAGTTGTAAATGCACCTAGTTTGGGGGCGTTTAAGAGATCTGTGGATAGGTTTATGGACGAAAAGGGATTGGTTTAGGCTAGTGGGTCATTGTTTTGTAACTGGTCGGCACAACATCGTGGGCCGAAGGGCCTGTTCTGCGCTGTAATGTTCTATGTTCTATGTTCTATGACAATATGGCTATAATTCTGTGATTCTAAACTGCAGATCTGTGGACACAATGGAACAGTTTAGAATGGTCAATCTACCGAACATACACACCTTTGCATTGTAGGCAGAAATCAGAGCACCTGGAGGAAATCTACACAGACACAAGGAGAATATTAAAATTCCACATGACAGTCAACCAAAGCCAGAATCGAACTCAGGTCTCTGATGCTGAAAGGCAGTGGGGCTAACCACTGTGCCACAAATGAGCCTGTTTAACCTTTCTTTATAAGACAACCCCTCCATACTGGGGATCATCTTCTCTGAACTGCCCCCCAAAAATATAATATCTTCTCAGTCTCTGTTGTAGTTTTTTTTTCTCTGGCCCCTAACCCTATAAATTAGTGTAGAGAGGATACCCGATCCTCTACACTGGTAGAGAATCCCACCCTCCCACCTCCTCTAACCTAAATTATAAGTGTGGGGGAAGTTTTTTTTTTATATTTTTATTTTTCTGCTGGTAATTGTTTCAGGGATGGCAGTTCAGGCTGTGTGCTGCATCTCCTGTGGGATGTATGTGGTGAAGGACTCCAGTAGTGTTTCAGGGGATTTTACTTGTAGGAAGTGTGTTAGATTGCAGTTTCTGGAGGAGCGTGTAAAGGAATTGGAGGGGGAATTAGAGGAACTCCGCATAATTCGGGAGTCGGAGGCAGTTCTTCTCTGCAGTTCCTGAATCCTCTGTGAATCTATCACTGTCTCTCTTCTCTCTCTCTCTCTCAGATCTTGCTTCTCTCTCCCCCTCTGCTCCCATGCTCTCACTGTGGGTCTTTCCCTCTCTGATTATATTTCTTTCATTCTCTCTCTCTCTTACCCCCCACCCCACTTCTATCTCTGTCTCTCTGTCTCTCTCTCTCTTCGTGTTATTTTCATTCCCCCATCTCACTTTGTTCTTTTTTCTCCCTCTCTCTGTCTATTTTGCCAACTGTCTTACTTCCTACCATCTCCCAATCTCTCTCCATTGTTGTAGTTCCCTCGTTTTGTCCCAAGCTCTCTGACTCTCTGTCATTTTTTTTCTATTTATCTTTCTCTTTTACGTTTTTTTTGTCCTCCTTTTTCCCCTAATTTCTGTCTTTCTTTTTCTCTGTCTTTCTTTTGTCTATCATTTTCTTTCTCCCTGTCACTCTTTGTTTATTTCTCTTTCCATCTTCCTGTCTTACTTCCCCTGTGTGGCAAATGGAAGGCAGGTGATGACAAAGGGTTGATTTCCTGTCCAATTGATGTGATAGATTATAAGTTTTTAAATAAGATTCGGACATTCCCATCATTGAATAATTTGCAGAATTGAATGATTGGGTATTTGATCACATTCTTCAACTGCTCTCTGAATGTGGTCTGGGTCACGGCGTAAATAGCAGTGTTTGTGCAACAGCTCAGGAGCTGGAGCACAAAGCCCAATTCTTGAACAAAAGAATCTAACCAAACTGACTGAAACCCCATATCATACATACGCCTCCAAATAGAATAAACCATAAATGTTGACCATAACAGAATGAAATTGGCTGAGATAACAAATAGTAAAATGATGGATTTCCTCCGACTCTCCATCTCTGGGTCTCTGTGATTCTCTGCACTGTTGTGAGCCCGGAGTCTCCTGCGGGCTCTGCTGCTCACTAAAATGTGTCTGATGGTGAATGCATTGAGAAGCAGAATCAGGATGAATGGGACACCCGGGTTTAGGATGTGGTGGATGAACTCGATTGTTCCCCAGACAGGAGATCCCATAACTTCCCATGTGGAATCACAAAACCAGGGAAAGTTCATGAAAAAATATGTCCCACTCAACATAAAATACCAGAAAATGTTCTTTAAACAGCTCAGCACCGTCACTGTTCCCAGAACCACAGTCGCCGTTTTCTCACTGCAATATTTAATTTTCAGCTTGGGACAGCAAATGGCCACAAATCGATCAAAGGTGAAAGTGACGGTGAACCAGACAGAACAGTCAGTGGCTGCATAAAGCAGGACGGCGTGGATGTTACACACGGGGAGGAATAGCACAAAGAAAAAATATTGCCAATAAACAATGGGGATGTGTCTCAATATCAGGTCGAGGATAACGACCAGCAGATCCCCCACTGACATGGCCACCAGGTAACAAGTGACACATTTAGAGAGACCACATTTTCCACGGGAAAGGATAACTATCGTTACAATGTTCACTGCAAAGAAGAAGAAGAAATAGTGCAATTATTTTTCAGACTGTCATCAAAGTTGCTCGTTCAAATGCAGAATGCTTAGACAAAGGTATTTTTGAGTCCATTGGTACACAATCTCAGAATTTTATATCTTTCTCCCAATGGAAGAACAAAGAACAATGAGCAGTAGAACCTAGGAAAGGCCCTCAAAGTCTGCGCTGATCAGGATATCAGCCTAAACCCTAAGCGATTACAGAGTCTGTATCCTTCCATTCCCTTCTGATTCATGTATTTGTCTAGTTGCCCCTAAGATGTCGCTATTGTGCCTACTCACACCACCTCCCTGGGCATTCCAGACCTTCACCAGCATCTGTTTTAATAAACCTGCCTCACACATCTCCTCGAAACATTTCCCCATGCACCTTAAAACTACATTTCCTAGTACTTGAATTTTGAACCTTCCAAAAAAGCATCTGACTATCCATTCTGTTCACACCATTCCTAATCTTATAGAATCATAAACCCACAGTGCAGAAAGAGACCCTTCGAGTCTGCACCGAACACGATCCCACCCAGGCCCTACCCCCACATCCCTACATATCATAACCATTCATCCCACCTACACATACCTGGACACTCAGGGGCAATTTCTCAGCACGGCCAATCAACCTAACCCGCACATCTTTGAACTGTGGGAGGGAAACCGGAGCACCCGGAGGAAACCCACGCAGACACAAGGAGAATGTGCAAATTCAAGTTACTGAGACATGACCTCCTTCCCATTCACAAAACCATGTTGTCTCTCGTTAATATGGCCACGTGTTTCCAACTGGGAAGAAATCATGTCTCGAAGAATTCTGGCCAATAATTTCCCAACCACTGATGTCAGTCTCACTGGCCTGTAATTAACTGGATTATTCTTGCTACCCTTCTTAAACAAAGGAACAACATTGGATATTCTCCATTCCTCTGGGACCTCTCCTGTAGCCTGTGAGGATACAAAAATTTCTCGCAAGGCCCCAGCAATTTCCTTCCTTGCCTCTCTCACTATTCTGGGGTATATCCCATCAGTCCCTGGGATCTTGTCTACCTTAATGTTTCTCAAGAACCTCAATACCACCTCCGTTTAGATCACACCATGACTCAAACTATCTACACACCCTTTCCCAGACTCATCATCCACCATTTCCTACTCTTTCATGAATACTGCCGCAAAGTACTCATTTAATACCTCTCCAATTTCCTCTGGATCCACATATAGATTCTTTCCCCTGTGCTCTCATTCCCTTCAGAATGCTTTGTGCCTGTTCAGAGTCATCCTGGACCCTGGCACCAGGGAGGCAAGATACCATCATAGATTCTCTTTCAGATATACAGAATGCGAGCCCCAATCTCTATGGGGAAGATTAAAATCCCCGACTATCACAACTCCTTGCAGTTGTCAGCTATCTCTCTGCTGATTTGCTCCTCCAATTCTCACTGACTATTGGGTGTTCTATAATACAACCCCATTACTGTGGTCGTACCTTTCCTGTTTCCCAGCTCCACCCAGAGGGTGTCTATCCTGCCTGAGTACCGCAGTAACATTTTCCCTGACCAACAATGCCACCCTCCCACCCCACCATTTATCCCTCTGCCTCTATCAGCCCTGAAACATTGGAACCCTGGAACATTGAGCTGCTGGTCCTGCCCCTCCTGTAGCCAAGTTTCACTAATGTCTAAAATGTCATATTTCCACCTTCAGCTCACCTGCCTTCCCCACAATACTCCAGGCGTTGAAATAGACACACCTCAAAAGATTATTTACACCACACTCAACACTTCCATTAGTGATTTTAGTTGAATTAACCCGTTCTTTTACCCCCGCTCCACTATCTGCTCTGGCACTCCGGTTCCCATCCGCCTGCAAATCTGGTTTCAACGCTCCCCAATAACACGAGCAAACCTCCCTGCAAGTATATTGGTCCCCTTGTAGTTTCGGTGTAACCCGTCTCTTGTACAGGTCCCACCTGCCCCAGAAGAGGTCCCAATGATCCATGAATCGGAAACCCTGCCCCCTACAACAGTTCATCAGCCTCGTGTTGATCCGCCCAATCATCCTCCTCTTACCCTCACTGGCAATGTGGCACAGGCAGCAATCCTGAGATTACTACCCTTGGGGTCCCGCTTTTTAACCTCCTTCCAAGCGGCATGGTAGCACAGTGGTTAGCACTGCTGCTTCACAGCTCCAGGGTCCTGGGTTCGATTCCCGGCTCGGGTCACTGTCTGTGTGGAGTTTGCACATTCTCCTCGTGTCTGCGTGGGTTTTCTCCGGGTGCTCCGGTTTCCTCCCACAGTCCAAAGATGTGCGGGTTAGGTTCATTGGCTATGCTAAAATTGCCCCTTAGTGTCCTGGGATGTGTAGGTTAGAGGGATTAGCAGGTAAATGTGTAGGGATATGGGGATAGAGTCTGGGTGGGATTGTGTTCGGTGCAGACTCGATGGGCCGAAGGGCCTGTTTCTGCACCGTAGGGTTCTATGCTATCAAGCTCTCTATCCTCTCTCTTTCGGACCTCCTCACTTTTCCTACCTATATCATTGATACCAATGTGTACCAGACATCTGGCTGATCACCTGCCCACTTTAGAACACTGCACGCGATCAGAGACATCCCTGACCCTGGCACTCGGGAGGCGACAAACCACGCGGGAGTCTCTGTCCCAAACACAGAGCCTCCTGTCTGTACCTATGACCATCGAGTCCCCTATCCCTACCACTCTCCTCTTCTCCCTCCCACCCTTTTGCACTGCCGAATCACACTCAGTATCTGAGATCCGGCTGTCGCAGCTTGTCCCAGGTAAATCATGCCCTGTTACAGTATCTCACTCCATATGCCTGTTGTGGAGGGGTATGACCACAGGGGAGCCCTGCTCTGCCTGTCCTTTCACATTTCCATTCCCTCTCCTTACAGTAACCCAATTTCCTGTGCTCTGCTGCTTAGGAAACTACCTCCCTCAAGCTACTGTCTATAAACTTCTCATTCTCCCGAATTAGACGGAGATCGCCAAGCTCCTTCTCCAGTTCCCTAACACATTTTGCTCACAGCTGCAGTGGGATGCATCTTTTGCAGGTGTTGTCGTCAGGGATACCGACGGTCTCCCTGATCTCCCACATCCTGCAAGAGGAGCATTCCAACATCTCGCCTGGCATTTCTTGTTCCTTAAAAAAAACAAGAATAAACTTTCCAAAAACAAAAACCTACTCTCGCCTCTGCCTGTTCTCGCCAAAGCCCACTCTGAGCCAAAGCCCTTCAGCCTTCACTCTGCTCCCTCTCTCTCCGCTGCCGCAGTATAGAGTGGCCTGCTCTTTAAACCTCCCGCTCACCACTTGCTGACATCAAGCACCTTCTAGCAGCCACCCATCTATCTGCCTGCACCTTGGGTGTGACCGTGTCTCTAAAGCTCGCCAACCTCATGCTCCTACGTGCATCCAGCTGCTCCTCCAACCTATCCATGAGGTCTGGAAGGAGCTGCCAATTGGGTGCACTTTCTGCAGATACAGTCGTCCGAGATGCTAGAAGTGTTATGGTTCTCCCACATCTCACAAGTGCAGCACTTAACCCCACTGGCCGACATTTGGAGCACCAATTCAATTATATAAGAACATTTATAAAACCCTTACCTTCAATTTACCTTCTCACAGTCGCCTTTTTTTTGGTTAGAAGAGAAGGGAGGGAGGGTAACACTAATGTGTTGAAAGATTTACAGGTTAGATGGATTGGCCACGATAAATTGCCCCTTAATGACCAAATATCAGTATACTCGGGGAATTATTAGGGTAAATGCATGGTTATGGTGATAGAGCCTGTGTAATGTGCTCTGTCAGAGAGTCGCTGTGGGCTCAATTGGCCAAATGGCATTCCTCTGCACTGTGGGAACTCTATAATTTATATCACTTATTTTGTGAATCGCACTATTTCCCAACCCAGGTACAAGACACAATGTTCGATGTTAAATATTACAAAATATTATATTTCATCGCTGCAGCCCCTCGACAGATGTCAGTTCAGTGTTGAAGAGCCTTGATGTGCCGGAGCGCACAGATAACAATAAATAAATGAATGAAAGACGGAGAGAGAGAGAAAGAAAGAGAGAGAGAGAAAGAGGAAGAGAAAGTCTGAGGGAGAGAGTGAAAGACGGAAAGGGAGTGTGAAAAGAAGAGAAAATAAAGAAGAAAGAGAGGAATAAAGAAAGGAAAGGAAAAGAGAGAAAGGAAGAGAAAGTGAGAAAAAGAGAAAATGTGAGGGTGAGATAGAGTGAAAGAGAGAAAGAACAAGAGAAAGAGACAAGGAAAGAAATAAAGAAGAAAAGAAAGAAAGAAAGAGAGAAAGGAATAGATAAAGGAAAAAAGATAAAACGAAAGGAAGAAAGAAAGAGCGAAAGAGAGAGATAACCTGAAAAAGAAAGAAAACAAAGTGAGAAATGGAGAAAGAGAGAAAGAAAGAGAGAGAGAAAGGAAGAAAGACAGGAAGAAAGAAAGATAAAAGAAAGAAAGACAGAGAGAATGAGAAAAAAAGAAAGGCAGAGAGAAAGAAAGAGCGTAAGCAAGGTCAAGAGAGAGATAGGGAGAAAGAAAGAAGGAAATGAAGAAAGAGAGAATGAGAGAAAGGGGAATTAGGAAAAAGAGAGAGAGAAAAATGAAAGAGAGACATGCAGAAAAAAGATAGAAAGGAAGATAGGAAGAAAGAGACATGGAAAGAAAGAAAGACATATAGAAAAAAAATATTGACAGAAAGAGAAAGAACAAGAAAAAAGAGAGAGAGAAAGAAAGAACGTGAGAAAGAAAGTAAGAGAGACAGGAAGAAAGAGAGAGAGAAAAACGAAAGAAAGAAAGAAGGAAAGGGAGGAAAAAGAAAGAAAGAGAGAAAAAGAGACTAAGAATGAGAGAACAGGAAAAAAAGGGAGAGGAATTCAGAAAAAAGATAAACAGAAAGGAAGATAGGAAGAAAGAAAAAAAAGAAAGGAGGAAACAGAAAGGGAGAGAAAGAAGCAGAGATAGATAGAGAGAGAGAGAAAGAGCGACAGATAAAGAAGCAAAGAAGAAAGGAAGAAAAAGAGTGAAAGAAAGAGAGAGAGAAAGAAAGAGAGAGAGCGAGAACAAAAGAAAGGAGAGAGAAAAAGATAAGAAGACAGAAAGAATGTAAGGTCAGTTCACATTGGTCAATGCTCACAACGCTATCCAATCATTCCAGGATACTGGACTGCCCTGGAGATAGGCAGTGACTTACCCGGGACCCCAATCACAGCCAGGATGGGGAAGTAAATCTTTTTGACCTCGTTAAGTGCCAAAAGGATGTTGAGCGTCATCAGGAAACTTGGAGATATTTTCTCCTCTGTTCAATCCAGCTGGTTTGGTGTGTGTTGGAAAAAATTCTACCTTGTACGTTTTAAGAAGAACCCTTAATTTATGGGAAGGGGAAGCAGGGTCCCATGGTGCCTTGACTTACTTCCAATCGGTGAACAAACAAAGTCAGAAGCTAACGCTCCAAACTCTTAACAATCACAACAGAGTTTCCAATTCAAAAATTCCCTGAAGACAAGGGAAGGGATTCTGTCATTTTGAGACGTATTTTCACTGATGTTTTTCTGAATGTAAAGACATAGAAACTAGGAGCAGGAGGAGACCATTAGGACATTTGAGCCTGCCCCATCATTCATTATGATCATGTCAGATTCTAAGTTCAATTTCCTGATCCCCCCTTTCCCCCCATATCCTTTGATCCATTTAACCCCAAAGGCTAAAGAACAAAGAACAAAGAACAACACAGCACGGGAAACAGGCCCTTCGGCCCAACAAGCCCGCGCCGCCTTCCCATTGTCTCATTGACCTATTCATGATTTTAGTCTACGCCGAATGTGCGAGAATCAGGGAGGTCCAATATAGGGACAAGTTGTTACCCAATCAATCAGCCTAAAAGCACATTTTTGGGATGTGGGAGGAAACCGGAGCACCCGGAGGAAACCCACGCAACCACGGGGAGAACGCGCAAAATCCCACGGACACAGGCCCAAATCCATGTGTCCGCACAGCAACAGAGATAGTCTCTGAGCTGTCATGTTGCCCTCGAGATGATCCAGTTTAAGTACACCAACGGCATGAAGCAGTAGGCAACTCCCGAAGCAACATCCAAGAGCAGCCCACCACAACCTACCGCATGCATGCCCCTTGCTGGTCAACAAGGTGGACTTAAATGCCTGTGGAGACAAAAAATTCATTATTAAACAGGCAAAGACTCTACATCCCTGAGACAAAAACGGAATCCCAAGCCTACAATGTTTAGTAAGGCCTGCTATATCCCCCTATATGTAGACCGCTCATGTGGCTGTCCAAGTGACTCTTAAACAACCCTAGTGTGCCTGCTTCCACCACCTTACTCGGCAGTGCATTCCACATCTCCACTACCCTTTGCGTGAAAAACCGCCCTCTAATATTTGTCTTATACCTAGCCCCCCTCCTCTGTCCCTGAGAGGACCAATCTTCCCTCTAACCATCCTTTTGTTTCTAATATAGGAGTAAAATGCCTTAGGATTTTCTTTAATCCTACCCGCCAAAGCCATTTCATGGCCCCTTTTTGCCTTTCTGATGCCCCTTTTAAGTTCTCTCCTACATTCTCTGTATTCTTCTAACGCTATCTCTGTCCTCAAATGCCTAGATCTAGTGTACGCCTCCCTCTTCCTCCTGACCAGGTCCTCAATATCCCTAGTTACCCACGGCTCTCGAATCCTACCCTTCCCATCCTTCCTCTTGACCAACACATGTCTTTCCTGCAAAGATTTTAGTTTTCCCTTGAGAGACTCCCACAAACCCAGCGTCGACCTGCCATCAAACAGCTTACCCCAGTCCGTATCTTTAAGATCCTGCCTAATCCGGTTGTATCTAGCCCTCCCCCAGTTTAACACCCTCCCCTTAGGACAGGCTTCATCTTTAGCCATTAATATCTTAAACCAGACAGAGTTGTGGTCACTGTTAGCCACATGCTCTCCTACCTCAGCGTCAACCACCTGCCCAGGCTCATTCCCCAGAACCAAGTCCAGTATAGCCCCCTCTCTGGTTGGGCTATCCACGTACTGCTCCAGGGATCCATCCATTACACACTGTACAAATCCCTCCCCGTCAGCACCCTCTGATCTCAGTACATTCCAATCTACCCCGGGGAGATTAAAATCTCCCACTACCACCACCCTATTCTTCCTGCACTTATCTAGAATGTCCCTGCTTATCCCTTCTTCCACAGCCCTCGGGCTGTTGGGCGGTCTGTAGTACACACCCAACGTAGTAACATCTCCCTTCCTATTCCTCAACTCCACCCATAGCGACTCGATTCCTATATCCTCCATACCTCCCTCCCTCTGCACTGCTACGATGCAATCCTTAACTAACAACGCCACTCCCCCACCTCTCAGCGACCCACCCCTATCACGCCTGAAACACTTATACCAGGAACATTCAACTGCAAGTCCTGCCCTTCCTTTAACCAAGTCTCTGTCACCGCCACCACTTCCAACTTCCTTTCGAACATTAATGCCTTCAGTTCATCTGTTTTGCCAGTCACACTCCTAGCATTGAAACACATGCACCGAAGACCCTCAGAAACAATCCGATCCTTCTTCCTACCCTCCGGGCTTACCCTATCCCCAATCCCAGTTCCATCCACCTCCCCACCCCCCCTCCATATTTGTTTAAACCCTGCCGAAACACTCCAGCTAACCTTCCAGCTAAGATATATATGCCCTTCCCAGTTAACTGTACCCCATCCCTCTTGTATATTTGCCCCTCTTTCGTAAAGACTTCCCAGTGGTCTACGAATCTAAAGCCCTCTGCCCTACACCAATCCTTCAACCACGCATTTAGTTGGATTATCTCATTATTTCTAGCCCTGCTAGCCCCAGGCACCGGCAGCAGCCCAGAGAACGCCACCCTGGAGGCCCTACATTTCAGCCTGGCCCCCAACTCCCTGAACTGCCTATGTATGTCCCCCCTGCACTTTGTTCCTATATCCTTCTCTCCTACATGCACTATCACATAAGACTCAGTCCCTCCACCCTTCAAAATTCCCTCTACCCTTTCTGAGACATCCTGTACCCCTGCTCCAGGGAGGCAGACTACCATCCTGGAGTCCCACTTTTGCCCACAGAACCGCCTGTCAATCCCCTTGACTTTCCCATCCCCCACCACTATCTCACACCCTGCACTCTTCCCTTCCTCCGAGGTATTCTGATCTCCCTCCCTTGCCTTCTCTACCCCAGCTGTCACCCCACCTTGACATTCCGGGTAATTCCTCCGGGGCGTTCCTAGTGCCATGACTCCTTTTCTTTTCGCTCTTCCTAACTGGAACCCATCCATCTCTCCTCCTAGGTCCTGGTACCTGCTCAATGTTACTGTCCCTATCCATTATTTCCTCATTTTCCCTAACTAAAAACATATCCTCCAGCCTCAGTTCCGGCTGCCTCACCCGGGCCCTTAATCGCTGCTCCTCTAGACATTTCCCACATATGTGGGCTTTCGGGAGATGTGCTGTCTCCAGAAATGTCCACATATGACAACGAACACAGTGAACACATGTAACCCTAGACCCTGCCATTATGTTTGACCCCTGATAAGGTGTCCTATTAATTCCTGTTACTGAGCCTGCGCTCGCCCAAGCCCAGTGAGCTTAAGCCCTTTTACCTCTCACTCTGCTTCCCGCCTCACTCCGCTGCCCTCTATCTACCTTGGCCTTCTTTTTATACTCCCGCGCTCCCTTCCCAGCAGCCCCCGCGCCTATCTCCCACTACGGAACACCAAAATAAACAAAAACCCTCCCGAACTACAAGTCAGTCAAAAAACAGTAATTACAATGCAGCACACTCACCGAAAGGCAGCCACTCGTCGAAATCACAGCTCCAGAGAAAATTGAGGTGGATCCTCACTGTTCCTGCTCAACTCCAATCTAAACTGCATCCACCCCGCCCCCCCCCCCTTTGTCTTGAGGCTGTGTCCTCTAGTCCTGCTGTCCTTTCAAAGCGGGAAGAATCTCTCAACCTCTTCCCTATCCATCCCTTTCATTATCTTATACGTCTCTATAAGATTCCCCCTCATCCTTCTAAACATCAGTGAGTACAGACGCAGTCTATTTAGAACATAGAACATAGAACATTACAGCGCAGAACAGGCCCTTCGGCCCATGATGTTGCGCCGACCAGTTACAAAACAATGACCCGCTAGCCTAAACCAATCCCTTTTCGTCCATAAACCTATCCACAGATCTCTTAAACGCCCCCAAACTAGGAGCATTTACAACTGCAGCTGGCAGGGCATTCCAATCCCTCAGCACCCTCTGGGTAAAGAACCTACCCCTGACATCAGTCCTATAACTACCCCCCCCCCTTAATTTAAAGTCATGCCCCCTCGTGCTAGCTTTCTCCATCATAGGAAAAAGGCTATCACTATCTACCCTGTCTAAACCTCTAATCATCTTATATGGTTCAATAAGGTCCCCTCTTAGCCGCCTTCTTTCCAGCGAAAACAACCCCAAATCTCTCAGTCTCTCCTCATAGGATCTCCCCTCCATACCAGGCAACATCCTGGTAAACCTCTTCTGCACCCTCTCCAAAGCCTCTACATCCTTCCTGTAATGTGGGGACCAGAACTGCACACAAAACTCCAAGTGCGGTCGCACCAGAGTTGTGTACAGTTGCATCATGACGCTGCGACTCATAAATTCAATCCCCCTACCAATAAACGCCAAGACACCGTATGCCTTCTTAACAACCTTATCTACTTGATTCCAAACTTTCAGGGATCTATGTACACATACACCTAGATCCCTCTGCTCCTCCACACTATTCAAAGACCTCCCATTAGCCCTACACTCAACACATCTGTTATTTGTACCGAAATGAATTACCTCACACTTCTCCACATTAAACTCCATCCGCCACCTCGCAGCCCAGCTCTGCAACCTTTCTAAGTCACCTTGCAAACTATGACACCCTTCCTCACAATCTACCACATCTCCGACTTTGGTGTCAAACTTACTAATCCACCCAACTATACCCTCATCCAGATCATTAATAAAAATTACAAACAGCAGTGGCCCCAAAACAGATCCCTGAGGCACACCACTCGTAACCAAACTCCATGACGAATATTTACCATCAACCACCACCCTCTGTCTCCTATCTGCTAGCCAATTCCTGATCATCTAGATCATCCCCAATCCCATACACCTGCATTTTCTGCAGAAGCCTACCATGGTGAACCTTATCAAATGCCTTGCTAAAATCCATATACACCACATCAACTGCCTTACCCTTATCCACCTCTTTGGTCACTTTCTCAAAGAACTCTCTCTTCATAGTCCAACCCTCTCATCTCTGGTATAACCTCCTCCACAATCATCCTTAACACTGGTGCCTCACAAGGCTGTGTCCTCAGCCCCTTATACTCCTTATAACTTATCACGTTGTGGCCAAATTTTTCTCTAACTTTATTTTCAGGTTTGCTGATGATGAGACAGAGACAGGAATGAGACAGATGAACAATAATCAGTCCCTCAATGTCCGTCAAACGAAGGAGATAGTCATCGACTTCAGGAAGCATAGTGGAGGACACACCTCTGTCTACATCAGTGGGAATGAAATGGAAATGAATAAAAGTTTCAGGTTTCTCAGTGTCCAGATCTCTAACAACCTACCCTGGTCTCCCCACGCCGATGCTTTCGTTAAGAAAGTCCCAACATGTTCATTTTCTCAGGAGACTAAGGAAATTTGCCATGACTGCTACGGCTGTCACCAACTTTTACAGATGCAACATAGAAAGCATTCTTTCTGGATGTATCACAGCTTGGTATGGCTCCTGCTCAGACCAAGACCGCAAGGAACGACAAGAGGTGGCGAAAAAAGCCCAATCCATGACACAAACCAGCCACCCATCGATTCGTTCTGTCGAAACTTCCTGCTTCCTTGGCAAAACAGCCAGCATTATCAAGGACTCCAAACACCCCGAACGTTCTCTCTTCTACATTCTTACATCGGGAAAAAGATACAAAACTCTGTGTTCACGTACTGCCGACTTAAGAACAGCTTCTTCCCTGATGCTATCAGATTTTTGAATGGAACTACCTCGTTTAACATTAATTTTTCGGTACACCCTAGCTATGACTGTAATGTTATATTCTGCACCCTCTCCTTTCTTTCTCTGTGAATGATATGCTTTGGTGTATAATGCACAAGAACCAATAATTTTCACTGTATACCAATACATGTGACAAAAATAATTCAAATCAACGTCCAAAAGACGTTGCTGGTGAGGTGCATTGGCCATGCAAAATTCTCACTCAGTGTATCCGAACAGATGCCAGAGTGTGATGATGAGGGGATATTCACAGTAACTTCATTGCACTGTTAATGTTAGCCTACTTGTGACACATACATTAACTTTAAACTTTAAATCAGAAAAGGTACAGTGAAGGGATTTGTATTCTTGCATTGATAATATTTCTGTCTTTATTCCATTTGGAAAAATGGGTATACACAATGAGAGTAATACAATTCAAAACTATTTGGTAACTCAATGTGTGGACGAAGGTAGAGCAGTTGATGTCATATACATGGATTTTAAGAAGGCGTTTGATAAGGTTCCCCATGGTAGGTTCATGAAGAGGATAAGGATGTGTGGGATAGAAGGAAATTTGGCCGATTGGATCAGTAACTGGCTGTATCATAGAAGACAAGAAGAAGAACAAAGAACAAAGAACAAAGAACAACCCAGCACAGGAAACAGACCCTTCGGTCAAACGAGCCCGCGCCGCCATCTTAACAAAGCATTTTCCTCCACCGACCTTGACCCGTGTCTATGCTTATGGTACTCCCATTGGAAACCAGATTCAGGGGAGAATAAGTTAGGGACAATTTGTTACACCAATCAGCCTAAGAGCACATCTTTGGGGTGTGGGAGGAAACCGGAGCGTCCGGAGGAAACACACACAAGCACGGGGAGAATGCGCAAACTCCCACAGACACTGGCCCAAATCCATGTGTCTGCACAGCTAGCAGTGATAGTCACTGAGCTGTCGTGGTGCCCATCTGCTGGTCCAGTTTTAAGCACACACAATGACGCAAAGTACTAGACCACTCTCGAAACACCCAAGAGCAGCCCATGCACGACCCATCGTGTGTATGTCCCTCGTTAGACAACAAAGTGGACCGACACACCTGCAGATTAAAAGATAAAAACATCAACACATGTAGCATTAGATTTCCAGAAACGTCCTGAGGCTCGGACCCTTATTTAAAACTGTTTCCTATAACCCTCCATCCCTGTTTCACTCATGTCCCTATCTAAATAAACCTTAAACAAGTCCAGCGTGCCTGCCTCCACCACCTCACCTTAGTGTATTCCATACCCCCACGACCCTCTGAGTGAAAAACCTCCCTCTAGTATCCAAGTTATATTTTTCCCCCGTCACCCTTAGCTCGTGAACCCTCATGATATTTGTCTCCAATCTAGGAAAAAGCCTGCCACTGTTTACTCTATCTATATCCTTCATTATTTTATACTCCTCTATCAGTTCCCCCCTTAATCTCCGTCTTTCTAAGGAAAAGAGCCCAGTTTACCCTATCTTTCCTCACAAGCCAATCCTTCCATACCAGGCAGCATCCTGGTAAACCTCCTCTGCACTCTCTCCAGGGTCTCCACATCCTTCCGGTAGTAAGGTGACCAGAACTGGTCGCAGTACTCCAAATGCGGTCTAACCAACGTTCTGTACAACTGCAGCATTAGACGACAGCTCTTATACTCTATACCCCTTCCTATAAAGGCTAGCATACCGTAAGCTTTCTTACACCTGGGTTTCCTCCTTCAGAGACTTGTGCACTTGCACTCCCAGGTCCCTCTGCATTTCTATACTCTTAATAGGTCTACCCTTTATCATGTAACTCCTCCCTGCATTATTCCTTCCAAAATGCATCACCTCGCATTTATCAGGATTGAATTCCATCTGCCATTTATCTGCCCAGTATACCAATCTATCTCTATCCTGCTGAGTCACCTGACAATCCTCCTCGCTATCTGCTAATCCTGCCATCTTGGTGTCATCTGCAAACTTGCTGATTACACCACGTACGCCCTCTTCCAAGTCATTTATATATATTACGAATAGAAGAGGTCCCAGTACTGAGCCCTACAGCACACCACTGGTCACAGACCTCCAGTTAGAAAAGGACCCTTCCACTACTACTACCCTGTCTCCTGTTGCCTAGCCAATTTTCAATCCATCTAGATACCTGTCCCTGTATCCTATGTGCCTTAACCTTTTCTACCAGCCTACCATGAGGGACTTTGTCAAATGCCTTAATGAAATCCATGTAGATGACATCGTCCACCGTCACCGACAGAGGGTGGTGGTGAAGGGAAAGTTTTCAGACCGGAGGCCAGTTACCAGCGGTTTACCACAGGGATCAGTGCTGGGTCCTCTACTTTTTGTGATATTGGACTTGCAAGAACATAGAAGAGGCTGGAGGATGGGTCAGTAAATTTGCTGATGACACCAAGATTGGTGGAGTAGTGGATGAGGTGGAGGGCTCTTGTAGGCTGCAAAGAGACACTGATAGGATGCAGAACTGAGCCAAAAAGTGGCAGATGGAGTTTAACCCTGATTAATGTGAGGTGATTCATTTTGGTAGGACAAACTTGAATGCAGATTACAGGGTCAATGGCAGGGTTCTGAGGAATGTGGAGGAACAGAGAGCAATCTTGGGGTTCATATCCACAGATTTCTGAAGGTTGCCACTCAAGTGGATGGAGCCATGAAGAAGGCTCATAGTGTGTAGTGTTTATTAACAGGGGGTTTGAGTTTAAGAGCCATGAGGTTACACTGCAACTGCACCAGATGTTGGTGAGACCACATTTGGAACATTGTGTGCAGTTCTGGTCACCTCACTATAAAGAGGATGTGGAAGCATTGGAGAGAGTGCAGAGGAGATTTACCAGGATGTTGCCTGGTTTGGCGGGTAGGTCTTATGAGGAAAGGTTGAGGGAGCTGGGGCTTTTCTCTTTAGAATGGAGGAAGATGAGAAGCGATTTAATAGAGGTTTATAAGATGATGAGAGGGACTATTTCCTCGGGTGGATGTTGCTGTTACTTGGGGGCATGACTATAAAGTTCATGGAGGGAGCTATAGGAGGGATGCCCGAGCTAGATTCTTCACTCAGACAATGGTTGGGATGTGGAATGCACTGCCTGCTGAGATAGTGGAGTCGGGAGCTTTAGGAACATTCAAGCAGTTATTGGATAGGCACATGGAGCACACCAGAATGATAGGGGGTGGGATAGACTGATCTTGGGTTTGGACAAAGCTCGGCACAACATTGAGGGCCGAAGGGTATGTGCTATGCTGTAATGTTCTATGTTCTATGACCATATTCATATATATATATAACCCGTGAACAAACAGACTTGTGTTCATTTTATCTGTCCAGGTGGAAATTAATAACATGCATTGCATTTTACAATGCATCTTTCACTTTGTGATCTATAAACTGGGACGTCCTTTACAACACTTGCAACTTTCTATTCATAGTTATTTGATTTCAGATTACTTATCATATTTCTCTAATCCTTGGAAAGAAGGAAATGCCAGGACATGAGAAACCTGAACTCTTTTTATTTCTGCTTAAATGACACCTTTAAGAGTGAGTGACATGACAAACGGCAGATAATGCAACCCAATATATTAATGCTAGTTCCTTGTAATAACTATCTCATTAATCTTCTCCCTCTGCTCTTTTGCAGACCCCTGAATATATTCCCTTTTCAATGTTACTTCAACTTATATTTTTTGAATATTGATCTTTGATCCAATTTCAGCAACTTCAGCCAAGCCCAGCAGTCCAGTTTCCTCCCCCAGTCCGAAATACACGCTGGTTAGGCTGTGCTAAATTCTCCCTCAGTGTACCCGAACAGGAGCCAGAGTGTGCCAACCAGGAGATTTTCACAGTAACTTCATTGTACTGTTAATGTCAGCCTCCTTGTGTCACTAATAAGTAAACTTTACTTCAATTTAAATGTCCTGAATGACTCTATTCTTGAGTCGGTTGGTACCTGATCTCAGGCTTTTATATAGAAATATAGAACATTACAGTACCCTACAGGCCCTTCAGCCCTGAATGTGGTGCCAAACTATGTCCAAACCCAAGATCAAGCTATCCCACTCCCTATCATTCTGGAGTGTTCCATGTGCCTATCCAATAACCACTTGAAAGTTCCTAAAGTGTCCGATTCCACTATCACAGCAAGTCATCTATTCCACAGCCCAACAACTCTCTGAGTGAAGAATCTACCTCGGACATCCCTCCTATATCTCCCTCCATGAACCTTGAGCCGGTTGGTGCGTGTCCTCAGACTTTTGTATCTTTTGTGGCTTTGTAAAGGGGGGGTCGTGCCTTACGAATCTGGTAGAAATTTTTGAGGAGGTGATAAAAATGGTCGATGAAGGACGAGCCGTTGATGTCATCTATATGGATTTCAGTAAGGCGTTTGACCAAAGTCCCTCATGGTAGGTTGGTGGAAAAGGTTAAAGCTCATAGGATTCAAGGACAGGTGTCTAGATGGATTGAGAACTGGCTTGGTAACAGGAGACAGAGGGTGGCAGTGGAAGGGTCTTTTTCTAGCTGGAGGTCTGTGATTAGTGGTGTTCCGCAGGGCTCAGTACTGGGACCTCTGCTATTTGTAATATACATAAATGATTTGGAAGAGGGAGTAACTGGTGTGATCAGCAAGTTTGCAGATGATACGAAGATGGCTGGACTTGCTGATAGTGAGGAGCAGTGTCAGGCAATACAGCGGGATATAGATAGGCTGGTATATTGGGTAGAGAAATGGCAGATGGAATTTATAGAACATAGAACACTACAGCACAAACAGGGCCTTCAGCCCACAAGTTGTGCCGATCACATCTATAGCTATTTAATCCAGATAAATGCAAGGTAATGTAGAGGGGAGTTATACGCTAAATGGTAGGCCTATAAGGAGTATAGAAACACAGTGGCACCTAGGGGTGCAAATACACAAGTCCTTGAAGGTGCCAGTATAGGTGGAGAAGGTGGCGAAGAAAGCTTATGGTATGCTTGCCTTTATAGGAAGGGGTATAGAATATAAAAGCTGGTGTCTAATGTTGCAGTTGTATAGAACGTTGGTTAGACCGCATTTGGAGTGCTGCGTCCAGTTCTGGTCACCTTACTACGAAGGACGTGGAGCGAGTGCAGAGGACATTTACCAGGATGCTGCCTGGTATGGAAGGACTGGGTTATGAGGAAAGATTGAGCAAATTGGGGCTGTTTTCCTTAGAAAGACAGAGAATTAGGGGAGATCTAATAGAGGTATATAAGATTATGAAGGGTATAGACAGAGTCGACAGTGGTAAGCTTTTTCCTAGGTTAGATACAAAAATTACGAGGGGCCATGGGCTTAGGGTGAGATATAATTCAGATGTTAGAGGGATGTTTTTCACACAGAGAGTTGTGGGGGCCTGGAATGCGCTGCCAAGTAGGGTGGTGGAGGCAGGCACGCTGGGGTTAAGGTTTACTTCAATAGGCACATGAACAGTCTAGAGATGGAGGGAAACAGGAGACTGTTCTAAATAAGGATCAAGAGCTTTGGGATGTTCCTGGGAATCAATTGATTCCTATGGACCTTCCAACATATTTTATGGCTCACTTGTCTTACTTCTGAGCTTCTGGGGATTCTGTGAATGTCTGTATAAGTTGTGCATGTTTGTTGATGTCTTTTCTTTTAACCCACAGGTGATTCGGTCCGCCTTGTTGTCCATACACGCGGTGGGTCGTACGACGGCTGCTCTTGGATGTTACTTCGAGTGTTGCCTCGTGCTTCACATCATAAGTGTACGCTTAAACTGAACCAACTGACGGGCAACACGACAGTTCAGTGACTATCACTGTTTGCTGTGCAGATACGTGGATTTGGACCGGTGTCTGTGGGAGTTTGCACATTCTCCCTGTGGTTGCGTGGGTTTTCTCCGGGTGCTCCGGTTTCCTCCCACACCCCAAATGTGTAGTAGTCCATTTCGGCAGAACCAACGGGATGAACGAGTACACTATTAAGGGCAGGGGTCTTAGTAGCGTTGAAGAGCAGAAGGATCTCGGGGTCCGGGTTCACAGGACTCTTAAATCGGCCTCGCAGGTGGAGGAGGTGGTCAAGAAGGCGTATGGTGTACTGGCCTTCATTAATCGAGGGATTGAGTTTAGGAGTCGGGAGGTAATGCTGCAACTTTACAGGACCCTCGTCAGGCCTCATTTGGAGTACTGTGCGCAGTTCTGGTCGCCTCACTATAGGAAAGACGTAGAAGCTATTGAAAGGGTGCAGAGGAGATTTACAAGGATGTTGCCTGGACTGGGAGGCATGCCTTATGAAGATAGGTTGAGGGAGCTGGGACTCTTTTCCCTGGAGAGGCGAAGGTTGAGAGGCGACCTGATAGAAGTTTATAAAATGTTGAGAGGAATAGATAGGGTGGACTCTCAGAGGCTATTTCCCCGGGTTGAAATGGTCGCTACGAGAGGACACATAGAACATAGAACATAGAACATAGAACATTACAGCGCAGAACAGGCCCTTCGGCCCACGATGTTGCGCCGACCAGTTACAAAACAATGACCCACTAGCCTAAACCAATCCCTTTTCATCCATAAACCTATCCACAGATCTTTTAAACGCCCCCAAACTAGGTGCATTTACAACTGCAGCTGGCAGGGCATTCCAGTCCCTCACCACCCTCTGGGTAAAGAACCTACCCCTGACATCTGTCCTATAACTACCCCCCCTTAATTTAAAATCGTGCCCCCTCGTGTTAGCTTTCTCCATCCTAGGAAAAAGGCTATCACTATCTACCCTGTCTAAACCTCTAATCATCTTATATGTTTCAATGAGATCCCCTCTCAGCCGCCTTCTTTCCAGCGAAAACAACCCCAAATCACTCAATCTCTCCTCATAGGATCTCCCCTCCATACCAGGCAACATCCTGGTAAACCTCCTCTGCACCCTCTCCAAAGCCTCTACATCCTTCTTGTAATGTGGGGACCAGAACTGCACACAAAACTCCAAGTGCGGCCGCACCAGAGATGTGTACAGTTGCATCATGACGCTACGACTCCTAAATTCAATCCCCCTACCAATAAACGCCAAAACTCCGTATGCCTTCTTAACAACTTTATCTACTTGATTCCCAACTTTCAGGGATCTATGTACACATACACCTAGATCCCTCTGCTCCTCCACACTATTCAAAGTCCTCCCATTAGCCCTATACTCAACACATCTGTTATTCCTACCGAAATGAATTACCTCACACTTCTCCACATTAAACTCCATTCGCCACCTCTCAGCCCAGCTCTGCAACCTTTCTAAGTCATCCTGCAAACTATGACACCCTTCCTCACAATCTACCACACCTCCGACTTTGGTGTCATCAGCAAACTTACTAATCCACCCAACTATACCCTCATCCAGATCATTAATAAAAATTACAAACAGCAGTGGCCCCAAAACAGATCCCTGAGGCACACCACTTGTAACCGAACTCCATGACGAATATTTCCCATCAACCACCACTCTCTGTCTCCTATCTGCTAGCCAATTCCTGATCCAATTACCTAGATCACCCCCAATCCCATACATCTGCATTTTCTGCAGAAGCCTACCATGGTGAACCTTATCAAACGCCTTGCTAAAATCCATATACACCACATCAACTGCCTTACCCCTATCCACCTCTTTGGTCACTTTCTCAAAGAATTTACACAGATTTAAGGTGCGGGGAGGGAAGTACAGAGGTGATGTTAGGGGTAAGTTTTTCACTCAGAGGGTAGTGAGTGATTGGAATCGGCTGCCGTCGTCGGTGGTGGAGGCGAACTCGCTGGGGTCTTTTAAAAGACTTCTGGATGAGTATATGGGGTTTAATGGGATTGGGGGTTATAGATAGGTCTATAGATTGGTGGGGTTGATGCGATCGGCGCAACTCGAGGGCCGAAGGGCCTGTTTGTGCTATAATGTTCTATGTTCTATGTTCTACCCCAAAAACGTGCTCTTAGGCTGATTGGTGTTAACAAATTGTCCCTAAATTAGTCGTCCCTCAATCTGGTTATAATTCCTTTATTGTGGAGTCCATTAGGTGTAGACAAGGGTCATAGGTAGAAGAGGGCACTCACAATGTTAAAATGGCAGCACAGACTCCTTGGGCCGAAGGGCCTGTTTCTCGTGCTGTGTTGTTCTTTGTTGTTCTTTTTCCCAATGGAAAAAGGTGGAAGAAAGAATGTCCGGGGTATGTGGGATTCGTAATTATGGCTGGCTGCTTTTCCAAGGCAGCGGGAAGTGTCGACAGAGTCAGTGGTTGGGAGGCTGGTTTGTGTGAAAGTCTTGGCTTTGTTCACATTCCCCTTCATTCAGGGGAATTAGCGGGGTAAATATGTGGGGTTGCGGGGATAGGGCTCGCGTGGGGTTTCGATTGGTGCAGACTCAATGGACTCCTTCTGCACTGTAGGGATCCTATGAGTCATGATTGTATGATTTTGAATGAATGGGTCAACACTGGGTAATAATTACAAGTGTTGAAAGCATTCTTGCTGAATGGAATGCCCAGGCTGATGGTAATAATGATGTGAGTGCCCCGAACAAATCAATTATTCAGACAAATGATGGTTTCAAAGTAATTCTTTTCAAATAATATTAAAGCAAATCTGTGTCATTCACAGCAGAAGGCTAACAATGAAATTATAACAAATATTTATTTTTTGTTACAATCATCAGAGAACGCAGACCAACTTGTTGATTCTTTTCAATCGAGGCTTCAGTTCCAAGGCCATGAAGTTAGAAAATAATCTTTGTAAATCTTTGAAATCTGACCCTGATCCACTGCTTGTGAATGAATCAGAGAAATATCCAGGATAGGTGAAATTACACATCAGTTTAAAGTTTTTTATTAGTGTCACGGGTAACGTGTGTGGCATGGTGACACAGTGGTTAGCACTGCTGCCTCACAGCTCCAGGGATCTGGGTTCGAGTCCAGCCTTTGGTGACTGTCTGTGTGGAGTCTGCTCGTTCTCACTGCATCTTTGTGGGTTTTCTCCGAGTGCTCCAATTTGCTCCCATACTCCAAAGATATGTGGGTTCGGTGGGTTGACCAAGCTAAATTGCCCCTTCATGTCCAAAGGAATGCAGGTTAGGTGAATTGGCCATGCTCAATTGCCCCTCTGTGTCCAAGGATGTGCACGATAGGTGGATTAGCCCTCTTAAGTTGTCCCTTAGTGTCCAGGGATGTGCAGGTTCGAAGGATTGGCCATGCTAAATGAACCCATAGTGTCAGGGGTCCAGCAGGACAAATACAGGGGGTTTTGGAGATGGAGCCCAGATGGGACTGTTGTCGGTACAGGCTCAGTGGGCTGAATGGCCTCTTTCTTCACTGCGATGATTCTATGATTATTTCAGCATTCAAATTAAAACTCCAGTACTTGATATAGCTCCTGTTCGGTCACAGATCACAAGAAACTACAAAGGGTCAGGAATGAATCCCATTCAATCACACAAACCACCCTTACATTCATCGACTTTCTATAAACTTCCCGCTTCCTTGACTAAGCAGCCAGCAAAATCAAGGACCCCACACACCCCGGACATTCCCTCGACCACCTTCCTCTGTCATAGAACATAGAACATAGAACATTACAGCGCAGAACAGGCCCTTCGGCCCACGATGTTGCGCCGACCAGTTACAAAACCAGAACTGCACACAAAACTCCAAGTGCGGCCGCACCAGAGATGTGTACAGTTGCATCATGACGCTGCGACTCCTAAATTCAATCCCCCTACCATACAATATCTGTCGGGAAAAAGATATTGGATGTGGCAGCTTGTTCCAGACACTCACCATCGTCTGTGTGAAAAGAATGCCCCTCTGGATCTTTTTGTATCTCTCCCCTCTCACCTTAAACCCAGGCCTCCAGTTTTAGACTCCTGATTCTTAGGGAAGATATGTTGACTATCTAGCTGATAAAAAGATCCATGGGGCGAATCTCCGAACTGTCAGCCTGCAGTTTGCCTGCCAGCTCGATCGCAGACCAGCCCACTGCCAATGATCCGTATCTTTGCGAGCTCCCCCCCCCGCACCCCCCCACGCCCCACCGCCGCCTCAAAATGGTCAAGAGCTGGGTTTGTGTGATTCCCCCATTGGTGATGAGCTGGGTCTGTGTGATTTCCCCTCATTGGTGATGAGCTGGGTCTGTGTGATTCTCCCATTGGTGATGAGCTGGGTCTCTGTGATTCTCCATTGGCGATGAGCTGGGTCTGTGTGATTCTCCATTGGTGATGAGCTGGGTCTGTGTGATTCTCCCATTGGTGATGAGCTGGGTCTGTGTGATTCCCCCCATTGGTGATGAGCTGGGTCTGTGTGATTCTCCCATTGGTGATGAGCTGGGTCTCTGTGATTCTCCATTGGCGATGAGCTGGGTCTGTGTGATTCTCCATTGGTGATGAGCTGGGTCTGTGTGATTCCCCCATTGGCGATGAGCTGGGTCTGTGTGATTCTCCCATTGGTGATGAGCTGGGTCTCTGTGATGCTCCATTGGCGATGAGCTGGGTCTGTGTGATTCTCCATTGGTGATGAGCTGGGTCTGTGTGATTCTCCCATTGGTGATGAGCTGGTTCTGTGTGATTCCCCCATTGGCGATGAGCTGGGTCTGTGTGATTCTCCCATTGGTGATGAGCTGGGTCTGTGTGATTCTCCATTAGTGATGAGCTGGGTCTGTGTGATTCTCCATTAGTGATGAGCTGGGTCTGTGTGATTCTCCATTGGTGATGAGCTGGGTCTGTGTGATTCTCCCATTGGTGATGAGCTGGGTCTCTGTGATTCTGCATTGGTGATGAGCTGGGTCTCTGTGATTCTCCCATTGGTGATGAGCTGGGTCTGTGTGATTCCCCCATTGATGATGAGCTGGGTCTGTGTGATTCCCCCATTGGTGATGAGCTGGGTCTGTGTGATTCCCCCCATTGGTGATGAGCTGGGTCTGTGTGATTCTCCATTGGTGATGAGCTGGGTCTCTGTGATTCTCCCATTGGTGATGAGCTGGGTCTCTGTGATTCTCCATTGGCGATGAGCTGGGTCTGTGTGATTCTCCATTGGTGATGAGCTGGGTCTGTGTGATTCCCCCATTGGTGATGAGCTGGGTCTGTGTGATTCTCCATTGGTGATGAGCTGGGCCTGTGTGATTCCCCCATTGGTGATGAGCTGGGTCTGTGTGATTCTCCCATTGGTGATGAGCTGGGTCTGTGTGATTCCCCCATTGGTGATGAGCTGGGTCTGTGTGATTCTCCCATTGGTGATGAGCTGGGTCTGTGTGATTCCCCCATTGATGATGAGCTGGGTCTGTGTGATTCTCCATTGGTGATGAGCTGGGTCTGTGTGATTCTCCATTGGTGATGAGCTGGGTCTCTGTGATTCTCCCATTGGTGATGAGCTGGGTCTGTGTGATTCCCCCATTGGTGATGAGCTGGGTCTGTGGATTCCCCCCGTTGGTGATGAGCTGGGTCTGAGTGATCCCCTATTGGTGATGAGCTGGGTCTGTGTGATTCCCCCATTGGTGATGAGCTTGGTCTGTGTGATTTCCCCCATTGGTGATGAGCTGGGTCTGTGTGATTCCCCCATTGGTGATGAGCTGGGTCTGTGTGATTCCCCCATTGGTGATGAGCTGGGTCTGTGTGATTTCCCCCATTGGTGATGAGCTGGGTCTATCTGATTCCCCCATTGGTGATGAGCTTGGTCTGTGTGATTTCCCCCATTGGTGATGAGCTGGGTCTGTGTGATTCCCCCATTGGTGATGAGCTGGGTCTGAGTGATTCCCCCATTGGTGATGAGCTGGGTCTGTGTGATTCCCCCATTGGTGATGAGCTGGGTCTGTGTGATTCCCCCCGTTGGTGATGAGCTGGGTCTGTGTGATTCCCCCATTGGTGATGAGCTGGGTCTGAGTGATTCCCCCATTGGTGATGAGCTGGGTCTGTGTAATTACCCCATTGGCTATGAGCTGGGTCTGTGTGATTCCCCCCATTGGTGATGAGCTGGGTCTGTGTGATTCCCCCCATTGGTGATCAGCTGGGTCTGAGTGATTCCCCCATTGGTGATGAGCTGGGTCTGTGTGATTCCCCCATTTGTGATGAACTGGGTCTGTGTGATTCCCCCATTGGTGTTGAGCTGCGTCTGTGTGATTCCCCCATTGGTTATGAGCTGGTTCTGTGTGATTCCCCCATTGGTGATGAACTGGGTCTGTGTGATTCTCCCATTGGTGATGAGCTGGGTCTGTGTGATTCCCCCATTGATGATGAGCTGGGTCTGTGTGATTCTCCATTGGTGATGAGCTGGGTCTGTGTGATTCTCCCATTGGTGATGAGTTGGGTCTGTGTGATTCCCCCCGTTGGTGATGAGCTGGGTCTGAGTGATCCCCTATTGGTGATGAGCTGGGTCTGTGTGATTACCCCATTGGTGATGAGCTGGGTCTGTGTGATTCCCCCATTGGTGATGAGCTGGGTCTGTGTGATTCCCCCATTGGTGATGAGCTGGGTCTGTGTGATTCTCCCATTGGTGATGAGCTGGGTCTGGGTGATTCCCCCATTGGTGATGAGCTGGGTCTGTGTGATTCTCCCATTGGTGATGAGCTGGGTCTGGGTGATTCCCCCATTGGTGATGAGCTGCGTCTGTGTGATTCCCCCATTGGTTATGAGCTGGTTCTGTGTGATTCCCCCATTGGTGATGAGCTGGGTCAGTATGATTCTCCCATTGGTGATGAGCTGGGTCTGTGTGATTCCCCCCGTTGGTGATGAGCTGGGTCTGTGTGATTCCCCCCATTGGTGATCAGCTGGGTCTGTGTGATTACCCCATTGGCGATGAGCTGGGTCTGTGTGAATCCCCCCATTGGTGATGAGCTGGGTCTGTGTGATTCCCCCCATTGGTGATCAGCTGGGTCTGTGTGATTCTCCCATTGGTGATGAGCTGGGTCTGTGTGATTCTCCTATTGGTGATGAGCTGGATCTGTGTGATTCTCCCATTGGTGATGAGCTGGGTCTGTGTGATTCTCCCATTGGTGATGAGCTGGGACTGTGTGATTCTCCTATTGGTGATGAGCTGGGTGTGTGTGATTCCCCCCATTGGTGATGAGCTGGGTCTGTGTGATTCTCCCATTGGTGATGAGCTGGGTCTGTGTGATTCTCCCATTGGTGATGAGCTGGATCTGTGTGATTCCCCCATTGGTGATGAGCTGGGTCTGTGTGATTCTCCCATTGGTGATGAGCTGGGTGTGTGTGATTACCCCATTGGTAATGAGCTGGGTCTGTGTGATTCTCCCATTGATGATGAGCTGGGTCTGTGTGATTACCCCATTGGTGATGAGCTGGGTCTGTGTGATTACCCCATTGGTGATGAGCTGGGTCTGTGTGATTACCCCATTGGTGATGAGCTGGGTCTGTCTGATTCTCCCATTGGTGATGAGCTGGGTCTGTGTGATTACCCCATTGGTGATGAGCTGGGTCTGTGTGATTCCCCCATTGGTGATGAGCTTGGTCTGTGTGATTTCCCCCATTGGTGATGAGCTGGGTCTGTGTGATTCCCCCGTTGGTGATGACCTGGGTCTGTGTGATTCCCCCCATTGGTGAGGAGCTGGGTCTGTGTGATTCCGACTAGATAGGCCGACTAGAGCTGAGGCTATATTGGATTTGGTGCTGGGAAATGAGCCAGACCAGGTGCTAGACTTGGAAGTTGGTGTGCATTTTGGGGATAGTGACCACAATTCGATTACGTTCACTTTACTGATGGAAAGGGATAGGCATGAACCTCTGGTCAGTAGTTTCAGCTGGGGGAAGGGTAATTATGAGGCTATTAGGAGAGAATTAGGAAGCATTGGTTGGACTAGGAGATTACAGGGACTGGGAACATCCGAAATGTGGAGATTTTTCAAGGAGCAGCTATTTCGGGTCTGTGATAGGTATGTCCCTGTCAGGTAAGGAGGATTTGGTAGGCCCAGGGAACCGTGGTGCACTAAAAAAGTTGATTCGTTGGTTTGGAAGAAAAAGGAGGCTTATGTTCGGATGAGGCTTGAGGGTTCAGGTAGTGCATTAGAAAGTTTTAGATTGGCTAAGAGGGAGTTGAAGAGGGAGATAAGAAGGGCTAAAAGAGGACATGAGATGACTTTGGCTGATAGGATTAAGGAGAACCCTAAGGCGTTTTACAGGTATGTCAAGATCAGAAGGTTGGTTAGGGCAAGATTAGGGCCAGTTACAGACAGTGGAGGGAAGTTGTATGTTGAACCGGAGGAGATTGGAGAGGCGTTGAACCAATATTTCTCTTCGGTGTTCACGCAAGGGGACATGAATATAGCTGAGGAGGACACTGGGGTGGAGGGATGTAAAATAGATAGTATTGCAGTTGATACGGGGGATGTGCTGGATATTTTAGAGGGTTTGAAAATAGATAAGTCCCCTGGTCCGGATGGGATTTGCCCTAGGATTCTTTGGGAAGCAAGAGAGGTGATTGCGAAGCCTCTGGCTCTGATCTGATCTGATATACGCATCTCTGGTACGGCCGCACTTGGAGTTTTGTGTGCAGTTCTGGTCCCCACATTACAGGAAGGATGTGGAGGCTTTGGAGAGGGTGCAGAAGAGGTTTACCAGGATGTTGCCTGGTATGGAGGGGAGATCCTATGAGGAGAGATTGAGAGATTTGGGGTTGTTTTCGCTGGAAAGAAGGCGGCTAAGAGGGGATCTCAAAGAACAAAGAACAAAGAACAATCCAGCACGGGAAACAGGCCCTTCGGCCCAACGAGCCCGCGCCGCCACATCACCCTGCACCTATTCTACCCTGCATGGCTACGAATGGAACCCTACTCAGTCAGATTCAGGGAAGAAATAGTGTCAATTTGGTAAAAACCGATTAGCCTGAGAGCACATTTTTGGGGTGTGGGAGGAAACCGGAGCGCCCGGAGGAAACCCACGCAACCACAGGGAGAATGCGCAAACTCCCACAGACACAGGCCCAAATCCATGTGCCTGCACAGCCAGCAGTGCTAGTCACTGAGCTGTTGCGGCGCCCATCTACCGGTCCAGGATCAAGCACACACACCGACACGAAGTTCTAGGCCACTCCTGGAACTTCCAAGAGCAGCCCAGGCACGACCCGCCGTGTGAATGCCCCTCGTTTGACACGAGGTGGACCTCCACCTGTGGAATAAAGTCAAAATATTAATCTTACAGCCTGCCTTTCCGGTGTCTCCCGAGGTTTAACCCTATTTAATATCCCCTACCATATCCCTCCATTCTCGTTTCACTCATGTGCCTATCTAACTGCATCTTAAACGAGTCCAATGTTCCTGCCTCCACCACCCTACTCGGTAGCGCGTTCCAGACCCCTACAACTCTCTGCGTAAAGAACCTTCCTCTCACCTCCAAATTATACCTCTCCCCCCTCACCCTTAAATGATGACCTCTCGTGTTTGTATCTAGTCTAGGGAGCAGTCTCTCACTATTAACTCTATCCATTCCCTTCATTATCTTATATACTTCTATCATGTCCCCTCTCAATCTCCGCCTTTCCAAGGAGAATAGTCCCAGTTTCTTCAACCTCTCCTTGTAACCCAGTCCCCCCATGCCAGGCAACATTCTGGTAAACCTCCTCTGCACCCTTTCCAGAGACTCCACGTCCTTCCGGTAGTAAGGTGACCAGAACTGGACGCAGTACTCCAAATGCGGTCTAACCAACGTTCTGTACAACTGAAGCATTAGACAGCAGCTTTTATACTCTATGCCCCTTCCTATAAAGGCCAACATCCCATAAGCCTTCCTAACGACCTTCTCCACTTGTGATGCAACCTTCAAGGATTTGTGAACCTGCACTCCCAGGTCCCTCTGTATGTCAATACTCCTAATCGGCCTCCCTTTAATCTCATAGCTCCTCTCTGCATTATTCCGTCCAAAATGCATCACCTCGCATTTGTCAGGATTAAATGCCATCTGCCACCTATCTGCCCACTGCACCAACCTATCTATATCCTGTTGTATCACCTGACACTCCAGTTCCGTACCCGCCAACCCTGCCATCTTGGTGTCATCAGCAAACTTGCTAATCACACCACCTACGCCCTCTTCCAAGTCACTTATGTAGACTACAAAGAGGAGAGGTCCCAGTACTGAGCCCTGCGGCACACCACTGGTCACTGACCTCCAGCCCGACAAGGTCCCTTCCACAACTACCCTCTGTTTCCTATTTCCCAGCCAGTTCTCAATCCACCTAGCTACCTTGCCTCGTATCCCATGCGCCTTAACCTTTTCTACCAGCCTACCGTGAGGGACTTTGTCAAACGCCTTACTGAAATCCATATAGATGACATCAACGGTTCTCCCATTGTCAACCGTTTTTGTCACCTCCTCAAAGAATTCCACCAGATTCGTAAGGCAAGACCTCCCTCTAACAAAGCCATGTTGCGTATCCCTAATCAGATCGCAACGCTCCAAATGCTCATACATCCTACCCCTAAGTATTTTTTCCATTAACTTCCCTACCACCGACGTCAAACTCACCGGTCTATAATTCCCAGGGTTATCCCTACTGCCTTTTTTGAACAACGGGACCACATTTGCTACCCTCCAGTCTTCTGGGACCTCACCTGTGTCCAAAGAAGAGACAAAGATTTGCGCCAGAGGCCCAGCAATTTCATCTTTCGCCTCCCTAAGCAGCCTGGGATAAATACCATCAGGCCCCGGAGCTTTATCCGTCCTTACGCTACCTAAAAGCCCTAGCACTTCCTCTCTCGTAATAACTATATCCTGCAAATAAACCTCCACTCCCTCCAAGAGACCACACGATTCCAAACCCCTCTCCTTTGTGAATACCGACGCAAAGTATTCATTCAGGAGCTCCCCCATCCCCTCCGACTCAATACACAACTCACCACTCTTGTCCCTAAGAGGACCAATTTTCCCTCTAACTACTCTCTTGCCTCTGATATAGGAATAAAATGCCTTTGGATTTTCCTTAATCCTACCAGCCAAAGCCATCTCATGCCCTCTCTTTGCCCTTCTAATTCCCCTTTTTAGCTCCCTCCTACTCTCGCTGTATTCTTCCAGCGCACTCTCCGTACCCATTTGTTTTGACCTAACATACGCCTCCCTCTTCTTCCTGACCAAGTCTTCAATATCCTCCGTAATCCACGGCTGTCTAATCCTTCCTTTCCCATCCTTTCGCTTAACCGGAACATACCTCCCCTGCAACCATTTCATTTTGTCCCTAAATGCCTCCCACTTGCCAACCGTGGACTTGCCAGCTAACAGTCCCTCCCAATCAGTTTGCTGCAGCTCCCTCCTAATCCTGCCATAGCTCGCCTTTCCCCAATTCAGCACACTCCCACTCGGACGGCACTCGTCCCTTTCCATTTTTATCCTAAAGTAGACGGACTTGTGATCACTGTTCGCCACATGTTCGCCTACCTCTACCTCACCCACCTGCCCAGGTTCGTTTCCCAACACTAGATCCAATATAGCCCCTCCCCTAGTCGGGCTAGTTACATACTGCTCTAGCGACCCTTCCATAACACAGTTCACAAACTCCTCTCCCTCCATACCCCCAGCTCTTGGCCCCCTCCAATTCACTCCAGGAAAATTAAAATCACCCACTACAACCACTCTGTTCTTCCTGCACCTGTCCAAAATGCCCCTGCAAATGCCTTCCTCCACTGACTTTGGGCTGTTGGGTGGCCTATAGTACACCCCTAGCAATGTGATCTCTCCCTTTTTATTCCTCAACTCCACCCACACTGACTCAATCCCTATCTCTTCCCTATCGTCCTCCCTCTGCACTACTGTGATGCTTTCCTTGACTAACAGTGCCACCCCTCCTCCTCTCTTCATCCCTCCTCTGTCACACCTAAAACACTTGTACCCAGGAACATTCAGCTGCCAGTCCTGCCCCTCCCGTAACCACGTCTCCGTTACAGCCACCACATCTAACTGCCTCACAAACATCAAGGCCCCAAGCTCATCCGTTTTCCCTACCACACTCCTAGCATTGAAACAGACACAGTTCAACCCACAAGTGTCCCTCAGAACCACCTTCTCCCTGATACTTTTCCTTTCACTCGACTCTCTCCCAGCCACCTCCCCACCCCCCCTCCATATTAGTTTAAACCCTTCGTAAACACCCCAGCTAACCTCCCCGCTAAGACATTAGTTCCCCTCCCATTCAAATTCTCCTCACCCTTCCTGTACAATTGCCCTTCTCTCTTAAACACCTCCCAGTGATCCACAAAAGTAAAGCCCTCTACCCTACACCAATCCCTCAACCATGCATTCAGCTGCATGATCTCTTCATTCTTCGCCCTGCTGGTACCGGGCAGCAACCCAGAGATTGCCACCCTGGAGGTCCTACTCTTTAGTTTGACCCCCAACTCCTTAAATTGCCTACGTACCTCTACCCTACTCCTCCTTCCTATGTCCCCCTCCCCTACATGTACTATGACCTCACCCTGTGCCCCCTCCCCTTTCAAAATTCCCTCTACCCTGTCCGACACATCCTTTACCCCTGCTCCAGGGAGGCAGACCACCATCCTGGAATCACGCCTCTGTCCACAGAACCTCCTATCGATACCTCTGACCCTCCCGTCCCCTACCACTATCACCTTACCAGCCCTCTTCTGTCCCTGTAAGTTAGTCTCCCCCTCCTGCCTATCTTTCAGTCCCCCTGTCGACGAACCTTGGGAGGCCTCTGGGGAGGCTGGGGGACCCTGACTGCTCTTCTTCTTCCCCTTTCCCCTCCTCACAGTCGTCCATCCGCCCTTCCCTTCAGCCCTTGAGACCTCCTCCTTCTCATGGTTCCCAGCCATTATCGCCTCGTTCTCCCTTACTAAAAAAGCGTCCTCCAGCCGCCCTTCGAGTTGCCTGACCCGGGCCCTCAAGCGCTGCAGTTCCAAACATTTACTGCAGATGTGGACCTTGGGGACACGTGACACCACTATGAACTCCCACATGTGGCACCTGATACAAATTATGTTCCTACCTATATTCCCTGCCATATCCCAACTTCTTGTAAGCTCCCAAAGGTAGAAATCTGTCACTCACCTTCTCCAAGCCTACTCTCCCCTAAGCCCAGAGAGCCAAAGCCCTTCTCACTCTGTTCCCCACTCACTCCGCTGCCCGCTCCTGACGCTGCCCGCTCTATGCTGCTACCCCTTTTTTATACCCCCCGCTCCCCCTTAACGACAATCCCCTGGCCTAACTTCCGGTACGGAAGTAAACTACTCTCTAACAAGCCCCGAGAACCGGACGTACCCTCTCTTTAAACTGTCTCCGCTCTGTGTTCCCTCTCTTTAAACTGTCTCCGCTCTGTGTTCCCTCTCTTTAAACTGTCTCCGCTCTGTGTTCCCTCTCTTTAAACTGTCTCCGCTCTGTGTTCCCTCTCTTTAAACTGTCTCCGCTCTGTGTTCCCTCTCTTTAAACTGTCTCCGCTCTGTGTTCCCTCTCTTTAAACTGTCTCCGCTCTGTGTTCCCTCTCTTTAAAATTCTATCTCATTGAAACATATAAGATGATTAGAGGTTTAGACAGGGTGGATAGTGATAGCCTTTTTCCTAGGATGGAGAAAGCTAGCACGAGGGGGCACGACTTTAAATTAAGGGGGGGTAGTTATAGGACAGATGTCAGGGGTAGGTTCTTTACCCAGAGGGTGGTGAGGGACTGGAATGCCCTGCCAGCTGCAGTTGTAAATGCACCTAGTTTGGGGGCGTTTAAGAGATCTGTGGATAGGTTTATGGATGAAAAGGGATTGGTTTAGGCTAGTGGGTCATTGTTTTGTAACTGGTCGGCGCAACATCGTGGGCCGAAGGGCCTGTTCTGCGCTGTAATGTTCTATGTTCTATGTTCTATGTTCTATGTTCTATGTTCTATGTTCTATGATCTTCAGGTCGTCGTTGGTCTCTGGTATATTACCAGAAGATTGGAGGACAGCAAATGTTGTCCCATTGTTTAAGAAGGGGAGAAGAGACTTCCCTGGGAATTATAGACCGGTGAGTCTTACTTCTGTGGTGGGTAAGGTTTTGGAAAGTATTATTAGAGACAGGATTTATAGTTATTTGGAGAGTAATGAGTTGATTAGAGACAGTCAGCATAGTTTTGTAGCGGGTAGGTCGTGCCTTACTAACCTTATCGAGTTCTTTGAGAACCAAAGAGGTGGATAGGGGTAAGGCAGTTGATGTGGTGTATATGGATTTTACCAAGGCGTTTGATAAGGTTCACCATGGTAGGCTTCTGCAGAAAATGCAGATGTATGGGATTGGGGGTGATCTAGGTAATTGGATCAGGAATTGGCTAGCAGATAGGAGACAGAGGGTGGTGGTTGATGGTAAATATTCGTCATGGAGTTCGGTTACGAGTGGTGTGCCTCAGGGATCTGTTTTGGGGCCACTGCTTTTTGTAATTTTTATTAATGATCTGGATGATGGTATAGTTGGGTGGATTAGTAAGTTTGCTGATGACACCAAAGTCGGAGGTGTGGTAGATTGTGAGGAAGGGTGTCATAGTTTGCAGGGTGACTTAGAAAGGTTGCAGAGCTGGGCAGCGAGGTGGCGGATGGAGTTTAATGTGGAGAAGTGTGAGGTAATTCATTTCGGTAGGAATAACAGATGTGTTGAGTGTAGGGCTAACGGGAGGACTTTGAATAGTGTGGAGGAGCAGAGGGATCTAGGTGTATGTGTACATAGATCCCTGAAAGTTGGGAATCAAGTAGATAAGGTTGTTAAGAAGGCATACGGTGTCTTGGCGTTTATTGGTAGGGGGATTGAATTTAGGAGTCGCAGCGTCATGATGCAACTGTACACAACTCTGGTGCGGCCGCACTTGGAGTTTTGTGTGCAGTTCTGGTCCCCACATTACAAGAATGATGTGGAGGCTTTGGAGAGGGTGCAGAGGAGGTTTACCAGGATGTTGCCTGGTATGGAGGGGAGATCCTATGAGGAGAGACTGAGAGATTTGGGGTTGTTTTCGCTGGAAAGAAGGCGGCTAAGAGGGGACCTTATTGAAACATATAAGATGATTAGAGGTTTAGACAGGGTAGATAGTGATAGCCTTTTTCCTAGGATGGAGAAAGCTAGCACGAGGGGACACGACTTTAAATTAAGGGGGGGTAGTTATAGGACTGATGTCAGGGGTCGGTTCTTTACCCAGAGGGTGGTGAGGGACTGGAATGCCCTGCCAGCTGCAGTTGTAAATGCGCCTAATTTGGGGGCGTTTAAGAGATCTGTGGATAGGTTTATGGACGAAAAGGGATTGGTTTAGGCTAGTGGGTCATTGTTTTGTAACTGGTCGGCACAACATCGTGGGCCGAAGGGCCTGTTCTGCGCTGTAATGTTCTATATTCTATGACAATATGGCTATAATTCTGTGATTCTAAACTGCAGATCTGTGGACACAATGGAACAGTTTTGAATGTTCAATCTACCGAACATACACACCTTTGCATTGTAGGCAGAAATCAGAGCACCTGGAGGAAATCTACACAGACACAAGGAGAATATTAAAATTCCACATGACAGTCAACCAAAGCCAGAATCGAACTCAGGTCTCTGATGCTGAAAGGCAGTGGGGCTAACCACTGTGCCACAAATGAGCCTGTTTAACCTTTCTTTATAAGACAACCCCTCCATACTGGGGATCATCTTCTCTGAACTGCCCCCCAAAAATATAATATCTTCTCAGTCTCTGTTGTAGTTTTTTTTTTCTCGGGCCCCTAACCCTATAAATTAGTGTAGAGAGGATACCCGATCCTCTACACTGGTAGAGAATCCCACCCTCCCACCTCCTCTAACCTAAATTATAAGTGTGGGGGAAGTTTTTTTTTTATATTTTTATTTTTCTGCTGGTAATTGTTTCAGGGATGGCAGTTCAGGAAGTGTGCTGCATCTCCTGTGGGATGTATGTGGTGAGGGACTCCAGTAGTGTTTCAGGGGATTTTACTTGTAGGAAGTGTGTTAGATTGCAGTTTCTGGAGGAGCGTGTAAAGGAATTGGAGGGGGAATTAGAGGAACTCCGCATAATTCGGGAGGCGGAGGCAGTTCTTCTCTGCAGTTCCTGAATCCTCTGTGAATCTATCACTGTCTCTCTTCTCTCTCTCTCTCAGATCTTGTTTCTCTCTCCCCCTCTGCTCCCATGCTCTCACTGTGGGTCTTTCCCTCTCTGATTATATTTCTTTCATTCTCTCTCTCTCTCTCTCTCTTACCCCCCACCCCACTTCTATCTCTGTCTCTCTGTCTCTCTCTCTCTTCGTGTTATTTTCATTCCCCCATGTCACTTTGTTCTTTTTTCTCCCTCTCTCTGTCTATTTTGCCAACTGTCTTACTTCCTACCATCTCCCAATCTCTCTCCATTGTTGTAGTTCCCTCGTTTTGTCCCAAGCTCTCTGACTCTCTGTCATTTTTTTTCTATTTATCTTTCTCTTTTACGTTTTTTTTGTCCTCCTTTTTCCCCTAATTTCTGTCTTTCTTTTTCTCTGTCTTTCTTTTGTCTATCATTTTCTTTCTCCCTGTCACTCTTTGTTTATTTCTCTTTCCATCTTCCTGTCTTACTTCCCCTGTGTGGCAAATGGAAGGCAGGTGATGACAAAGGGTTGATTTCCTGTCCAATTGATGTGATAGATTATAAGTTTTTAAATAAGATTCGGACATTCCCATCATTGAATAATTTGCAGAATTGAATGATTGGGTATTTGATCACATTCTTCAACTGCTCTCTGAATGTGGTCTGGGTCACGGCGTAAATAGCAGTGTTTGTGCAACAGCTCAGGAGCTGGAGCACAAAGCCCAATTCTTGAACAAAAGAATCTAACCAAACTGACTGAAACCCCATATCATACATACGCCTCCAAATAGAATAAACCATAAATGTTGACCATAACAGAATGAAATTGGCTGAGATAACAAATAGTAAAATGATGGATTTCCTCCGACTCTCCATCTCTGGGTCTCTGTGATTCTCTGCACTGTTGTGAGCCCGGAGTCTCCTGCGGGCTCTGCTGCTCACTAAAATGTGTCTGATGGTGAATGCATTGAGAAGCAGAATCAGGATGAATGGGACACCCGGGTTTAGGATGTGGTGGATGAACTCGATTGTTCCCCAGACAGGAGATCCCATAACTTCCCATGTGGAATCACAAAACCAGGGAAAGTTCATGAAAAAATATGTCCCACTCAACATAAAATACCAGAAAATGTTCTTTAAACAGCTCAGCACCGTCACTGTTCCCAGAACCACAGTCGCCGTTTTCTCACTGCAATATTTAATTTTCAGCTTGGGACAGCAAATGGCCACAAATCGATCAAAGGTGAAAGTGACGGTGAACCAGACAGAACAGTCAGTGGCTGCATAAAGCAGGACGGCGTGGATGTTACACACGGGGAGGAATAGCACAAAGAAAAAATATTGCCAATAAACAATGGGGATGTGTCTCAATATCAGGTCGAGGATAACGACCAGCAGATCCCCCACTGACATGGCCACCAGGTAACAAGTGACACATTTAGAGAGACCACATTTTCCACGGGAAAGGATAACTATCGTTACAATGTTCACTGCAAAGAAGAAGAAGAAATAGTGCAATTATTTTTCAGACTGTCATCAAAGTTGCTCGTTCAAATGCAGAATGCTTAGACAAAGGTATTTTTGAGTCCATTGGTACACAATCTCAGAATTTTATATCTTTCTCCCAATGGAAGAACAAAGAACAATGAGCAGTAGAACCTAGGAAAGGCCCTCAAAGTCTGCGCTGATCAGGATATCAGCCTAAACCCTAAGCGATTACAGAGTCTGTATCCTTCCATTCCCTTCTGATTCATGTATTTGTCTAGTTGCCCCTAAGATGTCGCTATTGTGCCTACTCACACCACCTCCCTGGGCATTCCAGACCTTCACCAGCATCTGTTTTAATAAACCTGCCTCACACATCTCCTCGAAACATTTCCCCATGCACCTTAAAACTACATTTCCTAGTACTTGAATTTTGAACCTTCCAAAAAAGCATCTGACTATCCATTCTGTTCACACCATTCCTAATCTTATAGAATCATAAACCCACAGTGCAGAAAGAGACCCTTCGAGTCTGCACCGAACACGATCCCACCCAGGCCCTACCCCCACATCCCTACATATCATAACCATTCATCCCACCTACACATACCTGGACACTCAGGGGCAATTTCTCAGCACGGCCAATCAACCTAACCCGCACATCTTTGAACTGTGGGAGGGAAACCGGAGCACCCGGAGGAAACCCACGCAGACACAAGGAGAATGTGCAAATTCAAGTTACTGAGACATGACCTCCTTCCCATTCACAAAACCATGTTGTCTCTCGTTAATATGGCCACGTGTTTCCAACTGGGAAGAAATCATGTCTCGAAGAATTCTGGCCAATAATTTCCCAACCACTGATGTCAGTCTCACTGGCCTGTAATTAACTGGATTATTCTTGCTACCCTTCTTAAACAAAGGAACAACATTGGATATTCTCCATTCCTCTGGGACCTCTCCTGTAGCCTGTGAGGATACAAAAATTTCTCGCAAGGCCCCAGCAATTTCCTTCCTTGCCTCTCTCACTATTCTGGGGTATATCCCATCAGTCCCTGGGATCTTGTCTACCTTAATGTTTCTCAAGAACCTCAATACCACCTCCGTTTAGATCACACCATGACTCAAACTATCTACACACCCTTTCCCAGACTCATCATCCACCATTTCCTACTCTTTCATGAATACTGCCGCAAAGTACTCATTTAATACCTCTCCAATTTCCTCTGGATCCACATATAGATTCTTTCCCCTGTGCTCTCATTCCCTTCAGAATGCTTTGTGCCTGTTCAGAGTCATCCTGGACCCTGGCACCAGGGAGGCAAGATACCATCATAGAGTCTCTTTCAGGTATACAGAATGCGAGCCCCAATCTCTATGGGGAAGATTAAAATCCCCGACTATCACAACTCCTTGCAGTTGTCAGCTATCTCTCTGCTGATTTGCTCCTCCAATTCTCACTGACTATTGGGTGTTCTATAATACAACCCCATTACTGTGGTCGTACCTTTCCTGTTTCCCAGCTCCACCCAGAGGGTGTCTATCCTGCCTGAGTACCGCAGTAACATTTTCCCTGACCAACAATGCCACCCTCCCACCCCACCATTTATCCCTCTGCCTCTATCAGCCCTGAAACATTGGAACCCTGGAACATTGAGCTGCTGGTCCTGCCCCTCCTGTAGCCAAGTTTCACTAATGTCTAAAATGTCATATTTCCACCTTCAGCTCACCTGCCTTCCCCACAATACTCCAGGCGTTGAAATAGACACACCTCAAAAGATTATTTACACCACACTCAACACTTCCATTAGTGATTTTAGTTGAATTAACCCGTTCTTTTACCCCCGCTCCACTATCTGCTCTGGCACTCCGGTTCCCATCCGCCTGCAAATCTGGTTTCAACGCTCCCCAATAACACGAGCAAACCTCCCTGCAAGTATATTGGTCCCCTTGTAGTTTCGGTGTAACCCGTCTCTTGTACAGGTCCCACCTGCCCCAGAAGAGGTCCCAATGATCCATGAATCGGAAACCCTGCCCCCTACAACAGTTCATCAGCCTCGTGTTGATCCGCCCAATCATCCTCCTCTTACCCTCACTGGCAATGTGGCACAGGCAGCAATCCTGAGATTACTACCCTTGGGGTCCCGCTTTTTAACCTCCTTCCAAGCGGCATGGTAGCACAGTGGTTAGCACTGCTGCTTCACAGCTCCAGGGTCCTGGGTTCGATTCCCGGCTCGGGTCACTGTCTGTGTGGAGTTTGCACATTCTCCTCGTGTCTGCGTGGGTTTTCTCCGGGTGCTCCGGTTTCCTCCCACAGTCCAAAGATGTGCGGGTTAGGTTCATTGGCTATGCTAAAATTGCCCCTTAGTGTCCTGGGATGTGTAGGTTAGAGGGATTAGCAGGTAAATGTGTAGGGATATGGGGATAGAGTCTGGGTGGGATTGTGTTCGGTGCAGACTCGATGGGCCGAAGGGCCTGTTTCTGCACCGTAGGGTTCTATGCTATCAAGCTCTCTATCCTCTCTCTTTCGGACCTCCTCACTTTTCCTACCTATATCATTGATACCAATGTGTACCAGACATCTGGCTGATCACCTGCCCACTTTAGAACACTGCACGCGATCAGAGACATCCCTGACCCTGGCACTCGGGAGGCGACAAACCACGCGGGAGTCTCTGTCCCAAACACAGAGCCTCCTGTCTGTACCTATGACCATCGAGTCCCCTATCCCTACCACTCTCCTCTTCTCCCTCCCACCCTTTTGCACTGCCGAATCACACTCAGTATCTGAGATCCGGCTGTCGCAGCTTGTCCCAGGTAAATCATGCCCTGTTACAGTATCTCACTCCATATGCCTGTTGTGGAGGGGTATGACCACAGGGGAGCCCTGCTCTGCCTGTCCTTTCACATTTCCATTCCCTCTCCTTACAGTAACCCAATTTCCTGTGCTCTGCTGCTTAGGAAACTACCTCCCTCAAGCTACTGTCTATAAACTTCTCATTCTCCCGAATTAGACGGAGATCGCCAAGCTCCTTCTCCAGTTCCCTAACACATTTTGCTCACAGCTGCAGTGGGATGCATCTTTTGCAGGTGTTGTCGTCAGGGATACCGACGGTCTCCCTGATCTCCCACATCCTGCAAGAGGAGCATTCCAACATCTCGCCTGGCATTTCTTGTTCCTTAAAAAAAACAAGAATAAACTTTCCAAAAACAAAAACCTACTCTCGCCTCTGCCTGTTCTCGCCAAAGCCCACTCTGAGCCAAAGCCCTTCAGCCTTCACTCTGCTCCCTCTCTCTCCGCTGCCGCAGTATAGAGTGGCCTGCTCTTTAAACCTCCCGCTCACCACTTGCTGACATCAAGCACCTTCTAGCAGCCACCCATCTATCTGCCTGCACCTTGGGTGTGACCGTGTCTCTAAAGCTCGCCAACCTCATGCTCCTACGTGCATCCAGCTGCTCCTCCAACCTATCCATGAGGTCTGGAAGGAGCTGCCAATTGGGTGCACTTTCTGCAGATACAGTCGTCCGAGATGCTAGAAGTGTTATGGTTCTCCCACATCTCACAAGTGCAGCACTTAACCCCACTGGCCGACATTTGGAGCACCAATTCAATTATATAAGAACATTTATAAAACCCTTACCTTCAATTTACCTTCTCACAGTCGCCTTTTTTTTGGTTAGAAGAGAAGGGAGGGAGGGTAACACTAATGTGTTGAAAGATTTACAGGTTAGATGGATTGGCCACGATAAATTGCCCCTTAATGACCAAATATCAGTATACTCGGGGAATTATTAGGGTAAATGCATGGTTATGGTGATAGAGCCTGTGTAATGTGCTCTGTCAGAGAGTCGCTGTGGGCTCAATTGGCCAAATGGCATTCCTCTGCACTGTGGGAACTCTATAATTTATATCACTTATTTTGTGAATCGCACTATTTCCCAACCCAGGTACAAGACACAATGTTCGATGTTAAATATTACAAAATATTATATTTCATCGCTGCAGCCCCTCGACAGATGTCAGTTCAGTGTTGAAGAGCCTTGATGTGCCGGAGCGCACAGATAACAATAAATAAATGAATGAAAGACGGAGAGAGAGAGAAAGAAAGAGAGAGAGAGAAAGAGGAAGAGAAAGTCTGAGGGAGAGAGTGAAAGACGGAAAGGGAGTGTGAAAAGAAGAGAAAATAAAGAAGAAAGAGAGGAATAAAGAAAGGAAAGGAAAAGAGAGAAAGGAAGAGAAAGTGAGAAAAAGAGAAAATGTGAGGGTGAGATAGAGTGAAAGAGAGAAAGAACAAGAGAAAGAGACAAGGAAAGAAATAAAGAAGAAAAGAAAGAAAGAAAGAGAGAAAGGAATAGATAAAGGAAAAAAGATAAAACGAAAGGAAGAAAGAAAGAGCGAAAGAGAGAGATAACCTGAAAAAGAAAGAAAACAAAGTGAGAAATGGAGAAAGAGAGAAAGAAAGAGAGAGAGAAAGGAAGAAAGACAGGAAGAAAGAAAGATAAAAGAAAGAAAGACAGAGAGAATGAGAAAAAAAGAAAGGCAGAGAGAAAGAAAGAGCGTAAGCAAGGTCAAGAGAGAGATAGGGAGAAAGAAAGAAGGAAATGAAGAAAGAGAGAATGAGAGAAAGGGGAATTAGGAAAAAGAGAGAGAGAAAAATGAAAGAGAGACATGCAGAAAAAAGATAGAAAGGAAGATAGGAAGAAAGAGACATGGAAAGAAAGAAAGACATATAGAAAAAAAATATTGACAGAAAGAGAAAGAACAAGAAAAAAGAGAGAGAGAAAGAAAGAACGTGAGAAAGAAAGTAAGAGAGACAGGAAGAAAGAGAGAGAGAAAAACGAAAGAAAGAAAGAAGGAAAGGGAGGAAAAAGAAAGAAAGAGAGAAAAAGAGACTAAGAATGAGAGAACAGGAAAAAAAGGGAGAGGAATTCAGAAAAAAGATAAACAGAAAGGAAGATAGGAAGAAAGAAAAAAAAGAAAGGAGGAAACAGAAAGGGAGAGAAAGAAGCAGAGATAGATAGAGAGAGAGAGAAAGAGCGACAGATAAAGAAGCAAAGAAGAAAGGAAGAAAAAGAGTGAAAGAAAGAGAGAGAGAAAGAAAGAGAGAGAGCGAGAACAAAAGAAAGGAGAGAGAAAAAGATAAGAAGACAGAAAGAATGTAAGGTCAGTTCACATTGGTCAATGCTCACAACGCTATCCAATCATTCCAGGATACTGGACTGCCCTGGAGATAGGCAGTGACTTACCCGGGACCCCAATCACAGCCAGGATGGGGAAGTAAATCTTTTTGACCTCGTTAAGTGCCAAAAGGATGTTGAGCGTCATCAGGAAACTTGGAGATATTTTCTCCTCTGTTCAATCCAGCTGGTTTGGTGTGTGTTGGAAAAAATTCTACCTTGTACGTTTTAAGAAGAACCCTTAATTTATGGGAAGGGGAAGCAGGGTCCCATGGTGCCTTGACTTACTTCCAATCGGTGAACAAACAAAGTCAGAAGCTAACGCTCCAAACTCTTAACAATCACAACAGAGTTTCCAATTCAAAAATTCCCTGAAGACAAGGGAAGGGATTCTGTCATTTTGAGACGTATTTTCACTGATGTTTTTCTGAATGTAAAGACATAGAAACTAGGAGCAGGAGGAGACCATTAGGACATTTGAGCCTGCCCCATCATTCATTATGATCATGTCAGATTCTAAGTTCAATTTCCTGATCCCCCCTTTCCCCCCATATCCTTTGATCCATTTAACCCCAAAGGCTAAAGAACAAAGAACAAAGAACAACACAGCACGGGAAACAGGCCCTTCGGCCCAACAAGCCCGCGCCGCCTTCCCATTGTCTCATTGACCTATTCATGATTTTAGTCTACGCCGAATGTGCGAGAATCAGGGAGGTCCAATATAGGGACAAGTTGTTACCCAATCAATCAGCCTAAAAGCACATTTTTGGGATGTGGGAGGAAACCGGAGCACCCGGAGGAAACCCACGCAACCACGGGGAGAACGCGCAAAATCCCACGGACACAGGCCCAAATCCATGTGTCCGCACAGCAACAGAGATAGTCTCTGAGCTGTCATGTTGCCCTCGAGATGATCCAGTTTAAGTACACCAACGGCATGAAGCAGTAGGCAACTCCCGAAGCAACATCCAAGAGCAGCCCACCACAACCTACCGCATGCATGCCCCTTGCTGGTCAACAAGGTGGACTTAAATGCCTGTGGAGACAAAAAATTCATTATTAAACAGGCAAAGACTCTACATCCCTGAGACAAAAACGGAATCCCAAGCCTACAATGTTTAGTAAGGCCTGCTATATCCCCCTATATGTAGACCGCTCATGTGGCTGTCCAAGTGACTCTTAAACAACCCTAGTGTGCCTGCTTCCACCACCTTACTCGGCAGTGCATTCCACATCTCCACTACCCTTTGCGTGAAAAACCGCCCTCTAATATTTGTCTTATACCTAGCCCCCCTCCTCTGTCCCTGAGAGGACCAATCTTCCCTCTAACCATCCTTTTGTTTCTAATATAGGAGTAAAATGCCTTAGGATTTTCTTTAATCCTACCCGCCAAAGCCATTTCATGGCCCCTTTTTGCCTTTCTGATGCCCCTTTTAAGTTCTCTCCTACATTCTCTGTATTCTTCTAACGCTATCTCTGTCCTCAAATGCCTAGATCTAGTGTACGCCTCCCTCTTCCTCCTGACCAGGTCCTCAATATCCCTAGTTACCCACGGCTCTCGAATCCTACCCTTCCCATCCTTCCTCTTGACCAACACATGTCTTTCCTGCAAAGATTTTAGTTTTCCCTTGAGAGACTCCCACAAACCCAGCGTCGACCTGCCATCAAACAGCTTACCCCAGTCCGTATCTTTAAGATCCTGCCTAATCCGGTTGTATCTAGCCCTCCCCCAGTTTAACACCCTCCCCTTAGGACAGGCTTCATCTTTAGCCATTAATATCTTAAACCAGACAGAGTTGTGGTCACTGTTAGCCACATGCTCTCCTACCTCAGCGTCAACCACCTGCCCAGGCTCATTCCCCAGAACCAAGTCCAGTATAGCCCCCTCTCTGGTTGGGCTATCCACGTACTGCTCCAGGGATCCATCCATTACACACTGTACAAATTCCTCCCCGTCAGCACCCTCTGATCTCAGTACATTCCAATCTACCCCGGGGAGATTAAAATCTCCCACTACCACCACCCTATTCTTCCTGCACTTATCTAGAATGTCCCTGCTTATCCCTTCTTCCACAGCCCTCGGGCTGTTGGGCGGTCTGTAGTACACACCCAACGTAGTAACATCTCCCTTCCTATTCCTCAACTCCACCCATAGCGACTCGATTTCTATATCCTCCGTACCTCCCTCCCTCTGCACTGCTACGATGCAATCCTTAACTAACAACGCCACTCCCCCACCTCTCAGCGACCCACCCCTATCACGCCTGAAACACTTATACCAGGAACATTCAACTGCAAGTCCTGCCCTTCCTTTAACCAAGTCTCTGTCACCGCCACCACTTCCAACTTCCTTTCGAACATTAATGCCTTCAGTTCATCTGTTTTGCCAGTCACACTCCTAGCATTGAAACACATGCACCGAAGACCCTCAGAAACAATCCGATCCTTCTTCCTACCCTCCGGGCTTACCCTATCCCCAATCCCAGTTCCATCCACCTCCCCACCCCCCCTCCATATTTGTTTAAACCCTGCCGAAACACTCCAGCTAACCTTCCAGCTAAGATATATATGCCCTTCCCAGTTAACTGTACCCCATCCCTCTTGTATATTTGCCCCTCTTTCGTAAAGACTTCCCAGTGGTCTACGAATCTAAAGCCCTCTGCCCTACACCAATCCTTCAACCACGCATTTAGTTGGATTATCTCATTATTTCTAGCCCTGCTAGCCCCAGGCACCGGCAGCAGCCCAGAGAACGCCACCCTGGAGGCCCTACATTTCAGCCTGGCCCCCAACTCCCTGAACTGCCTACGTATGTCCTCCCTGCACTTTGTTCCTATATCCTTCTCTCCTACATGCACTATCACATAAGACTCAGTCCCTCCACCCTTCAAAATTCCCTCTACCCTTTCTGAGACATCCTGTACCCCTGCTCCAGGGAGGCAGACTACCATCCTGGAGTCCCACTTTTGCCCACAGAACCGCCTGTCAATCCCCTTGACTTTCCCATCCCCCACCACTATCTCACACCCTGCACTCTTCACTTTCCGATCTCCCTCCCTTGCCTTCTCTACCCCAGCTGTCACCCCATCCTTGATATTCCGGGGTAATTCCTCCGGGGCGTTACTAGTGCCATGACTCCTTTTCTTTTCGCTCTTCCTAACTGTAACCCATCCATTTCTCCTCCTAGGTCCTGGTATCTGCTCAGTGTTACTGTCCCTATCCATTATTTCCTCATTTTCCCTAACTAAAAACATATCCTCCAGCCTCAGTTCCAGCTGCCTCACCCGGGCCCTTAATCGCTGCACCTCTAGACATTTCCCACATATGTGGGCTTTCGGGAGATGTGCTGTCTCCAGAAATGTCCACATATGACAACGAACACAGTGAACACATGTAACCCTAGACCCTGCCATTATGTTTGACCCCTGTTAAGGTGTGATATTAATTCCTGTTACTGAGCCTGCGCTCGCCCAAGCCCAGTGAGCTTAAGCCCTTTTACCTCTCACTCTGCTTCCCGCCTCACTACGCTGCCCTCTATCTACCTTGGCCTTCTTTTTATACTCCCTCCTCCCTTCCCAGAGCCCCCGCGCCTATCTCCCACTACGGAACACCAAAATAAACAAAAACCCTCCCGAACTACAAGTCAGTCAAAAAACAGTAATTACAATGCAGCACACTCACCGAAAGGCAGCCACTCGTCGAAATCACAGCTCCAGAGATCAGTGAGGTGGATCCTCACTGTTCCTGCTCAACTCCAATCTAAACTGCATCCACCCCCCCCACCCCCCTTGTCTTGAGGCCGTGTCCTCTAGTCCTGCTGTCCTTTCAAAGCGGGAAGAATCTCTCAACCTCTTCCCTATCCATCCCTTTCATTATCTTATACGTCTCTATAAGATGCCTCCTCATCCTTCTAAACATCAGTGAGTACAGACCCTGTCTATTTAGAACATAGAACATAGAACATTACAGCACAGAACAGGCCCTTCGGCCCATGATGTTGCGCCGACCAGTTACAAAACAATGACCCACTAGCCTAAACCAATCCCTTTTCGTCCATAAACCTATCCACAGATCTCTTAAACGCCCCCAAACTAGGCGCATTTACAACTGTAGCTGGCAGGGCATTCCAATCCCTCACCACCCTCTGGGTAAAGAACCTACCCCTGACATCTGTCCTATAACTACCCCCCCTTAATTTAAAGTCGTGCCCCCTCGTGCCAGCTTTCTCCATCATAGGAAAAAGGCTATCACTATCTACCCTGTCTAAACCTCTAATCATCTTATATGGTTCAATAAGGTCCCCTCTTAGCCGCCTTCTTTCCAGCGAAAACAACCCCAAATCTCTCAGTCTCTCCTCATAGGATCTCCCCTCCATACCAGGCAACATCCTGGTAAACCTCTTCTGCACCCTCTCCAAAGCCTCTACATCCTTCCTGTAATGTGGGGACCAGAACTGCACACAAAACTCCAAGTGCGGCCGCACCAGAGTTGTGTACAGTTGCATCATGACGCTGCGACTCCTAAATTCAATCCCCCTACCAATAAACGCCAAGACACCGTATGCCTTCTTAACAACCTTATCGACTTGATTCCAAACTTTCAGGGGTCTATGTACACATACACCTAGATCCCTCTGCTCCTCCACACTATTCAAAGTCCTCCCGTTAGCCCTACACTCAACACATCTGTTATTTCTACCGAAATGAATTACCTCACACTTCTCCACATTAAACTCCATCCGCCACCTCGCAGCCCAGCTATGCAACCTTTCTAAGTCGCCTTGCAAACTATGACACCCTTCCTCACAATCTACCACACCTCCGACTTTGGTGTCATCAGCAAACTTACTAATCCACCCAACTATACCCTCATCCAGATTATTAATAAAAATTACAAACAGCAGTGGCCCCAAAACAGATCCCTGAGGCACACCACTCGTAACCAAACTCCATGACGAATATTTACCATCAACCACCACCCTCTGTCTCCTATCTGCTAGCCAATTCCTGATCCAATTACCTAGATCACCCCCAATCCCATACACCTGCATTTTCTGCAGAAGCCTACCATGGTGAACCTTATCAAACGCCTTGCTAAAATCCATATACACCACATCAACTGCCTTACCCTTATCCACCTCTTTGGTCACTTTCTCAAAGAACTCTCTCTTCATAGTCCAACCCTCTCATCTCTGGTATAACCTCCTCCACAATCATCCTTAACACTGGTGCCTCACAAGGCTGTGTCCTCAGCCCCTTATAGTCCTTATAACTTATCACGTTGTGGCCAAATTTTTCTCTAACTTTATTTTCAGGTTTGCTGATGATGAGACAGAGACAGGAATGAGACAGATGAACAATAATCAGTCCCTCAATGTCCGTCAAACGAAGGAGATAGTCATCGACTTCAGGAAGCATAGTGGAGGACACACCTCTGTCTACATCAGTGGGAATGAAATGGAAATGAACAAAAGTTTCAGGTTTCTCAGTGTCCAGATCTCTAACAACCTACCCTGGTCTCCCCACGCCGATGCTTTCGTTAAGAAAGTCCCAACATGTTCTTTTTCTCAGGAGACTAAGGAAATTTGCCATGCCTGCTATGACTCTCACCAACTTTTACAGATGCAACATAGAAAGCATTCTTTCTGGTTGTATCACAGCTTGGTATGGCTCCTGCTCAGACCAAGACCGCAAGGAACGACAAGAGGTGGCGAAAAAAGCCCAATCCATGACACAAACCAGCCACCCATCGATTCGTTCTGTCGAAACTTCCTGCTTCCTTGGCAAAACAGCCAGCATTATCAAGGCCTCCAAACACCCCGAACGTTCTCTCTTCTACATTCTTACATCGGGAAAAAGATACAAAAGTCTGTGTTCACGTACTGCCGACTTAAGAACAGCTTCTTCCCTGATGCTATCAGATTTTTGAATGGAACGACCTCGTTTAACATTAATTTTTCGGTACACCCTAGCTATGACTGTAATGTTATATTCTGCACCCTCTCCTTTCTTTCTCTGTGAATGATATGCTTTGGTGTATAATGCACAAGAACCAATAATTTTCACTGTATAGCAATACATGTGACAAAAATAATTCAAATCAACGTCCAAAAGACGTGCTGGTGAGGTGCATTGGCCATGCAAAATTCTCACTCAGTGTATCCGAACAGATGCCAGAGTGTGATGATGAGGGGATATTCACAGTAACTTCATTGCACTGTTAATGTAAGCCTACTTGTGACACATACATTAACTTTAAACTTTAAATCAGAAAAGGTACAGTGAAGGGATTTGTATTCTTGCATTAATAATATTTCTGTCTTTATTCCATTTGGAAAAATGGGTATACACAATGAGAGTAATACAATTCAAAACTATTTGGTAACTCAATGTGTGGACGAAGGTAGAGCAGTTGATGTCGTATACATGGATTTTAGGAAGGCGTTTAATAAGGTTCCCCATGGTAGGTTCATGAAGAGGATAAGGATGTGTGGGATAGAAGGAAATTTGGCCGATTGGATCAGTAACTGGCTGTATCATAGAAGACAAAGAAGAAGAACAAAGAACAAAGAACAACCCAGCACAGGAAACAGACCCTTCGGTCAAACGAGCCCGCGCCGCCATCTTAACAAAGCATTTTCCTCCACCCACCTTGACCCGTGTCTATGCTTATGGTACCCCCATTGGAAACCAGATTCAGGGGAGAATAAGTTAGGGACAATTTGTTACACCAATCAGCCTAAGAGCACATCTTTGGGGTGTGGGAGGAAACCGGAGCGTCCGGAGGAAACCCACGCAAGCACGGGGAGAATGCGCAAACTCCCACAGACACTGGACCAAATCCATGTGTCTGCACAGCTCGCAGTGATAGTCACTGAGCTGTCGTGGTGCCCATCTGCTGGTCCAGGTTTAAGCACACACAATGACGCAAAGTACTAGACCACTCTCGAAACACCCAAGAGCAGCCCATGCACGACCCATCGTGTGTATGTCCCTCGTTAGACAACAAAGTGGACCGACACACCTGCAGATTAAAAGATAAAAACATCAACACATGTAGCATTAGATTTCCAGAAACGTCCTGAGGCTCTGACCCTTATTTAAAACTGTTTCCTATAACCCTCCATCCCTGTTTCACTCATGTCCCTATCTAAATAAACCTTAAACAAGTCCAGCGTGCCTGCCTCCACCACCTCACCTTAGTGTATTCCATACCCCCACGACCCTCTGTGTGAAAAACCTCCCTCTAGTATCCAAATTATATTTTTCCCCCCTCACCCTAAGCCCATGGCCCCTCGTAATTTTTGTATCTAACCTAGGAAAAAGCCTGCCACTGTTGACTCTATCTATACCCTTCATTATTTTATACTCCTGTATCAGATCCCCCCTTAATCTCCGTCTTTCGAAGGAAAAGAGCCCCAGTTTACCCTATCTTTCCTCATAAGCCAGTCCTTCCATACCAGGCAGCATCCTGGTAAACCTCCTCTGCACTCTCTCCAGGGTCTCCACATCCTTCCTGTAGTAAGGTGACCAGAACTGGTCGCAGTACTCCAAATGCGGTCTAACCAACGTTCCGTACAACTGCAGCATTAGACGACAGCTCTTATACTCTATACCCCTTCCTATAAAGGCTAGCATTCCGTAAGCTTTCTTACACCTGGGATTCCTCCTTCAGAGACTTGTGCACTTGCACTCCCAGGTCCCTCTGCATTTCTATATTCTTAATAGGTCTACCCTTTATCATGTAACTCCTCCCTGCATTATTCCTTCCAAAATGCATCACCTCGCATTTATCAGGATTGAATTCCATCTGCCATTTATCTGCCCACTTTACCAATCTATCTATATCCTGCTGTGTCACCTGACAATCCTCCTCACTATCTGCTAATCCTGCCATCTTGGTGTCATCTGCAAACTTGCTGATTACACCACGTACGCCCTCTTCCAAGTCATTTATATATATTACGAATAGAAGAGGTCCCAGTACTGAGCCCTGCAGCACACCACTGGTCACAGACCTCCAGTTAGAAAAGGACCCTTCCACTACTACTACCCTGTCTCCTGTTGCCTAGCCAGTTTTCAATCCATCTAGATACCTGTCCCCGTATCCTATGTGCCTTAACCTTTTCAACAGCCTACCATGAGGGACTTTGTCAAATGCCTTACTGAAATCCATGTAGATGACATCGTCCACCGTCACCGACAGAGGGTGGTGGTGAAGGGAAAGTTTTCAGACCGGAGGCCAGTTACCAGCGGTTTACCACAGGGATCAGTGCTGGGTCCTCTACTTTTTGTGATATTGGACTTGCAAGAACATAGAAGGGGCTGGAGGATGGGTCAGTAAATTTGCTGATGACACCAAGATTGGTGGAGTAGTGGATGAGGTGGAGGGCTCTTGTAGGCTGCAAAGAGACACTGATAGGATGCAGAACTGAGCCAAAAAGTGGCAGATGGAGTTTAACCCTGATTAGTGCGAGGTGATTCATTTTGGTAGGACAAACTTGAATGCAGATTACAGGGTCAATGGCAGGGTTCTGAGGAATGTGGAGGAACAGAGAGCAATCTTGGGGTTCATATCCACAGATTTCTGAAGGTTGCCACTCAAGTGGATGGAGCCATGAAGAAGGCTCATAGTGTGTAGTGTTTATTAACAGGGGGTTTGAGTTTAAGAGCCATGAGGTTACATTGCAACTGCACCAGATGTTGGTGAGACCACATTTGGAACATTGTGTGCAGTTCTGGTCACCTCACTATAAAGAGGATGTGGAAGCATTGGAGAGAGTGCAAAGGAGATTTACCAGGATGCTGCCTGGTTTGGAGGGTAGGTCTTATGAGGAAAGGTTGAGGGAGCTGGGGCTTTTCTCTTTAGAGTGGAGGAAGATGAGAGGCGATTTAATAGAGGTTTATAAGATGATGAGAGGGATTGATAGAGTGGATATGCAGAGACTATTTCCTCGGGTGGATGTTGCTGTTACTTGGGGGCATAACTATAAAGTTCATGGAGGGAGCTATAGGAGGGATGCCCGAGCTAGATTCTTCACTCAGACAATGGTTGGGATGTGGAATGCACTGCCTGCTGAGATAGTGGAGTCGGGAGCTTTAGGAACATTCAAGCGGTTATTGGATAGGCACATGGAGCACTCCAGAATGATAGGGAGTGGGATAGACTGATCTTGGGTTTGGACAAAGCTCGGCACAACATTGAGGGCCGAAGGGTATGTGCTATGCTGTAATGTTCTATGTTCTATGACCATATTCATATATATATATAACCCGTGAACAAACAGACTTGTGTTCATTTTATCTGTCCAGGTGGAAATTAATAACATGCATTGCATTTTACAATGCATCTTTCACTTTGTGATCTATAAACTGGGACCTCCCTTACAACACTTGCAACTTTCTATTCATAGTTATTTGATTTCAGATTACTTATCATATTTCTCTAATCCTTGGAAAGAAGGAAATGCCAGGACATGAGAAACCTGAACTTTTTTTATTTCTGCTTAAATGACACCTTTAAGAGTGAGTGACATGACAAACGGCAGATAATGCAACCCAATATATTAATGCTAGTTCTTTGTTATAACTATCTCATTAATCTTCTCCCTCTGCTCTTTTGCAGACCCCTGAATATATTCCCTTTTCAATGTTACTTCAACTTATATTTTTTGAATATTGATCTTTGATCCAATTTCAGCAACTTCAGCCAAGCCCAGCAGTCCAGTTTCCTCCCCCAGTCCGAAATACACGCTGGTTAGGCCGTGCTAAATTCTCCCTCAGTGTACCCGAACAGGAGCCAGAGTGTGCCAACCAGGAGATTTTCACAGTAACTTCATTGTACTGTTAATGTCAGCCTCCTTGTGTCACTAATAAGTAAACTTTACTTCAATTTAAATGTCCTGAATGACTCTGTTCTTGAGTCGGTTGGTACCTGATCTCAGGCTTTTATATAGAAATATAGAACATTACAGCACCGTATAGGCCCTTCAGCCCTGAATGTGGTGCCAAACTATGTCCAAACCCAAGATCAAGCTATCCCACTCCCTATCATTCTGGAGTGTTCCATGTGCCTATCCAATAACCACTTGAAAGTTCCTAAAGTGTCCGATTCCACTATCACAGCAAGTCATCTATTCCGCAGCCCAACAACTCTCTGAGTGAAGAATCTACCTCGGACATCCCTCCTATATCTCCCTCCATGAACCTTGAGCCGGTTGGTGCGTGTCCTCAGACTTTTGTATCTTTTGTGGCTTTGTAAAGGGGGGGTCGTGCCTTACGAATCTGGTAGAAATTTTTGAGGAGGTCGATGAAGGACGAGCCGTTGATGTCATCTATATGGATTTCAGTAAGGCGTTTGACCAAAGTCCCTCATGGTAGGTTGGTGGAAAAGGTTAAGGCTCATGGGATTCAAGGACAGGTGTCTAGATGGATTGAGAATTGGCTTGGTAACAGGAGACAGAGGGTGGCAGTGGAAGGGTCTTTTTCTAGCTGGAGGTCTGTGATTAGTGGTGTTCCGCAGGGCTCAGTACTGGGACCTCTGCTATTTGTAATATACATAAATGATTTGGAAGAGGGAGTAACTGGTGTGATCAGCAAGTTTGCAGATGATACGAAGATGGCTGGACTTGCTGATAGTGAGGAGCAGTGTCAGGCAATACAGCGGGATATAGATAGGCTGGTATATTGGGTAGAGAAATGGCAGATGGAATTTATAGAACATAGAACACTACAGCACAAACAGGGCCTTCAGCCCACAAGTTGTGCCGATCACATCTATAGCTATTTAATCCAGATAAATGCAAGGTAATGTAGAGGGGAGTTATACGCTAAATGGTAGGCCTATAAGGAGTATAGAAACACAGTGGCACCTAGGGGTGCAAATACACAAGTCCTTGAAGGTGCCAGTGTAGGTGGAGAAGGTGGCGAAGAAAGCTTATGGTATGCTTGCCTTTATAGGAAGGGGTATAGAATATAAAAGCTGGTGTCTAATGTTGCAGTTGTATAGAACGTTGGTTAGACCGCATTTGGAGTGCTGCGTCCAGTTCTGGTCACCTTACTACGAAGGACGTGGAGCGAGTGCAGAGGACATTTACCAGGATGCTGCCTGGTATGGAAGGATTGGGTTATGAGGAAAGATTGAGCAAATTGGGGCTGTTTTCCTTAGAAAGACAGAGAATTAGGGGAGATCTAATAGAGGTATATAAGATTATGAAGGGTATAGACAGAGTCGACAGTGGTAAGCTTTTTCCTAGGTTAGATACAAAAATTACGAGGGGCCATGGGCTTAGGGTGAGATATAATTCAGATGTTAGAGGGAGGTTTTTCACACAGAGAGTTGTGGGGGCCTGGAATGCGCTGCCAAGTAGGGTGGTGGAGGCAGGCACGCTGGGGTTAAGGTTTACTTCAATAGGCACATGAACAGTCCAGAGATGGAGGGAAACAGGAGACTTCTAAATAAGGATCAAGAGCTTTGGGATGTTCCTGGGAATCAATTGATTCCTATGGACCTTCCAACATATTTTATGGCTCACTTGTCTGACTTCTGAGCTTCTGGGGATTCTGTGAATGTCTGTATAAGTTGTGCATGTTTGTTGATGTCTTTTCTTTTAATCCACAGGTGATTCGGTCCGCCTTGTTGTCCATACACGCGGTGGGTCGTACGACGGCTGCTCTTGGATGTTGCTTCGAGTGTTGCCTAGTGCTTCACATCATAAGTGTACGCTTAAACTGGACCAACTGACGGGCAACACGACAGTTCAGTGACTATCACTGTTTGCTGTGCAGATACATGGATTTGGGTCAGTGTCTGTGGGAGTTTGCACATTCTCCCCGTGGGTTTTCTCCGGGTGCTCCGGTTTCCTCCCACACCCCAAAAACGTGCTCTTAGGCTGATTGGTGTTAACAAATTGTCCCTAAATTAGTCGTCCCTCAATCTGGTGGAGTCCATTTGGTGTAGACAAGGGTCATAGGTGGAAGAGGGCACTCAGAAAGTTAAAATGGCAGTGCGGACTCGTTGGGCCGAAGGGCCTGTTTCTCGTGCTGTGTTGTTCTTTGTTGTTCTTTTTCCCAATGGAAAAAGGTGGAAGAAAGAATGTCCTGGGTATGTGGGATTCGTAATTATGGCTGGCTGCTTTTCCAAGGCAGCGGGAAGTGTCGACAGAGTCAGTGGTTGGGAGGCTGGTTTGTGTGAAAGTCTTGGCTTTGTTCACATTCCCCTTCATTCAGGGGAATTAGCAGGGTAAATATGTGGGGTTGCGGGGATAGGGCTCGGGTGGGGTTGCGATTGGTGCAGACTCAATGGACTCCTTCTGCACTGTAGGGATCCTATGAGTCATGATTGTATGATTTTGAATGAATGGGTCAACACTGGGTAATAATTACAAGTGTTGAAAGCATTCTTGCTGAATGGAATGCCCAGGCTGATGGTAATAATGATGTGAGTGCCCCGAACAAATCAATTATTCAGACAAATGATGGTTTCAAAGTAATTCTTTTCAAATAATATTAAAGCAAATCTGTGTCATTCACAGCAGAAGGCTAACAATGAAATTATGACAAATATTTATTTTTTGTTACAATCATCAGAGAACGCAGACCAACTTGTTGATTCTTTTCAATCGAGGCTTCAGTTCCAAGGCCATGAAGTTAGAAAATAATCTTTGTAAATCTTTGAAATCTGACCCTGATCCACTGCTTGTGAATGAATCAGAGAAATATCCAGGAAAGGTGAAATTACACATCAGTTTAAAGTTTTTTATTAGTGTCACGGGTAACGTGTGTGGCATGGTGACACAGTGGTTAGCACTGCTGCCTCACAGCTCCAGGGATCTGGGTTCGAGTCCAGCCTTTGGTGACTGTCTGTGTGGAGTCTGCTCGTTCTCACTGCATCTTTGTGGGTTTTCTCCGAGTGCTCCAATTTGCTCCCATACTCCAAAGATATGTGGGTTCGGTGGGTTGGCGAAGCTAAATTGCCCCTTCATGTCCAAAGGAATGCGGGTTAGGTGAATTGGCCATGCTCAATTGCCCCTCTGTGTCCAAGGATGTGCACGATAGGTGGATTAGCCCTCTTAAGTTGTCCCTTAGTGTCCAGGGATGTGCAGGTTCGAAGGATTGGCCATGCTAAATGAACCCATAGTGTCAGGGGTCCAGCAGGACAAATACAGGGGGTTTTAGAGATGGAGCCCAGATGGGACTGTTGTCGGTACAGGCTCAGTGGGCTGAATGGCCTCTTTCTTCACTGCGATGATTCTATGATTATTTCAGCATTCAAATTAAAACTCCAGTACTTGATATAGCTCCTGTTCGGTCACAGATCACAAGAAACTACAAAGGGTCAGGAATGAATCCCATTCAATCACACAAACCACCCTTACATTCATCGACTTTCTATAAACTTCCCGCTTCCTTGACTAAGCAGACAGCAAAATCAAGGACCCCACACACCCCGGACATTCCCTCGACCACCTTTCTCTGTCGGGAAAAAGATATTGGATGTGGCAGCTTGTTCCAGACACTCACCATCGTCTGTGTGAAAAGAATGCCCCTCTGGACCTTTTTGTATCTCTCCCCTCTCACCTTAAACCCAGGCCTCCAGTATTAGACTCCTGATTCTTAGGGAAGATATGTTGACTATCTAGCTGATAAAAAGATCCATGGGGCGAATCTCCGAACTGTCAGCCTGCAGTTTGCCTGCCAGCTCGATCGCTGACCAGCCCACTGCCAATGATCCGTATCTTTGCGAGCTCCCCCCCCCCACCCCCCCATCCCCCCGCCCCCCACCGCCGCCTCAAAATGGTCAAGAGCTGGGTCTGTGTGATTCCCCCATTGGTGATGAGCTGGGTCTGTGTGATTCCCCCATTGGCGATGAGCTGGGTCTGTGTGATTCTCCATTGGTGATGAGCTGGGTCTCTGTGATTCTCCCATTGGTAATGAGCTGGTTCTGTGTGATTCTCCATTGGTGATGAGCTGGGTCTCTGTGATTCTCCCATTGGTGATGAGCTGGGTCTGAGTGATTCCCCCATTGGTGATGAGCTGGGTCTGTGTGATTCCCCCATTGGTGATGAGCTGGGTCTGTGTGATTCCCCCCATTGGTGATGAGCTGGGTCTGTGTGATTCCCCCATTGGTGATGAGCTGGGTCTGTGTGATTCCCCCCATTGGTGATGAGCTGGGTCTGTGTGATTCCCCCATTGGTGATGAGCTGGGTCTGTGTGATTCCCCCCATTGGTGATGAGTTGGGTCTGAGTGATTCCCCCATTGGTGATGAGCTGGGTCTGTGTGATTCCCCCATTGGTGATGAGCTGGGTCTGTGTGATTCCCCCATTGGTGATGAGCTGGGTCTGTGTGATTCCCCCCATTGGTGATGAGCTGGGTCTGTGTGATTCCCCCATTGGTGATGAGCTGGGTCTGTGTGATTCCCCCCATTGGTGATGAGTTGGGTCTGAGTGATTCCCCCATTGGTGATGAGCTGGGTCTGTGTGATTCCCCCACTGGTGATGAGCTGGGTCTGTGTGATTCTCCCATTGGTGATGAGCTGGGTCTGTGTGATTCCCCCCATTGGTGATGAGCTGGGTCTGTGTGATTCCCCCCGTTGGTGATGAGCTCGGTCTGAGTGATTCCCCCATTGGTGATGAGCTGGGTCTGTGTGATTCCCCCATGGGTGATGAGCTGGGTCTGTGTGATTCCCTCCATTGGTGATGAGCTGGGTCTGTGTGATTCCCCCCATTGGTGATGAGCTGGGTCTGTGTGATTCTCCCATTGGTGATGAGCTGGGTCTGTGTGAATCCCCCCATTGGTGATAAGCTGGGTCTGTGTGATTCCCCCCATTGGTGATGAGCTGGGTCTGTGTGATTCCCCCCATTGGTGATGAGCTGGGTCTGTGTGATTCCCCCATTGGTGATGAGCTGGGTCTGTGTGAATCCCCCCATTGGTGATAAGCTGGGTCTGTGTGATTCCCCCCATTGGTGATGAGCTGGGTCTGTGTGATTCTCCCATTGGTGATGAGCTGGGTCTGTGTTATTCTCCCATTTGTGATGAGCTGGGTCTGTGTGATTCCCCCCATTGGCGATGAGCTGGGTCTGTGTTATTCTCCCATTGGTGATGAGCTGGGTTTGTGTGATTCCCCCATTGGTGATGAGCTGGGTCTGTGTGATACTCCCATTGGTGATGAGCTGGGTTTGTGTGATTCTCCCATTGGTGATGAGCTGGGTCTGTGTGATTCTCCTATTGGTGATGAGCTGGGTCTGTGTGATTCTCCTATTGGTGATGAGCTGGGTCTGTGTGATTCTCCCATTGGGGATGAGCTGGATCTGTGTGATTCTCCTATTGGTGATGAGCTGGATCTGTGTGATTCTCCTATTGGTGATGAGCTGGGTTTGTGTGATTCTCCCATTGGTGATGAGCTGGATCTGTGTGATTCCCCCCATTGGTGATGAGCTGGGTCTGTGTGATTCTCCTATTGGTGAAGAGCTGGGTCTGTGTGATTCCCCCATTGATGATGAGCTGGGTCTGTGTGATTACCCGATTGGTGATGAGCTCGGTCTGTGTGATTCTCCCCATTGGTGATGAGCTGGGTCTGTGTGATTCTCCCATTGGTGATGAGCTGGGTCTGTGTGATTCTCCCATTGGTGATGAGCTGGATCTGTGTGATTCCCCCATTGGTGATGAGCTGGGTCTGTGTGATTCTCCCATTGGTGATGAGCTGGGTCTGTGTGATTACCCCATTGGTGATGAGCTGGGTCTGTGTGATTCTCCCATTGGTGATGAGCTGGGTCTGTGTGATTCCCCCGTTGGTGATGAGCTGGGTCTGTGTGATTCCCCCCGTTGGTGAGGAGCTGGGTCTGTGTGATTCCGACTAGATAGGCCGACTAGAGCTGAGGCTATATTGGATTTGGTGCTGGGAAATGAGCCAGACCAGGTGCTAGACTTGGAAGTTGGTGTGCATTTTGGGGATAGTGACCACAATTCGATTACGTTCACTTTACTGATGGAAAGGGATAGGCATGAACCTCTGGTCAGTAGTTTCAGCTGGGGGAAGGGTAATTATGAGGCTATTAGGAGAGAATTAGGAAGCATTGGTTGGACTAGGAGATTACAGGGACTGGGAACATCCGAAATGTGGAGATTTTTCAAGGAGCAGCTATTGCGGGTCTGTGATAGGTATGTCCCTGTCAGGTAAGGAGGATTTGGTAGGCCCAGGGAACCGTGGTGCACTAAAAAAGTTGATTCGTTGGTTTGGAAGAAAAAGGAGGCTTATGTTCGGATGAGGCTTGAGGGTTCAGGTAGTGCATTAGAAAGTTTTAGATTGGCTAAGAGGGAGTTGAAGAGGGAGTTAAGAAGGGCTAAAAGAGGACATGAGATGACGTTGGCTGATAGGATTAAGGAGAACCCTAAGGCGTTTTACAGGTATGTCAAGAACAGAAGGTTGGTTAGGGCAAGATTAGGGCCAGTTACAGACAGTGGAGGGAAGTTGTGTGTTGAACCGGAGGAGATTGGAGAGGCGTTGAACCAATATTTCTCTTCGGTGTTCACGCAAGGGGACATGAATGTAGCTGAGGAGGACACTGGGGTGGAGGGATGTAAAATAGATAGTATTGCAGTTGATACGGGGGATGTGCTGGATATTTTAGAGGGTTTGAAAATAGATAAGTCCCCTGGTCCGGATGGGATTTGCCCTAGGATTCTTTGGGAGGCAAGAGAGGTGATTGCGAAGCCTCTGGCTCTGATCTGATCTGATATACACATCTCTGGTGCGGCCGCACTTGGAGTTTTGTGTGCAGTTCTGGTCCCCACATTACAGGAAGGATGTGGAGGCTTTGGAGAGGGTGCAGAGGAGGTTTACCAGGATGTTGCCTGGTATGGAGGGGAGATCCTATGAGGAGAGATTGAGAGATTTGGGGTTGTTTTCGCTGGAAAGAAGGCGGCTAAGAGGGGATCTCATTGAAACATATAAGATGATCAGAGGTTCAGACAGGGTGGATAGTGATAGCCTTTTTCCGAGGATGGAGAAAGCTAGCACGAGGGGGCATGATTTTAAATTGAGGGGGGGTAGTTATAGGACAGATGTCAGGGGTAGGTTCTTTACCCAGAGGGTGGTGAGGGGCTGGAATGCCCTGCCAGCTGCAGTTGTAAATGCACCTAGTTTGGGGGCGTTTAAGAGATCTGTGGATAGGTTTATGGATGAAAAGGGATTGGTTTAGGCTGGTGGGTCATTGTTTTGTAACTGGTCGGCGCAACATCGTGGGCCGAAGGGCCTGTTCTGCGCTGTAATGTTCTATGTTCTATGTTCTATGTTCTATGATCTTCAGGTCGTCGTTGGTCTCTGGTATATTACCAGAACATTGGAGGACAGCAAATGTTGTCCCATTGTTTAAGAAGGGGAGAAGAGACTTCCCTGGGAATTATAGACCGGTGAGTCTTACTTCTGTGGTGGGTAAGGTTTTGGAAAGGATTATTAGAGACAGGATTTATAGTTATTTGGAGAGTAATGAGTTGATTAGAGACAGTCAGCATAGTTTTGTAGCGGGTAGGTCGTGCCTTACTAACCTTATCGAGTTCTTTGAGAAAGTGACCAAAGAGGTGGATAGGGGTAAGGCAGTTGATGTGGTGTATATGGATTTTACCAAGGCGTTTGATAAGGTTCACCATGGTAGGCTTCTGCAGAAAATGCAGATGTATGGGATTGGGGGTGATCTAGGTAATTGGATCAGGAATTGGCTAGCAGATAGGAGACAGAGGGTGGTGGTTGATGGTAAATATTCGTCATGGAGTTCGGTTACGAGTGGTGTGCCTCAGGGATCTGTTTTGGGGCCACTGCTTTTTGTAATTTTTATTAATGATCTGGATGAGGGTATAGTTGGGTGGATTAGTAAGTTTGCTGATGACACCAAAGTCGGAGGTGTGGTAGATTGTGAGGAAGGGTGTCATAGTTTGCAAGGTGACTTAGAAAGGTTGCAGAGCTGGGCAGCGAGGTGGCGGATGGAGTTTAATGTGGAGAAGTGTGAGGTAATTCATTTCGGTAGGAATAACAGATGTGTTGAGTGTAGGGCTAACGGGAGGACTTTGAATAGTGTGGAGGAGCAGAGGGATCTAGGTGTATGTGTACATAGATCCCTGAAAGTTGGGAATCAAGTAGATAAGGTTGTTAAGAAGGCATACGGTGTCTTGGCGTTTATTGGTAGGGGGATTGAATTTAGGAGTCGCAGCGTCATGATGCAACTGTACACAACTCTGGTGCGGCCGCACTTGGAGTTTTGTGTGCAGTTCTGGTCCCCACATTACAAGAATGATGTGGAGGCTTTGGAGAGGGTGCAGAGGAGGTTTACCAGGATGTTGCCTGGTATGGAGGGGAGATCCTATGAGGAGAGACTGAGAGATTTGGGGTTGTTTTCGCTGGAAAGAAGGCGGCTAAGAGGGGACCTTATTGAAACATATAAGATGATTAGAGGATTAGACAGGGTAGATAGTGATAGCCTTTTTCCTATGATGGAGAAAGCTAGCACGAGGGGGCACGATTTTAAATTAAGGGGGGGTAGTTATAGGACAGATGTCAGGGGTCGGTTCTTTATCCAGAGGGTGGTGAGGGACTGGAATGCCCTGCCAGCTGCAGTTGTAAATGCACCTAGTTTGGGGGCGTTTAAGAGATCTGTGGATAGGTTTATGGACGAAAAGGGATTGGTTTAGGCTAGTGGGTCATTGTTTTGTAACTGGTCGGCACAACATCGTGGGCCGAAGGGCCTGTTCTGCGCTGTAATGTTCTATGTTCTATGTTCTATGACAATATGGCTATAATTCTGTGATTCTAAACTGCAGATCTGTGGACACAATGGAACAGTTTTGAATGTTCAATCTACCGAACATACACACCTTTGCATTGTAGGCAGAAATCAGAGCACCTGGAGGAAATCTACACAGACACAAGGAGAATATTAAAATTCCACATGACAGTCAACCAAAGCCAGAATCGAACTCAGGTCTCTGATGCTGAAAGGCAGTGGGGCTAACCACTGTGCCACAAATGAGCCTGTTTAACCTTTCTTTATAAGACAACCCCTCCATACTGGGGATCATCTTCTCTGAACTGCCCCCCAAAAATATAATATCTTCTCAGTCTCTGTTGTAGTTTTTTTTTTCTCGGGCCCGTAACCCTATAAATTAGTGTAGAGAGGATACCTGATCCTCTACACTGGTAGAGAATCCCACCCGCCCACCTCCTCTAACCTAAATTATAAGTGTGGGGGAAGTTTTTTTTTCATATTTTTATTTTTCTGCTGGTAATTGTTTCAGGGATGGCAGTTCAGGAAGTGTGCTGCATCTCCTGTGGGATGTATGTGGTGAGGGACTCCAGTAGTGTTTCAGGGGATTTTACTTGTAGGAAGTGTGTTAGATTGCAGTTTCTGGAGGAGCGTGTAAAGGAATTGGAGGGGGAATTAGAGGAACTCCGCATAATTCGGGAGGCGGAGGCAGTTCTTCTCTGCAGTTCCTGAATCCTCTGTGAATCTATCACTGTCTCTCTTCTCTCTCTCTCTCAGATCTTGCTTCTCTCTCCCCCTCTGCTCCCATGCTCTCACTGTGGGTCTTTCCCTCTCTGATTATATTTCTTTCATTCTCTCTCTCTCTCTCTCTCTCTCTTACCCCCCACCCCACTTCTATCTCTGTCTCTCTGTCTCTCTCTCTCTTCGTGTTATTTTCATTCCCCCATCTCACTTTGTTCTTTTTTCTCCCTCTCTCTGTCTATTTTGCCAACTGTCTTACTTCCTACCATCTCCCAATCTCTCTCCATTGTTGTAGTTCCCTCGTTTTGTCCCAAGCTCTCTGACTCTCTGTCATTTTTTTTCTATCTATCTTTCTCTTTTACGTTTTTTTTGTCCTCATTTTTCCCCTTATTTCTGTCTTTCTTTTTCTCTGTCTTTCTTTTGTCTATCATTTTCTTTCTCCCTGTCACTCTTTGTTTATTTCTCTTTCCATCTTCCTGTCTTACTTCCCCTGTGTGGCAAATGGAAGGCAGGTGATGACAAAGGGTTGATTTCCTGTCCAATTGATGTGATAGATTATAAGTTTTTAAATAAGATTCGGACATTCCCATAATTGAATAATTTGCAGAATTGAATGATTGGGTATTTGATCACATTCTTCAACTGCTCTCTGAATGTGGTCTGGGTCACGGCGTAAATAGCAGTGTTTGTGCAACAGCTCAGGAGCTGGAGCACAAAGCCCAATTCTTGAACAAAAGAATCTAACCAAACTGACTGAAACCCCATATCATACATACGCCTCCAAATAGAATAAACCATAAATGTTGACCATAACAGAATGAAATTGGCTGAGATAACAAATAGTAAAATGATGGATTTCCTCCGACTCTCCATCTCTGGGTCTCTGTGATTCTCTGCACTGTTGTGAGCCCGAAGTCTCCTGCGGGCTCTGCTGCTCACTAAAATGTGTCTGATGGTGAATGCATTGAGAAGCAGAATCAGGATGAATGGGACACCCGGGTTTAGGATGTGGTGGATGAACTCGATTGTTCCCCAGACAGGAGATCCCATAACTTCCCATGTGGAATCACAAAACCAGGGAAAGTTCATGAAAAAATATGTCCCACTCAACATAAAATACCAGAAAATGTTCTTTAAACAGCTCAGCACCGTCACTGTTCCCAGAACCACAGTCGCCGTTTTCTCACTGCAATATTTAATTTTCAGCTTGGGACAGCAAATGGCCACAAATCGATCAAAGGTGAAAGTGACGGTGAACCAGACAGAACAGTCAGTGGCTGCATAAAGCAGGACGGCGTGGATGTTACACACGGGGAGGAATCGCACAAAGAAAAAATATTGCCAATAAACAATGGGGATGTGTCTCAATATCAGGTCGAGGATAACGACCAGCAGATCCCCCACTGACATGGCCACCAGGTAACAAGTGACACATTTAGAGAGACCACATTTTCCACGGGAAAGGATAACTATCGTTACAATGTTCACTGCAAAGAAGAAGAAGAAATAGTGCAATTATTTTTCAGACTGTTATCAAAGTTGCTCGTTCAAATGCAGAATGCTTAGACAAAGGTATTTTTGAGTCCATTGGTACACAATCTCAGAATTTTATATCTTTCTCCCAATGGAAGAACAAAGAACAATGAGCAGTAGAACCTAGGAAAGGCCCTCAAAGTCTGCGCTGATCAGGATATCAGCCTAAACCCTAAGCGATTACAGAGTCTGTATCCTTCCATTCCCTTCTGATTCATGTATTTGTCTAGTTGCCCCTAAGATGTCGCTATTGTGCCTACTCACACCACCTCCCTGGGCATTCCAGACCTTCACCAGCATCTGTTTTAATAAACCTGCCTCACACATCTCCTCGAAACATTTCCCCATGCACCTTAAAACTACATTTCCTGGTACTTGAATTTTGAACCTTCCAAAAAAGCATCTGACTATCCACTCTGTTCACACCATTCCTAATCTTATAGAATCATAAACCCTACAGTGCAGAAAGAGACCCTTCGAGTCTGCACCGAACACGATCCCACCCAGGCCCTACCCCCATATCCCTACATATCATAACCATTCATCCCACCTACACATACCTGGACACTAAGGGGCAATTTCTCAGCACGGCCAATCAACCTAACCCTAACCTAATCTTTGAACTGTGGGAGGGAAACCGGAGCACCCGGAGGAAACCCACGCAGACACAAGGAGAATGTGCAAATTCCACACAGACAGTGACCCGAGCCGGGAACCGAACCCTGGAGGTGTGAAGCAGCAGTGCTAACCACTGTGCTACCGGGCCACCCCTAATATAGCAGTTCAGCCCTCAAACTCCTTCATTCCTGTGAGAATGAACTGAGCCTATTGAAACTCTGCTCCTAGCGAACACCCTCCAGACCAGGCAACACCCAGGCAAAGATTTCCTGTACCCTCTCCGAATGCATCCACATCCTTCTAGTATTGTGGTGACCAGAATTGTGCACAATATTCCAAATGAGGCCGAACTAAGTTTCTGTGCAGTTGCAGCATAACCTGAAATGAAATTTCATTTCACGAGAGGCATTGAAAAGAAGGAATTCGAGGTTAAGGTGTGAAATCAAGGGCTATTTTACAAGAATAATTTAACAAATGTGAATTTATCCACTTTGGTAGCAAAAATGGGAAGGCAGATTATTATGTGACTGGCCATGACTTAGAAGATGGAAATGTCTAACCAGACTGAGGGGTCCCTGTATTCCAGTTGGTGAAAACAAGTGTGCAGTTACAGCAGGCAGGACAGAAGGCAAATGATAAATTGGCCTCTATATTGAGAAGATTTGAGAATCGGAAGAGCGATAGAATCATGGAACCCTACAGTGCAGAAAGAGGCCCTTCAGCCCATCGAGTCTGCACTGAACACAATCCCACCCAGGCCCTACCCCCATATCATACCCACTAATCCCTCTAACCTGCACATCCTTGGACACTAAGGGGCACTTTCTTAGCATGGCCAATCAACCTAACCTGCACATCTTTCGACTGTGGGAGGAAACCGGAGCACCCAGAGGAAACCCATGCAGACACGAGGAGAATGTGCAAACTCCACACAGACGGTGACCCGAGTGGGGAATCGAACCCGGGATCCTGGAGCTCTGAAGCAGCAGTACTAACCACTGTGCTACCATGCCTCCACCGCTGTGCTCCCATGCAATGTTTGAGTGCAATTGGACAGGGTATGGGTGAGGCCACATCTGGAATATTGTATACAATTTTGATGTCCTTATCTGAGGAAGGCTATAGAGGGAGTACAACAAAGATTTACCTGGCTGATTCCTGTGATGGAAGAACTGTCATACAAGGAGGCATTAAGTTGATAGGGTTCTATTCATTGGAGGTTAAATGAGGGAGAAGGGGATCTCAGACACTTATAAAATTCAACAGAATTAGGCATCCCCCTGCAACTGGATTCTGAACTCCTTAACAGACTCCAATCAGTAAGGATAGACAACACCACTTCCTTTACGATCATCCTCAACACTGGTGACCTACAAGGGTGTGTTTTCAATCTCCAATGTACTCCTTATTTCTGACTGTGTGCCCAAACTCTCCTCCAACCCGATTTTCTGAAGAAACTATCGCAGTGATTCGGATCTCAAACAATGATGAGAAGGAGCACAGGAATGAGATCGAGAATCGAGTGAACTGGTGTGACAACAATAATCTCTTCCACATTCCTCTGTCTACGTTGATGGGGATGAAGTGGAAATGGTTGAGAGCTTTAAGATTTAGCTGTAAAGGACACAAACAACCTCTACCCCCGTGGTGACGCTATAGATAAGAAAGCCCACCAACGCCTCTACTTTCTCAGAAGACTAAGGAAACTTGGCAAGCCCACTACAACTCTCGCCAACATTTACCAATGCGTCATGGAAAGCATTCTTTCTGGTTGTATCACAGCTCGGTACGGGCTCCTAGTCTTCCCAACACTGCAGGAAAATACCAATGGTCGTGAATGAAACCCAGTCCATGGTGGGATCCGGCCTCCCATCCATTCCCTCTGTCTACACTTCCCACTGCAGTGGGAAAACAGCCAGCAGAATCAAGGACCCCATGCACTCCGGACATACCCACCTCCTTCCGTCGGAAAAAAGAAATAAGGTTCTGAAGACAAATCGACTCAAAAACAGCTTCTTCCCTGCTGCCATCAAACTATTGAAAAGACGGACCTCACACGGAGTTGATCTTTGTCGGCACCCGATCTATGACTGGAATATTACATTCTGCACTCTCTCCTTTCCTTCTCTAAGAACAGTATGACTTGTTTATATACTTTTCACTGTAAACTAATACATGAGACAATAATAAATCCAATTATTTTCAAATCAGAGGCAGGGTAGATTCAGAAAGAATGTTCCTGATGGTGAGGAATCCAAAATTAGGGGTCAGAGTTTGAGGATAAGGGGTAAAAATTTTCAAATTGATGTGAAATTCCCGACTCGGGTCATTGTCTGTGTGGAGTTTGCACATTCCCCTCGTGTCTGCATGGGTTTCCTCCGGGTGCTCCGGTTTCCTCCCACAGTCCAGTGATGTGCAGGTTAGGTTGATTGGCTATGCTAAAATTGCCCCTTAGTGTCCTGGGATGTGTAGGTCAGAGGGATTAGTGGGTAAATATGTAGGGATATGGGGAAAGGGCCTGGGTGGGATTGTGGTTAGTGCAGACTCGATGGGCTGAAGGGCCTCTTTCTGCACTGTAGCGTTCTGTGAACAGAAATCTCTTCACCCAGAGGTGGTGAGTGTATGGGATTCACTACCACGGGAAGTAGTTGAGACTATTTTTTTTCAAGAAGGAATTTGATACAGCAATTGGGGCTAAAGGGGTCAGGGGTTATGAGGTGGGGGGTGGGGGGGGGGAAAGGATATTGAGTTTGATGATCAGTCATGATCAAAATGAATGGAGGAGCAGGCTTGAAGGGTCACGTGGCTCATTCCCACTTCCTTTTCTTATGGTCTTAAGAATAGCGTTCAGGGGATGGGAAAAAGGGTGTGAAGTGGAGGGGATATGGGTTCAGAAATCAGCAATCATTTCCAAAGGTAGTGAGGATATTAAAGAACAGTCTTCTCAGCCCTCCAAGCCTGTACCACTACACTGCCCGACTGATCTAAAACCCCCTACTCTTCTGGAGATCATGTCCTTCTGTTCCCATCCTATCCATGTATTTGTCCAGACGCCCCTTATAATTCACTGTCTGCTTCCACTGCCTCCCCCTGGTGAGTCTCAGGCACAGTGAAAAGTCTGACAACACCAGGTTTTAGTCCAACTGATTTATTTGATAGTTAACTCACTAGCTTTCGAGGGGTCTCCCTCTTCTTCAAGTGAGTCTCAGGCAACCAGCCCCCTCTCTGTCAAAGAATTGCCTCGTACATTTCCTTTTAGCCTTGCCTCTCGCAGCTTGCCCCCCCTGAGCAAGTGACCCTTCTCACCGTGGAAATAGCTCCTGATTAGCCATTCTGTCCATGTCCCTCAAAACCTTGTGAGCTTCAATCAGTTTGGCCCTTCGCTGCTATCAATCCTTTGAGATCAAACCAAGTTTCTCCAACCTCTCCTCATAGCTAATGCCCTCCATACCAGGTAACATCCTGGTAAATCTTTTCTGCGCCCTCTCCAAAGCCTCCATATCCTTCTGGTAGTTTGGCGACCAGAATTGAACGCTACATTCCACGTGCAGCCTAACTAATGTTCTATAAAGCTACAACACGACTTGCCAATTTTCAAACCAAATGCCCTGGCTGATGCCTTTGTGACTATCTTTTCCATCCGCGTTGCCACTTGCATTGACCCGTGTACCTGTACACCCAGATCTCTTTGCCTATCAATACTCCAAAGGGTTCTGCAACTTACTACATGAGACATTCCAAAATGTATTGTCTCACATTTCTCCGGATTAAACTCCATCTGCCATTCCTTCGTCCACATCTCCAACTAAGCTATATCCTCCTGTATTCTCTGATGTTCCTCATCGCTATCCGTGAATCCATTAAACATTGTATGGTCTGCAAACTTGCTGGTCAAACCAGTCATATTTTCCATGTTTCATACATATTCCAAACAGCAATGGTCCCAGCAGTGATCCCTGAGGAATGTCAATGGTTACAGTCTTCCATTCACAATCGTACCCTTCCCCTGCTACCTCTGTCTTCTATGGCAGAGCCATTTCTGTATCCACTTTGCCAGCTCCCATGTGACTTCACCTACTGCACCAGTCTGCCATGAGGGACCTTATCAAAGGCCTTACTGAAATCCATGTCGGCAACATCCACGACCCTACCCTCATCAATTATATTTGTCACTTCCTCAAAAATCTTGTTCAAGTTACTGAGACATCCTTCCCATTCACAAAACCATGTTGTCTCTCGTTAATATGGCCACGAGTTTCCAACTGGGAAGAAATCATGTCTCGAAGAATTCTGGCCAATAATTTCCCAACCACTGATGTCAGTCTCACTGGCCTGTAATTAACTGGATTATTCTTGCTACCCTTCTTAAACAAAGGAACAACATTGGATATTCTCCATTCCTCTGGGACCTCTCCTGTAGCCAGTGAGGATACAAAAATTTCTCGCAAGGCCCCAGCAATTTCCTTCCTTGCCTCTCTCACTATTCTGGGGTATATCCCATCAGTCCCTGGGATCTTGTCTACCTTAATGTTTCTCAAGAACCTCAATACCACCTCCGTTTAGATCACACCATGACTCAAACTATCTACACACCCTTTCCCAGACTCATCATCCACCATTTCTTACTCTTTCATGAATACTGCCGCAACTTACTCATTTAATACCTCTCCAATTTCCTCTGGATCCACATATAGATTCCTTCCCCTGTGCTCCCATTCCCTTCAGAATGCTTTGTGCCTGTTCAGAGTCATCCTGGACCCTGGCACCAGGGAGGCAAGATACCATCATAGAGTCTCTTTCAGGTATACAGAATGCGAGCCCCAATCTCTATGGGGAAGATTAAAATCCCCGACTATCACAACTCCTTGCAGTTGTCAGCTATCTCTCTGCTGATTTGCTCCTCCAATTCTCACTGACTATTGGGTGTTCTATAATACAACCCCATTACTGTGGTCGTACCTTTCCTGTTTCCCAGCTCCACCCAGAGGGTCTCTATCCTGCCTGAGTACCGCAGTAACATTTTCCCTGACCAACAATGCCACCCTCCCACCCCACCATTTATCCCTCTGCCTCTATCAGCCCTGAAACATTGGAACCCTGGAACATTGAGCTGCTGGTCCTGCCCCTCCTGTAGCCAAGTTTCACTAATGTCTAAAATGTCATATTTCCACCTTCAGCTCACCTGCCTTCCCCACAATACTCCAGGCGTTGAAATAGACACACCTCAAAAGATTATTTACACCACACTCAACACTTCCATTAGTGATTTTAGTTGAATTAACCCGTTCTTTTACCCCCGCTCCACTATCTGCTCTGGCACTCCGGTTCCCATCCGCCTGCAAATCTGGTTTCAACGCTCCCCAATAACACGAGCAAACCTCCCTGCAAGTATATTGGTCCCCTTGTAATTTCGGTGTAACCCGTCTCTTGTACAGGTCCCACCTGCCCCAGAAGAGGTCCCAATGATCCATGAATCGGAAACCCTGCCCCCTACACCAGTTCCTCAGCCTCGTGTTGATCCGCCCAATCATCCTCCTCTTACCCTCACTGGCAATGTGGCACAGGCAGCAATCCTGAGATTACTACCCTTGGGGTCCCGCTTTTTAACCTCCTTCCAAGCTCTCTATCCTCTCTCTTTCGGACCTCCTCACTTTTCCTACCTATATCATTGATACCAATGTGTACCAGACATCTGGCTGATCACTTTAGAACACTGCACGCGATCAGAGACATCCTTGACCCTGGCACTCGGGAGGCGACAAACCACGCGGGAGTCTCTGTCCCAAACACAGAGCCTCCTGTCTGTACCTATGACCATCGAGTCCCCTATCCCTACCACTCTCCTCTTCTCCCTCCCACCCTTTTGCACTGCCGAATCACACTCAGTATCTGAGATCCGGCTGTCGCAGCTTGTCCCAGGTAAATCATGCCCTGTGACAGTATCTCACTCCATATGCCTGTTGTGGAGGGGTATGACCACAGGGGAGCCCTGCTCTGCCTGTCCTTTCACATTTCCATTCCCTCTCCTTACAGTAACCCAATTTCCTGTGCTCTGCTGCTTAGGAAACTACCTCCCTCAAGCTACTGTCTATAAACTTCTCATTCTCCCGAATTAGACGGAGATCGCCAAGCTCCTTCTCCAGTTCCCTAACACATTTTGCTCACAGCTGCAGTGGGATGCATCTTTTGCAGGTGTTGTCGTCAGGGATACCGACGGTCTCCCTGATCTCCCACATCCTGCAAGAGGAGCATTCCAACATCTCGCCTGGCATTTCTTGTTCCTTAAAAAAAACAAGAATAAACTTTCCAAAAACAAAAACCTACTCTCGCCTCTGCCTGTTCTCGCCAAAGCCCACTCTGAGCCAAAGCCCTTCTGCCTTCACTCTGCTCCCTCTCTCTCCGCTGCCGCAGTATAGAGTGGCCTGCTCTTTAAACCTCCCGCTCACCACTTGCTGACATCAAGCACCTTCTAGCAGCCACCCATCTATCTGCCTGCACCTTGGGTGTGACCGTGTCTCTAAAGCTCGCCAACCTCATGCTCCTACGTGCATCCAACTGCTCCTCCAACCTATCCATGAGGTCTGGAAGGAGCTGCCAATTGGGTGCACTTTCTGCAGATACAGTCGTCCGAGGTGCTAGAAGTGTTATGGTTCTCCCACATCTCACAAGTGCAGCACTTAACCCCACTGGCCGACATTTGGAGCACCAATTCAATTATATAAGAACATTTATAAAACCCTTACCTTCAATTTACCTTCTCACAGTCGCCTTTTTTTTGGTTAGAAGAGAAGGGAGGGAGGGTAACACTAATGTGTTGAAAGATTTACAGGTTAGATGGATTGGCCACGATAAATTGCCCCTTAATGACCAAATATCAGTATACTCGGGGAATTATTAGGGTAAATGCATGGTTATGGTGATAGAGCCTGTGTAATGTGCTCTGTCAGAGAGTCGCTGTGGGCTCAATTGGCCTAATGGCATTCCTCTGCACTGTGGGAACTCTATAATTTATATCACTTATTTTGTGAATCGCACTATTTCCCAACCCAGGTACAAGACACAATGTTAGATGTTAAATATTACAAAATATTATATTTCATCGCTGCAGCCCCTCGACAGATGTCAGTTCAGTGTTGAAGAGCCTTGATGTGCCGGAGCGCACAGATAACAATAAATAAATGAATGAAAGACGGAGAGAGAGAGAAAGAAAGAGAGAGAGAGAAAGAGGAAGAGAAAGTGTGAGGGAGAGAGTGAAAGACGGAAAGGGAGTGTGAAAAGAAGAGAAAATAAAGAAGAAAGAGAGGAATAAAGAAAGGAAAGGAAAAGAGAGAAAGGAAGAGAAAGTGAGAAAAAGAGAAAATGTGAGGGTGAGATAGAGTGAAAGAGAGAAAGAACAAGAGAAAGAGACAAGGAAAGAAAGAAAGAAGAAAAGAAAGAAAGAAAGAGAGAAAGGAATAGATAAAGGAAAAAAGATAAAACGAAAGGAAGAAAGAAAGAGCGAAAGAGAGAGATAACCTGAAAAAGAAAGAAAACAAAGTGAGAAAAGGAGAAAGAGAGAAAGAAAGAGAGAGAGAAAGGAAGAAAGACAGGAAGAAAGAAAGATAAAAGAAAGAAAGACAGAGAGAATGAGAAAAAAAGAAAGGCAGAGAGAAAGAAAGAGCGTCAGCAAGGTCAAGAGAGAGATAGGGAGAAAGAAAGAGTGAAATGGAGAAAGAGAGAATGAGAGAAAGGGGAATTAGGAAAAAGAGAGAGAGAAAAATGAAAGTGAGACATGCAGAAAAAAGATAGAAAGGAAGATAGGAAGAAAGAGACATGGAAAGAAAGAAAGACATATAGAAAAAAAATATTGACAGAAAGAGAAAGAACAAGAAAAAAGAGAGAGAGAAAGAAAGAACGTGAGAAAGAAAGTAAGAGAGACAGGAAGAAAGAGAGAGAGAAAAACGAAAGAAAGAAAGAAGGAAAGGGAGGAAAAAGAAAGAAAGAGAGAAAAAGAGACTAAGAATGAGAGAACAGGAAAAAAAGGGAGAGGAATTCAGAAAAAAGATAAACAGAAAGGAAGATAGGAAGAAAGAAAAAAAGAAAGGAGGAAACAGAAAGGGAGAGAAAGAAGCAGAGATAGATAGAGAGAGAGAGAAAGAGCGACAGATAAAGAAGCAAAGAAGAAAGGAAGAAAAAGAGTGAAAGAAAGAGAGAGAGAAAGAAAGAGAGAGAGCGAGAACAAAAGAAAGGAGAGAGAAAAAGATAAGAAGACAGAAAGAATGTAAGGTCAGTTCACATTGGTCAATGCTCACAACGCTATCCAATCATTCCAGGATACTGGACTGCCCTGGAGATAGGCAGTGACTTACCCGGGACCCCAATCACAGCCAGGATGGGGAAGTAAATCTTTTTGACCTTGTTAAGTGCCAAAAGGATGTTGAGCGTCATCAGGAAACTTGGAGATATTTTCTCCTCTGTTCAATCCAGCTGGTTTGGTGTGTGTTGGAAAAAATTCTACCTTGTACGTTTTAAGAAGAACCCTTAATTTATGGGAAGGGGAAGCAGGGTCCCATGGTGCCTTGACTTACTTCCAATCGGTGAACAAACAAAGTCAGAAGCTAACGCTCCAAACTCTTAACAATCACAGCAGAGTTTCCAATTCAAAAATTCCCTGAAGACAAGGGAAGGGATTCTGTCATTTTGAGACGTATTTTCACTGATGTTTTTCTGAATGTAAAGACATAGAAACTAGGAGCAGGAGGAGACCATTAGGACATTTGAGCCTGCCCCATCATTCATTATGATCATGTCAGATTCTAAGTTCAATTTCCTGATCCCCCCTTTCCCCCCATATCCTTTGATCCATTTAACCCCAAAGGCTAAAGAACAAAGAACAAAGAACAACACAGCACGGGAAACAGGCCCTTCGGCCCAACAAGCCCGCGCCGCCTTCCCATTGTCTCATTGACCTATTCATGATTTTAGTCTACGCCGAATGTGCGAGAATCAGGGAGGTCCAATATAGGGACAAGTTGTTACCCAATCAATCAGCCTAAAAGCACATTTTTGGGATGTGGGAGGAAACCGGAGCACCCGGAGGAAACCCACGCAACCACGGGGAGAACGCGCAAAATCCCACGGACACAGGCCCAAATCCATGTGTCCGCACAGCAACAGAGATAGTCTCTGAGCTGTCATGTTGCCCTCGAGATGATCCAGTTTAAGTACACCAACGGCATGAAGCAGTAGGCAACTCCCGAAGCAACATCCAAGAGCAGCCCACCACAACCTACCGCATGCATGCCCCTTGCTGGTCAACAAGGTGGACTTAAATGCCTGTGGAGACAAAAAATTCATTATTAAACAGGCAAAGACTCTACATCCCTGAGACAAAAACGGAATCCCAAGCCTACAATGTTTAGTAAGGCCTGCTATATCCCCCTATATGTAGACCGCTCATGTGGCTGTCCAAGTGACTCTTAAACAACCCTAGTGTGCCTGCTTCCACCACCTTACTCGGCAGTGCATTCCACATCTCCACTACCCTTTGCGTGAAAAACCGCCCTCTAATATTTGTCTTATACCTAGCCCCCCTCCTCTGTCCCTGAGAGGACCAATCTTCCCTCTAACCATCCTTTTGTTTCTAATATAGGAGTAAAATGCCTTAGGATTTTCTTTAATCCTACCCGCCAAAGCCATTTCATGGCCCCTTTTTGCCTTTCTGATGCCCCTTTTAAGTTCTCTCCTACATTCTCTGTATTCTTCTAACGCTATCTCTGTCCTCAAATGCCTAGATCTAGTGTACGCCTCCCTCTTCCTCCTGACCAGGTCCTCAATATCCCTAGTTACCCACGGCTCTCTAATCCTACCCTTCCCATCCTTCCTCTTGACCAACACATGTCTTTCCTGCAAAGATTTTAGTTTTCCCTTGAGAGACTCCCACAAACCCAGCGTCGACCTGCCATCAAACAGCTTACCCCAGTCCGTATCTTTAAGATCCTGCCTAATCCGGTTGTATCTAGCCCTCCCCCAGTTTAACACCCTCCCCTTAGGACAGGCTTCATCTTTAGCCATTAATATCTTAAACCAGACAGAGTTGTGGTCACTGTTAGCCACATGCTCTCCTACCTCAGCGTCAACCACCTGCCCAGGCTCATTCCCCAGAACCAAGTCCAGTATAGCCCCCTCTCTGGTTGGGCTATCCACGTACTGCTCCAGGGATCCATCCATTACACACTGTACAAATTCCTCCCCGTCAGCACCCTCTGATCTCAGTACATTCCAATCTACCCCGGGGAGATTAAAATCTCCCACTACCACCACCCTATTCTTCCTGACTTATCTAGAATGTCCCTGCTTATCCCTTCTTCCACAACCCTCGGGCTGTTGGGCGGTCTGTAGTACACACCCAACGTAGTAACATCTCCCTTCCTATTCCTCAACTCCACCCATAGCGACTCGATTTCTATATCCTCCGTACCTCCCTCCCTCTGCACTGCTACGATGCAATCCTTAACTAACAACGCCACTCCCCCACCTCTCAGCGACCCACCCCTATCACGCCTGAAACACTTATACCCAGGAACATTCAACTGCAAGTCCTGCCCTTCCTTTAACCAAGTCTCTGTCACCGCCACCACTTCCAACTTCCTTTCGAACATTAATGCCTTCAGTTCATCTGTTTTGCCAGTCACACTCCTAGCATTGAAACACATGCACCGAAGACCCTCAGAAACAATCCGATCCTTCTTCCTACCCTCCGGGCTTACCCTATCCCCAATCCCAGTTCCATCCACCTCCCCACCCCCCCTCCATATTTGTTTAAACCCTGCCGAAACACTCCAGCTAACCTTCCAGCTAAGATATATATGCCCTTCCCAGTTAACTGTACCCCATCCCTCTTGTATATTTGCCCCTCTTTCATAAAGACTTCCCAGTGGTCTACGAATCTAAAGCCCTCTGCCCTACACCAATCCTTCAACCACGCATTTAGTTGGATTATCTCATTATTTCTAGCCCTGCTAGCCCCAGGCACCGGCAGCAGCCCAGAGAACGCCACCCTGGAGGCCCTACATTTCAGCCTGGCCCCCAACTCCCTGAACTGCCTACGTATGTCCCCCCTGCACTTTGTTCCTATATCCTTCTCTCCTACATGCACTATCACATAAGACTCAGTCCCTCCACCCTTCAAAATTCCCTCTACCCTTTCTGAGACATCCTGTACCCCTGCTCCAGGGAGGCAGACTACCATCCTGGAGTCCCGCTTTTGCCCACAGAACCGCCTGTCAATCCCCTTGACTTTCCCATCCCCCACCACTATCTCACACCCTGCACTCTTCACTTTCTGATCTCCCTCCCTTGCCTTCTCTACCCCAGCTGTCACCCCACCCTTGACATTCCGGGTAATTCCTCCGGGGCGTTACTAGTGCCATGACTCCTTTTCTTTTCGCTCTTCCTAACTGTAACCCATCCATCTCGCCTCCTAGGTCCTGGTACCTGCTCAATGTTACTGTCCCTATCCATTATTTCCTCATTTTCCCTAACTAAAAACATATCCTCCAGCCTCAGTTCCGGCTGCCTCACCCGGGCCCTTAATCGCTGCTCCTCTAGACATTTCCCACATATGTGGGCTTTCGGGAGATGTGCTGTCTCCAGAAATGTCCACATATGACAACGAACACAGTGAACACATGTAACCCTAGACCCTGCCATTATGTTTGACCCCTGATAAGGTGTCCTATTAATTCCTGTTACTGAGCCTGCGCTCGCCCAAGCCCAGTGAGCTTAAGCCCTTTTACCTCTCACTCTGCTTCCCGCCTCACAACGCTGCCCTCTATCTACCTTGGCCTTCTTTTTATACTCCCGCGCTCCCTTCCCAGCAGCCCCCGCACCTATCTCCCACTACGGAACACCAAAATAAACAAAAACCCTCCCGAACTACAAGTCAGTCAAAAAACAGTAATTACAATGCAGCACACTCACCGAAAGGCAGCCACTCGTCGAAATCACAGCTCCAGAGATCAGTGAGGTGGATCCTCACTGTTCCCAACTCCAATCTAAACTGCATCCACCCCGCCCACCCCCCCCCTTTGTCTTGAGGCTGTGTCCTCTAGTCCTGCTGTCCTTTCAAAGCGGGAAGAATCTCTCAACCTCTTCCCTATCCATCCCTTTCATTATCTTATACGTCTCTATAAGATTCCCCCTCATCCTTCTAAACATCAGTGAGTACAGACGCAGTCTATTTAGAACATAGAACATAGAACATAGAACATAGAACATTACAGCACAAACAGGCCCTTCGGCCCTCGAGTTGCGCCGATCGCATCAACCCCACCAATCTATAGACCTATCTATAACCCCCAATCCCATTAAACCCCATATACTCATCCAGAAGTCTTTTAAAAGACCCCAGCGAGTTCGCCTCCACCACCGACGACGGCAGCCGATTCCAATCACTCACCACCCTCTGAGTGAAAAACTTACCCCTAACATCACCTCTGTACCTCCCTCCCCGCACCTTAAATCTGTGTCCCCTCGTAGCGACCATTTCAACCCGGGGAAATAGCCTCTGAGAGTCCACCCTATCTATTCCTCTCAACATTTTATAAACATTTTATAAACTTCTATCAGAACATAGAACATTACAGCGCAGAACAGGCCCTTCGGCCCATGATGTTGCGCCGACCAGTTACAAAACAATGACCCGCTAGCCTAAACCAATCCCTTTTCGTCCCATAAACCTATCCACAGATCTCTTAAACGCCCCCAAACTAGGAGCATTTACAACTGCAGCTGGCAGGGCATTCCAATCCCTCAGCACCCTCTGGGTAAAGAAACTACCCCTGACATCAGTCCTATAACTACCCCCCCCCCTAATTAAAGTCGTGCCCCCTCGTGCTAGCTTTCTCCATCATAGGAAAAAGGCTATCACTATCTACCCTGTCTAAACCTCTAATCATCTTATATGGTTCAATAAGGTCCCCTCTTAGCCGCCTTCTTTCCAGCGAAAACAACCCCAAATCTCTCAGTCTCTCCTCATAGGATCTCCCTCCATACCAGGCAACATCCTGGTAAACCTCTTCTGCACCCTCTCCAAAGCCCTCTCCATCCTTCCTGTAATGTGGGACCAGAACTGCACACAAAACTCCAAGTGCGGCCGCACCAGAGTTGTGTACAGTTGCATCATGACGCTGCGACTCATAAAATTCAATCCCCCTACCAATAAACGCCAAGACAACCGTACACAGTGAGCACGTGATATCTACTTGATTCCAAACTTTCAGGGATCTATGTACACATACACCTAGATCCCTCTGCTCCTCCACACTATTCAAAGTCCTCCCATTAGCCCTACACTCAACACATCTGTTATTTCTACCGAAATGAATTACCTCACACTTCTCCACATTAAACTCCATCCGCCACCTCGCAGCCCAGCTCTGCAACCTTTCTAAGTCACCTTGCAAACTATGACACCCTTCCTCACAATCTACCACACCTCCGACTTTGGTGTCATCAGCAAACTTACTAATCCACCCAACTATACCCTCATCCAGATCATTAATAAAAATTACAAACAGCAGTGGCCCCAAAACAGATCCCTGAGGCACACCACTCGTAACCAAACTCCATGACGAATATTTACCATCAACCACCACCCTCTGTCTCCTATCTGCTAGCCAATTCCTGATCCAATTACCTAGATCACCCCCAATCCCATACACCTGCATTTTCTGCAGAAGCCTACCATGGTGAACCTTATCAAATGCCTTGCTAAAATCCATATACACCACATCAACTGCCTTACCCTTATCCACCTCTTTGGTCACTTTCTCAAAGAACTCTCTCTTCATAGTCCAACCCTCTCATCTCTGGTATAACCTCCTCCACAATCATCCTTAACACTGGTGCCTCACAAGGCTGTGTCCTCAGCCCCTTATACTCCTTATAACTTATCACGTTGTGGCCAAATTTTTCTCTAACTTTATTTTCAGGTTTGCTGATGATGAGACAGAGACAGGAATGAGACAGATGAACAATAATCAGTCCCTCAATGTCCGTCAAACGAAGGAGATAGTCATCGACTTTAAATCAGAAAAGGTACAGTGAAGGGATTTGTATTCTTGCATTGATAATATTTCTGTCTTTATTCCATTTGGAAAAATGGGTATACACAATGAGAGTAATACAATTCAAAACTATTTGGTAACTCAATGTGTGGACGAAGGTAGAGCAGTTGATGTCATATACATGGATTTTAAGAAGGCGTTTGATAAGGTTCCCCATGGTAGGTTCATGAAGAGGATAAGGATGTGTGGGATAGAAGGAAATTTGGCCGATTGGATCAGTACTGGCTGTATCATAGAAGACAAAGAAGAAGAACAAAGAACAAAGAACAACCCAGCACAGGAAACAGACCCTTCGGTCAAACGAGCCCGCGCCGCCATCTTAACAAAGCATTTTCCTCCACCGACCTTGACCCGTGTCTATGCTTATGGTACTCCCATTGGAAACCAGATTCAGGGGAGAATAAGTTAGGGACAATTTGTTACACCAATCAGCCTAAGAGCACATCTTTGGGGTGTGGGAGGAAACCGGAGCGTCCGGACGAAACACACACAAGCACGGGGAGAATGCACAAACTCCCACAGACACTGGCCCAAATCCATGTGTCTGCACAGCTAGCAGTGATAGTCACTGAGCTGTCGTGGTGCCCATCTGCTGGTCCAGGTTTAAGCACACACAATGACGCAAAGTACTAGACCACTCTCGAAACACCCAAGAGCAGCCCATGCACGACCCATCGTGTGTATGTCCCTCGTTAGACAACAAAGTGGACCGACACACCTGCAGATTAAAAGATAAAAACATCAACACATGTAGCATTAGATTTCCAGAAACGTCCTGAGGCTCTGACCCTTATTTAAAACTGTTTCCTATAACCCTCCATCCCTGTTTCACTCATGTCCCTATCTAAATAAACCTTAAACAAGTCCAGCGTGCCTGCCTCCACCACCTCACCTTAGTGTATTCCATACCCCCACGACCCTCCGTGTGAAAAACCTCCCTCTAGTATCCAAATTATATTTTTCCCCCATCACCCTTAGCTCGTGAACCCTCATGATATTTGTCTCCAATCTAGGAAAAAGCCTGCCACTGTTTACTCTATCTATACCCTTCATTATTTTATACTCCTCCATCAGTTCCCCCCTTAATCTCCGTCTTTCTAAGGAAAAGAGCCCCAGTTTACCCTATCTTTCCTCATAAGCCAACCCTTCCATACCAGGCAGCATCCTGGTAAACCCCCTCTGCACTCTCTCCAGGGTCTCCACATCCTTCCGGTAGTAAGGTGACCAGAACTGGTCGCAGTACTCCAAATGCGGTCTAACCAACGTTCTGTACAACTGCAGCATTAGACGCCAGCTATTATACTCTATACCCCTTCCTATAAAGGTTAGCATACCGTAAGCTTTCTTCCACCTGGGTTTCCTCCTTCAGAGACTTGTGCACTTGCACTCCCAGGTCCCTCTGCATTTCTATACTCTTAATAGGTCTACCCTTTATCATGTAACTCCTCCCTGCATTATTCCTTCCAAAATGCATCACTTCGCATTTATCAGGATTGAATTCCATCTGCCATTTATCTGCCCAGTATACCAATCTATCTATATCCTGCTGTGTCACCTGACAATCCTCCTCGCTATCTGCTAATCCTGCCATCTTGGTGTCATCTGCAAACTTGCTGATTACACCACGTACGCCCTCTTCCAAGTCATTTATATATATTACGAATAGAAGAGGTCCCAGTACTGAGCCCTGCAGCACACCACTGGTCACAGACCTCCAGTTAGAAAAGGACCCTTCCACTACTACTACTCTGTCTCCTGTTGCCTAGCCAATTTTCAATCCATCTAGATACCTGTCCCTGTATCCTATGTGCCTTAACCTTTTCAACAGCCTACCATGAGGGACTTTGTCAAATGCCTTAATGAAATCCATGTAGATGACATCGTCCACCGTCACCAACAGAGGGTGGTGGTGAAGGGAAAGTTTTCAGACCGGAGGCCAGTTACCAGCGGTTTCACAAGAAACTACAAAGGGTCAGGAATGAATCCCATTCAATCACACAAACCACCCTTACATTCATCGACTTTCTATAAACTTCCCGCTTCCTTGACTAAGCAGACAGCAAAATCAAGGACCCCACACACCCCGGACATTCCCTCGACCACCTTTCTCTGTCGGGAAAAAGATATTGGATGTGGCAGCTTGTTCCAGACACTCACCATCGTCTGTGTGAAAAGAATGCCCCTCTGGAACTTTTTGTATCTCTCCCCTCTCACCTTAAACCCAGGCCTCGAGTTCTAGACTCCTGATTCTTAGGGAAGATATGTTGACTATCTAGCTGATAAAAAGATCCATGGGGCGAATCTCCGAACTGTCAGCCTGCAGTTTGCCTGCCAGCTCGATCGCTGACCAGCCCACTGCCAATGATCCGTATCTTTGCGAGCTCCCCACCCCACCCCCCCACCCCCACCGCCGCCTCAAAATGGTCAAGAGCTGGGTCTGTGTGATTCCCCCATTGGTGATGAGCTGGGTCTGTGTGATTCCCCCATTGGTGATGAGCTGGGTCTGTGTGATTCTCCCATTGGTGATGTGCTGGGTCTGTGTGATTCCCCGATTGGTGATGAGCTGGATCTGTGTGATTCCCCCATTGGTGATGAGCTGGGTCTGTGTGATTACCCCATTGGTGATGAGCTGGGTCTGTGTGATTCCCCCATTGGTGATGAGCTGGGTCTGTGTGATTCCCCGATTGGTGATGAGCTGGATCTGTGTGATTCCCCCATTGGTGATGAGCTGGGTCTGTGTGATTACCCCATTGGTGATGAGCTGGATCTGTGTGATTCCCCCATTGGTAATGAGCTGGGTCTGTGTGATTCCCCCATTGGTGATGAGCTGGGTCTGTGTGATTACCCCATTGGTGATGAGCTGGGTCTCTGTGATTCTCCCATTGGTGATGAGCTGGGTCTGTGTGATTCTCCATTGGTGATGAGCTGGGTCTGTGTGATTCCTCCATTGGTGATGAGCTGGGTCTGTGTGATTCCCCCATTGGTGATGAGCTGGGTCTGTGTGATTCTCCCATTGGTGATGAGCTGGGTCTGTGTGATTCTCCCATTGGTGATGAGCTGGGTCTGTGTGATTCACCCATTGGTGATGAGCTGGGTCTGTGTGATTCCCCCATTGGTGATGAGCTGGGTTTGTGTGATTCTCCCATTGGTGATGTGCTGGGTCTGTGTGATTCCCCCATTGGTGATGAGCTGGGTCTGTGTGATTCACCCCATTGGTGATGAGCTGGGTTTGTATGATTCCCCCCATTGGTGATGAGCTGGGTCTGTGTGATTGCCCCATTGGTGATGAGCTGGGTTTGTGTGATTCTCCCATTGGTGATGAGCTGGGTTTGTATGATTCCCCCCATTGGTGATGAGCTGGGTCTGTGTGATTCACCCATTGGTGATGAGCTGGGTCTGTGTGATTCCCCCATTGGTGATGAGCTGGGTTTGTGTGATTCTCCCATTGGTGATGTGCTGGGTCTGTGTGATTCCCCCATTGGTGATGAGCTGGGTCTGTGTGATTCACCCCATTGGTGATGAGCTGGGTTTGTATGATTCCCCCCATTGGTGATGAGCTGGGTCTGTGTGATTCCCCCCATTGGTAATGAGCTGGGTCTGGGTGATTCCCCCATTGGTGATGAGCTGGGTCTGTGTGATTCCCCCCATTGGTGATGAGCTGGGTCTGTGTGATTCCCCCATTGGTGATGAGCTGGATCTGTGTGATTCCCCCATTGGTGATGAGCTGGATCTGTGTGATTCCCCCATTGGTGATGAGCTGGGTCTGTGTGATTCCCCCATTGGTGATGAGCTGGGTCTCTGTGATTCCCCCATTGGTGATGAGCTGGGTCTGAGTGATTCCCCCCATTGGTGATGAGCTGGGTCTGAGTGATTCCCCCCATTGGTGATGAGCTGGGTCTGAGTGATTCCCCCCATTGGTGATGAGCTGGGTCTGTGTGATTCTCCCATTGGTGATGAGCTGGGTCTGTGTGATTCCCCCATTGGTGATGAGCTGGGTCTGTGTGATTCCCTCCATTGGTGATGAGCTGGGTCTGTGTGATTCCCCCATTGGTGATGAGCTGCGTCTGTGTGATTCCCCCATTGGTGATGAGCTGGGTCTGTGTGATTCCCCCATTGGTGATGAGCTGGGTCTGTGTGATTCTCCCATTGGTGATGAGCTGGGTTTGTGTGATTCCCCCATTGGTGATGAGCTGGGTCTGTGTGAATCCCCCCATTGGTGATAAGCTGGGTCTGTGTGATTCCCCCCATTGGTGATGAGCTGGGTCTGTGTGATTCTCCCATTGGTGATGAGCTGGGTTTGTGTGATTCCCCCATTGGTGATGAGCTGGGTCTGTGTGAATCCCCCCATTGGTGATAAGCTGGGTCTGTGTGATTCCCCCCATTGGTGATGAGCTGGGTCTGTGTGATTCTCCCATTGGTGATGAGCTGGGTTTGTGTGATTCCCCCATTGGTGATGAGCTGGGTCTGTGTGATTCCCCCATTGGTGATGAGCTGGGTCTGTGTGATTCCCCCATTGGTGATGAGCTGGGTCTGTGTGATTCCCCCATTGGTGATGAGCTGGGTCTGTGTGATTCCCCCATTGGTGATGAGCTGGGTCTGTGTGATTCCCCCATTGGTGATGAGCTGGGTCTGTGTGATTCCCCCATTGGTGATGAGCTGGGTCTGTGTGATTCCCCCATTGGTGATGAGCTGGATCTGTGTGATTCTCCTATTGGTGATGAGCTGGGTCTGTGTGATTCCCCCATTGGTGATGAGCTGGGTCTGTGTGATTCCCCCATTGGCGATGAGCTGGGTCTGTGTGATTCCCCCACTGGTGATGAGCTGGGTCTGTGTGATTCCCCCCATTGGTGATGAGCTGGGTCTGAGTGATTCTCCTATTGGTGATGAGCTGGATCTGTGTGATTCTCCTATTGGTGATGAGCTGGGTCTGTGTGATTCCCCCATTGGTGACGAGCTGGGTCTGTGTGATTCCCCCATTGGTCATGAGCTGGGTCTGTGTGATTCCCCCCATTGGTGATGAGCTGCGTCTGTGTGATTCTCCCATTGGTGATGAGCTGCGTCTGTGTGATTCTCCCATTGGTGATGAGCTGGGACTGTGTGATTCTCCTATTGGTGATGAGCTGGGTCTGTGTGATTCTCCCATTGATGATGAGCTGGGACTGTGTGATTCTCCTATTGGTGATGAGCTGGGTCTGTGTGATTCTCCCATTGATGATGAGCTGCGTCTGTGTGATTCTCCCATTGGTGATGAGCTGGGACTGTGTGATTCTCCTATTGGTGATGAGCTGGGTCTGTGTGATTCTCCCATTGATGATGAGCTGGGACTGTGTGATTCTCCTATTGGTGATGAGCTGGGTCTGTGTGATTCTCCCATTGATGATGAGCTGCGTCTGTGTGATTCTCCCATTGGTGATGAGCTGGGTCTGTGTGATTCTCCCATTGGTGATGAGCTGCGTCTGTGTGATTCTCCCATTGGTGATGAGCTGGGACTGTGTGATTCTCCTATTGGTGATGAGCTGGGTCTGTGTGATTCTCCCATTGATGATGAGCTGGGTCTGTGTGATTACCCCATTGGTGATGAGCTGGGTCTGTCTGATTCTCCCATTGGTGATGAGCTGGGTCTGTGTGATTCCCCCATTGGTGATGAGCTGGGTCTGTGTGATTCTCCCATTGGTGATGAGCTGGGTCTGTATGATTCTCCCATTGGTGATGAGCTGGGTCTGTGTGATTCTCCCATTGGTGATGAGCTGGGTCTGTGTGATTCTCCCATTGGTGATGAGCTGGGCCTGTGTGATTACCCCATTGGTGATGAGCTGGGTCTGTGTGATTTCCCCCGTTGGTGAGGAGCTGGGTCTGTGTGATTCCGACTAGATAGGCCGACTAGAGCTGAGGCTATATTGGATTTGGTGCTGGGAAATGAGCCAGACCAGGTGCTAGACTTGGAAGTTGGTGTGCATTTTGGGGATAGTGACCACAATTCGATTACGTTCACTTTACTGATGGAAAGGGATAGGCATGAACCTCTGGTCAGTAGTTTCAGCTGGGGGAAGGGTAATTATGAGGCTATTAGGAGAGAATTAGGAAGCATTGGTTGGACTAGGAGATTACAGGGACTGGGAACATCCGAAATGTGGAGATTTTTCAAGGAGCAGCTATTTCGGGTCTGTGATAGGTATGTCCCTGTCAGGTAAGGAGGATTTGGCAGGCCCAGGGAACCGTGGTGCACTAAAAAAGTTGATTCGTTGGTTTGGAAGAAAAAGGAGGCTTATGTTCGGATGAGGCTTGAGGGTTCAGGTAGTGCATTAGAAAGTTTTAGATTGGCTAAGAGGGAGTTGAAGAGGGAGTTAAGAAGGGCTAAAAGAGGACATGAGATGACTTTGGCTGATAGGATTAAGGAGAACCCTAAGGCGTTTTACAGGTATGTCAAGAACAGAAGGTTGGTTAGGGCAAGATTAGGGCCAGTTACAGACAGTGGAGGGAAGTTGTGTGTTGAACCGGAGGAGATTGGAGAGGCGTTGAACCAATATTTCTCTTCGGTGTTCATGCAAGGGGACATGAATGTAGCTGAGGAGGACACTGGGGTGGAGGGATGTAAAATAGATAGTATTGCAGTTGATACGGGGGATGTGCTGGATATTTTAGAGGGTTTGAAAATAGATAAGTCCCCTGGTCCGGATGGGATTTGCCCTAGGATTCTTTGGGAGGCAAGAGAGGTGATTGCGAAGCCTCTGGCTCTGATCTGATCTGGTATACACATCTCTGGTGCGGCCGCACTTGGAGTTTTGTGTGCAGTTCTGGTCCCCACATTACAGGAAGGATGTGGAGGCTTTGGAGAGGGTGCAGACGAGGTTTACCAGGATGTTGCCTGGTATGGAGGGGAGATCCTATGAGGAGAGATTGAGAGATTTGGGATTGTTTTCGCTGGAAAGAAGGCGGCTAAGAGGGGATCTCATTGAAACATATAAGATGATCAGAGGTTTAGACAGGGTGGATAGTGATAGCCTTTTTCCTAGGATGGAGAAAGCTAGCACGAGGGGGCACGATTTTAAATTGAGGGGGGGTAGTTATAGGACAGATGTCAGGGGTAGGTTCTTTACCCAGAGGGTGGTGAGGGACTGGAATGCCCTGCCAGCTGCAGTTGTAAATGCACCTAGTTTGGGGGCGTTTGAGATCTGTGGATAGGTTTATGGATGAAAAGGGATTGGTTTAGGCTAGTGGGTCATTGTTTTGTAACTGGTCGGCGCAACATCGTGGGCCGAAGGGCCTGTTCTGCGCTGTAATGTTCTATGTTCTATGTTCTATGATCTTCAGGTCGTCGTTGGTCTCTGGTATATTACCAGAACATTGGAGGACAGCAAATGTTGTCCCATTGTTTAAGAAGGGGAGAAGAGACTTCCCTGGGAATTATAGACCGGTGAGTCTTACTTCTGTGGTGGGTAAGGTTTTGGAAAGGATTATTAGAGACAGGATTTATAGTTATTTGGAGAGGAATGAGTTGATTAGAGACAGTCAGCATAGTTTTGTAGCGGGTAGGTCGTGCCTTACTAACCTTATCGAGTTCTTTGAGAAAGTGACCAAAGAGGTGGATAGGGGTAAGGCAGTTGATGTGGTGTATATGGATTTTACCAAGGCGTTTGATAAGGTTCACCATGGTAGGCTTCTGCAGAAAATGCAGATGTATGGGATTGGGGGTGATCTAGGTAATTGGATCAGGAATTGGCTAGCAGATAGGAGACAGAGGGTGGTGGTTGATGATAAATATTCGTCATGGAATTCGGTTACGAGTGGTGTGCCTCAGGGATCTGTTTTGGGGCCAAAGCTTTTTGTAATTTTTATTAATGATCTGGATGAGGGTATAGTTGGGTGGATTAGTAAGTTTGCTGATGACACCAAAGTCGGAGGTGTGGTAGATTGTGAGGAAGGGTGTCATCGTTTGCAGGGTGACTTAGAAAGGTTGCAGAGCTGGGCAGCGAGGTGGCGGATGGAGTTTAATGTGGAGAAGTGTGAGGTAATTCATTTCGGTAGGAATAACAGATGTGTTGAGTGTAGGGCTAACGGGAGGACTTTGAATAGTGTGGAGGAGCAGAGGGATCTAGGTGTATGTGTACATAGATCCCTGAAAGTTTGGAATCAAGTCGATAAGGTTGTTAAGAAGGCATACGGTGTCTTGGCGTTTATTGGTAGGGGGATTGAATTTAGGAGTCGCAGCGTCATGATGCAACTGTACACAACTCTGGTGCGGCCGCACTTGGAGTTTTGTGTGCAGTTCTGGTCCCCACATTACAAGAATGATGTGGAGGCTTTGGAGAGGGTGCAGAGGAGGTTTACCAGGATGTTGCCTGGTATGGAGGGGAGATCCTATGAGGAGAGACTGAGAGATTTGGGGTTGTTTTCGCTGGAAAGAAGGCGGCTAAGAGGGGACCTTATTGAAACATATAAGATGATTAGAGGATTAGACAGGGTAGATAGTGATAGCCTTTTTCCTAGGATGGAGAAAGCTAGCACGAGGGGGCACGACTTTAAATTAAGGGGGGGTAGTTATAGGACTGATGTCAGGGGTCGGTTCTTTATCCAGAGGGTGGTGAGGGACTGGAATGCCCTGCCAGCTGCAGTTGTAAATGCGCCTAATTTGGGGGCGTTTAAGAGATCTGTGGATAGGTTTATGGATGAAAAGGGATTGGTTTAGGCTAGTGGGTCATTGTTTTGTAACTGGTCGGCACAACATCGTGGGCCGAAGGGCCTGTTCTGCGCTGTAATGTTCTATGTTCTATGTTCTATGACAATATGGCTATAATTCTGTGATTCTAAACTGCAGATCTGTGGACACAATGGAACAGTTTAGAATGGTCAATCTACCGAACATACACACCTTTGCATTGTAGGCAGAAATCAGAGCACCTGGAGGAAATCTACACAGACACAAGGAGAATATTAAAATTCCACATGACAGTCAACCAAAGCCAGAATCGAACTCAGGTCTCTGATGCTGAAAGGCAGTGGGGCTAACCACTGTGCCACAAATGAGCCTGTTTAACCTTTCTTTATAAGACAACCCCTCCATACTGGGGATCATCTTCTCTGAACTGCCCCCCAAAAATATAATATCTTCTCAGTCTCTGTTGTAGTTTTTTTTTTCTCGGGCCCCTAACCCTATAAATTAGTGTAGAGAGGATACCCGATCCTCTACACTGGTAGAGAATCCCACCCTCCCACCTCCTCTAACCTAATTATAAGTGTGGGGGAAGTTTTTTTTTTATATTTTTATTTTTCTGCTGGTAATTGTTTCAGGGATGGCAGTTCAGGCTGTGTGCTGCATCTCCTGTGGGATGTATGTGGTGAGGGACTCCAGTAGTGTTTCAGGGGATTTTACTTGTAGGAAGTGTATTAGATTGCAGTTTCTGGAGGAGCGTGTAAAGGAATTGGAGGGGGAATTAGAGGAACTCCGCATAATTCGGGAGGCGGAGGCAGTTCTTCTCTGCAGTTCCTGAATCCTCTGTGAATCTATCACTGTCTCTCTTCTCTCTCTCTCTCAGATCTTGCTTCTCTCTCCCCCTCTGCTCCCATGCTCTCACTGTGGGTCTTTCCCTCTCTGATTATATTTCTTTCATTCTCTCTCTCTCTCTCTCTCTTACCCCCCACCCCACTTCTATCTCTGTCTCTCTGTCTCTCTCTCTCTTCGTGTTATTTTCATTTCCCCATCTCACTTTGTTCTTTTTTCTCCCTCTCTCTGTCTATTTTGCCAACTGTCTTACTTCCTACCATCTCCCAATCTCTCTCCATTGTTGTAGTTCCCTCGTTTTGTCCCAAGCTCTCTGACTCTCTGTCATTTTTTTTCTATCTATCTTTCTCTTTTACGTTTTTTTTGTCCTCCTTTTTCCCCTTATTTCTGTCTTTCTTTTTCTCTGTCTTTCTTTTGTCTATCATTTTCTTTCTCCCTGTCACTCTTTGTTTATTTCTCTTTCCATCTTCCTGTCTTACTTCCCCTGTGTGGCAAATGGAAGGCAGGTGATGACAAAGGGTTGATTTCCTGTCCAATTGATGTGATAGATTATAAGTTTTTAAATAAGATTCGGACATTCCCATAATTGAATAATTTGCAGAATTGAATGATTGGGTATTTGATCACATTCTTCAACGCTCTCTGAATGTGGTCTGGGTCACGGCGTAAATAGCAGTGTTTGTGCAACAGCTCAGGAGCTGGAGCACAAAGCCCAATTCTTGAACAAAAGAATCTAACCAAACTGACTGAAACCCCATATCATACATACGCCTCCAAATAGAATAAACCATAAATGTTGACCATAACAGAATGAAATTGGCTGAGATAACAAATAGTAAAATGATGGATTTCCTCCGACTCTCCATCTCTGGGTCTCTGTGATTCTCTGCACTGTTGTGAGCCCGGAGTCTCCTGCGGGCTCTGCTGCTCACTAAAATGTGTCTGATGGTGAATGCATTGAGAAGCAGAATCAGGATGAATGGGACACCCGGGTTTAGGATGTGGTGGATGAACTCGATTGTTCCCCAGACAGGAGATCCCATAACTTCCCATGTGGAAGCACAAAACCAGGGAAAGTTCATGAAAAAATATGGCCCACTCAACATAAAATACCAGAAAATGTTCTTTAAACAGCTCAGCACCGTCACTGTTCCCAGAACCACAGTCGCCGTTTTCTCACTGCAATATTTAATTTTCAGCTTGGGACAGCAAATGGCCACAAATCGATCAAAGGTGAAAGTGACGGTGAACCAGACAGAACAGTCAGTGGCTGCATAAAGCAGGACGGCGTGGATGTTACACACGGGGAGGAATAGCACAAAGGAAAAATATTGCCAATAAACAATGGGGATGTGTCTCAATATCAGGTCGAGGATAATGACCAGCAGATCCCCCACTGACATGGCCACCAGGTAACAAGTGACACATTTAGAGAGACCACATTTTCCACGGGAAAGGATAACTATCGTTACAATGTTCACTGCAAAGAAGAAGAAGAAATAGTGCAATTATTTTTCAGACTGTCATCAAAGTTGCTCGTTCAAATGCAGAATGCTTAGACAAAGGTATTTTTGAGTCCATTGGTACACAATCTCAGAATTTTATATCTTTCTCCCAATGGAAGAACAAAGAACAATGAGCAGTAGAACCTAGGAAAGGCCCTCAAAGTCTGCGCTGATCAGGATATCAGCCTAAACCCTAAGCGATTACAGAGTCTGTATCCTTCCATTCCCTTCTGATTCATGTATTTGTCTAGTTGCCCCTAAGATGTCGCTATTGTGCCTACTCACACCACCTCCCTGGGCATTCCAGACCTTCACCAGCATCTGTTTGAATAAACCTGCCTCACACATCTCCTCGAAACATTTCCCCATGCACCTTAAAACTACATTTCCTGGTACTTGAATTTTGAACCTTCCAAAAAAGCATCTGACTATCCACTCTGTTCACACCATTCCTAATCTTATAGAATCATAAACCCTACAGTGCAGAAAGAGACCCTTCGAGTCTGCACCGAACACGATCCCACCCAGGCCCTACCCCCATATCCCTACATATCATAACCATTCATCCCACCTACACATACCTGGACACTAAGGGGCAATTTCTCAGCACGGCCAATCAACCTAACCCGCACATCTTTGAACTGTGGGAGGGAAACCGGAGCACCCGGAGGAAACCCACGCAGACACAAGGAGAATGTGCAAATTCCACACAGACAGTGACCCGAGCCGGGAACCGAACCCTGGAGGTGTGAAGCAGCAGTGCTAACCACTGTGCTACCGGGCCACCCCTAATATAGCAGTTCAGCCCTCAAACTCCTTCATTCCTGTGAGAATGAACTGAGCCTATTGAAACTCTGCTCCTAGCAAACACCCTCCAGACCAGGCAACACCCAGGCAAAGATTTCCTGTACCCTCTCCGAATGCATCCACATCCTTCTAGTATTGTGGTGACCAGAATTGTGCACAATATTCCAAATGAGGCCGAACTAAGTGTCTGTGCAGTTGCAGCATAACCTGAAATGAAATTTCATTTCACGAGAGGCATTGAAAAGAAGGAATTCGAGGTTAAGGTGTGAAATCAAGGGCTATTTTACAAGAATAATTTAACAAATGTGAATTTATCCACTTTGGTAGCAAAAATGGGAAGGCAGATTATTATGTGACTGGCCGTGACTTAGAAGAGGGAAGTGTCTAACCAGACTGAGGGGTCCCTGTATTCCAGTTGGTGAAAACAAGCGTGCAGTTACAGCAGGCAGGACAGAAGGCAAATGATAAATTGGCCTCTATATTGAGAAGATTTGAGAATTGGAAGAGCGATAGAATCATGGAACCCTACAGTGCAGAAAGAGGCCCTTCAGCCCATCGAGTCTGCACTGAACACAATCCCACCCAGGCCTTACCCCCATATCATACCCACTAATCCCTCTAACCTACACATCCTTGGACACTAGGGGGCACTTTCTTAGCATGGCCAATCAACCTAACCCGCACATCTTTGGACTGTGGGAGGAAACCGGAGCACCCAGAGGAAACCCATGCAGACACGAGGAGAATGTGCAAACTCCACACAGGCAGTGACCCGAGCGGGGAATCGAACCCGGGATCCTGGAGCTGTGAAGCAGCAGTACTAACCACTATGCTACCATGCCTCCACCGCTGTGCTCCCATGCAATGTTTGAGTGCAATTGGACAGGGTATGGGTGAGGCCACATCTGGAATATTGTATACAATTTTGATGTCCTTATCTGAGGAAGGCTATAGAGGGAGTACAACAAAGATTTACCTGGCTGATTCCTGTGATGGAAGAACTGTCATACAAGGAGGCATTAAGTTGATAGGGTTCTATTCATTGGAGGTTAAATGAGGGAGAAGGGGATCTCAGACACTTATAAAATTCAACAGAATTAGGCATCCCCCTGCAACTGGATTCTGAACTCCTTAACAGACTCCAATCAGTAAGGATAGACAACACCACTTCCTTTACGATCATCCTCAACACTGGTGACCTACAAGGGTGTGTTTTCAATCTCCAATGTACTCCTTATTTCTGACTGTGTGCCCAAACTCTCCTCCAACCCGATTTTCTGAAGAAACTATCGCAGTGATTCGGATCTCAAACAATGATGAGAAGGAGCACAGGAATGAGATCGAGAATCGAGTGAACTGGTGTGACAACAATAATCTCTTCCACATTCCTCTGTCTACGTTGATGGGGATGAAGTGGAAATGGTTGAGAGCTTTAAGATTTAGCTGTAAAGGACACAAACAACCTCTACCCCCGTGGTGACGCTATAGATAAGAAAGCCCACCAACGCCTCTACTTTCTCAGAAGACTAAGGAAACTTGGCAAGCCCACTACAACTCTCGCCAACATTTACCAATGCGTCATGGAAAGCATTCTTTCTGGTTGTATCACAGCTCGGTACGGGCTCCTAGTCTTCCCAACACTGCAGGAAAATACCAATGGTCGTGAATGAAACCCAGTCCATGGTGGGATCCGGCCTCCCATCCATTCCCTCTGTCTACACTTCCCACTGCAGTGGGAAAACAGCCAGCAGAATCAAGGACCCCATGCACTCCGGACATACCCACCTCCTTCCGTCGGAAAAAAGAAATAAGGTTCTGAAGACACGTACAAATCGACTCAAAAACAGCTTCTTCCCTGCTGCCATCAAACTATTGAAAAGACGGACCTCACACAGAGTTGATCTTTGTCGGCACCCGATCTATGACTGGAATATTACATTCTGCACTCTCTCCTTTCCTTCTCTAAGAACAGTATGACTTGTTTATATACTTTTCACTGTAAACTAATACATGAGACAATAATAAATCCAATTATTTTCAAATCAGAGGCAGGGTAGATTCAGAAAGAATGTTCCTGATGGTGAGGAATCCAAAATTAGGGGTCAGAGTTTGAGGATAAGGGGTAAAAATTTTCAAATTAATGTGAAATTCTATCAAGGTAGATAAGTCGCCGGGACCAGATGGGATGTACCCCAGGATACTGTGGGAGGCCAGGGAAGTGATTGCAGAGCCCTTGGCGATGATCTTTGCGTCGTCAATGGAGACGGGAGAGGTTCCGGAAGATTGGAGGATTGCGGATGTAGTCCCTATTTTCAAGAAAGGGAACAGAGATAGCCCGGGAAATTACCGCCCGGTGAGTCTGACCTCAGTGGTTGGTAAGCTGATGGAGAGGCTTCTGAGGGACAAGATTTACGACCATTTGGAGAGGTTTGACATGATCAGGAATAGTCAGCATGGATTTGTCAAGGGCAGGTCGTGCCTTACGAGCCTAGTTGAGTTCTTCGATAATGTGACTGAACACATTGACGAAGGAAGTGCCGTGGACATAGTGTACATGGACTTCAGCAAGGCTTTTGATAAGGTCCCCCATGCAAGACTTCTTGAGAAGGTGAGAGGGCATGGGATCCAAGGGCCTTTGGCCTTGTGGATCCAGAACTGGCTTGCCTGCAGAAGGCAGAGAGTGGTTGTGGATGGGTCTTTTTCGGAATGAAGGTCAGTCACCAGTGGGGTGCCCCAGGGATCTGTTCTGGGACCCTTGTTGTTTGTCATTTTCATTAATGACCTGGATGAGGAAGTGGAGGGATGGGTTAGCAAGTTCGCTGATGACACGAAGGTCGGCGGTGTTGTGGATGGTCTGGAAGGATGTCAAAAGTTGCAGCAGGACATAGATAGGATGCAGGAACGGGCGGAGAAGTGGCAGATGGACTTCAACGCGGATAAATGTGTAGTAGTCCATTTCGGCAAAACCAACGGGATGAACGAGTACACTATTAAGGGCAGGGATCTTAGTAGCATTGAAGAGCAGAAGGATCTCGGGGTCCGGGTTCACAGGACTCTTAAATCGGCCTCGCAGGTGGAGGAGGTGGTCAGGAAGGCGTATGGTGTACTGGCCTTCATTAATCGAGGGATTGAGTTTAGGAGTCGGGAGGTAATGCTGCAACTTTACAGGACCCTCGTCAGGCCTCATTTGGAGTACTGTGCGCAGTTCTGGTCGCCTCACTATAGGAAGGACGTGGAGGCTATTGAAAGGGTGCAGAGGAGATTTACAAGGATGTTGCCTGGACTGGGAGGCATGCCTTATGAAGATAGGTTGAGGGAGCTGGGACTCTTTTCCCTGGAGAGGCGAAGGTTGAGAGGTGACCTGATAGAAGTTTATAAAATGTTGAGAGGAATAGATAGGGTGGACTCTCAGAGGCTATTTCCCCGGTTGAAATGGTCGCTACGAGAGGACACAGATTTAAAGTGCGGGGAGGGAAGTACAGAGGTGATGTTAGGGGTAAGTTTTTCACTCAGAGGGTAGTGAGTGATTGGAATCGGCTGCCGTCGTCGGTGGTGGAGGCGAACTCGCTGGGGTCTTTTAAAAGACTCCTGGATGAGTCTATGGGGTTTAATGGGATTGGGGGTTATAGATAGGTCTATAGATTGGTGGGGTTGATGCAATCGGCGCAACTCGAGGGCCGAAGGGCCTGTTTGTGCTGTAATGTTCTATGTTCTATGAAATTCCCCGCTCGAGTCACTGTCTGTGTGGAGTTTGCACATTCTCCTCGTGTTTGCATGGGTTTCCTCCGGGTGCTCCGGTTTCCTCCCACAGTCCAGTGATGTGCAGGTTAGATTGATTGGTCATGCTAAAATTGCCCCTTAGTGTCCTGGGATGTGTAGGTCAGAGGGATTAGTGGGTAAATATGTAGGGATATGGGGATAGGGCCTGGGTGGGATTGTGGTTAGTGCAGACTCGATGGGCTGAAGGGCCTCTTTCTGCACTGTAGCGTTCTGTGAACAGAAATCTCTTCACCCAGAGGTGGTGAGTGTGTGGGATTCACTACCACGGGAAGTAGTTGAGACTATTTTTTTTTCAAGAAGGAATTTGATACAGCAATTGGGGCTAAAGGGGTCAGGGGTTATGAGATGGGGGGTGGGGGGAAAAGGATATTGAGTTTGATGATCAGTCATGATCAAAATGAATGGACAAGCAGGCTTGAAGGGTCACGTGGCTCATTCCCACTTCCTTTTCTTATGGTCTTAAGAATAGCGTTCAGGGGATGGGAAACAGGGTGTGAAGTGGAGGGGATATGGGTTCAGAAATCAGCAATCATTTCCAAAGGTAGTGAGGATATTAAAGAACAGTCTTCTCAGCCCTCCAAGCCTGTACCACTACACTGCCCGACTGATCTAAAACCCCCTACTCTTCTGGAGATCATGTCCTTCTGTTCCCATCCTATCCATGTATTTGTCCAGACGCCCCTTATAATTCACTGTCTGCTTCCACTGCCTCCCCCTGGTGAGTCTCAGGCACAGTGAAAAGTCTGACAACACCAGGTTTTAGTCCAACTGATTTATTTGATAGTTAACTCACTAGCTTTCGAGGGGTCTCCCTCTTCTTCAAGTGAGTCTCAGGCAACCAGCCCCCTCTCTGTAAAAGAATTGCCTCATACATTTCCTTTTAGCCTTGCCTCTCGCAGCTTGCCCCCCTGAGCAAGTGACCCTTCTCACCGTGGAAATAGCTCCTGATTAGCCATTCTGTCCATGTCCCTCAAAACCTTGTGAGCTTCAATCAGTTTGGCCCTTCGCTGCTATCAATCCTTTGAGATCAAACCAAGTTTCTCCAACCTCTCCTCATAGCTAATGCCCTCCATACCAGGTAACATCCTGGTAAATCTTTTCTGTGCCCTCTCCAAAGCCTCCATATCCTTCTGGTAGTTTGGCGACCAGAATTGAATGCTACATTCCACGTGCAGCCTAACTAATGTTCTATAAAGCTACAACACGACTTGCCAATTTTCGAACCAAATGCCCTGGCTGATGCCTTTGTGACTATCTTTTCCATCCGCGTTGCCACTTGCATTGACCCGTGTACCTGTACACCCAGATCTCTTTGTCTATCAATACTCCAAAGGGTTCTGCAACTTACTACATGAGACATTCCAAAATGTATTGTCTCACATTTCTCCGGATTAAACTCCATCTGCCATTCCTTCGTCCACATCTCCAACTAAGCGATATCCTCCTGTATTCTCTGATGTTCCTCATCGCTATCCATGAATCCATCAAACATTGTATGGTCTGCAAACTTGCTGGTCAAACCAGTCATATTTTCCATGTTTCATACATATTCCAAACAGCAATGGTCCCAGCAGTGATCCCTGAGGAATGTCAATGGTTACAATCTTCCATTCACAATCGTACTCTTCCCCTGCTACCTCTGTCTTCTATGGCAGAGCCATTTCTGTATCCACTTTGCCAGCTCCCATGTGACTTCACCTTCTGCACCAGTCTGCCATGAGGGACCTTATCAAAGGCCTTACTGATATCCATGTAGGCAACATCCACGACCCTACCCTCATCAATTATATTTGTCACTTCCTCAAAAATCTTGTTCAAGTTACTGAGACATCCTTCCCATTCACAAAACCATGTTGTCTCTCGTTAATATGGCCACGTGTTTCCAACTGGGAAGAAATCATGTCTCGAAGAATTCTGGCCAATAATTTCCCAACCACTGATGTCAGTCTCACTGGCCTGTAATTAACCGGATTATTCTTGCTACCCTTCTTAAACAAAGGAACAACATTGGATATTCTCCATTCCTCTGGGACCTCTCCTGTAGCCAGTGAGGATACAAAAATTTCTCGCAAGGCCCCAGCAATTTCCTTCCTTGCCTCTCTCACTATTCTGGGGTATATCCCATCAGTCCCTGGGATCTTGTCTACCTTAATGTTTCTCAAGAACCTCAATACCACCTCCGTTTAGATCACACCATGACTCAAACTATCTACACACCCTTTCCCAGACTCATCATCCACCATTTCCTACTCTTTCATGAATACTGCCGCAAAGTACTCATTTAATACCTCTCCAATTTCCTCTGGATCCACATATAGATTCTTTCCCCTGTGCTCCCATTCCCTTCAGAATGCTTTGTGCCTGTTCAGAGTCATCCTGGACCCTGGCACCAGGGAGGCAAGATACCATCATAGAGTCTCTTTCAGGTATACAGAATGCGAGCCCCAATCTCTATGGGGAAGATTAAAATCCCCGACTATCACAACTCCTTGCAGTTGTCAGCTATCTCTCTGCTGATTTGCTCCTCCAATTCTCACTGACTATTGGGTGTTCTATAATACAACCCCATTACTGTGGTCGTACCTTTCCTGTTTCCCAGCTCCACCCAGAGGGTCTCTATCCTGCCTGAGTACCGCAGTAACATTTTCCCTGACCAACAATGCCACCCTCCCACCCCACCTTTTATCCCTCTGCCTCTATCAGCCCTGAAACATTGGAACCCTGGAACATTGAGCTGCTGGTCCTGCCCCTCCTGTAGCCAAGTTTCACTAATGTCTAAAATGTCATATTTCCACCTTCAGCTCACTTGCCTTCCCCACAATACTCCAGGCGTTGAAATAGACACACCTCAAAAGATTATTTACACCACACTCAACACTTCCATTGGTGATTTTAGTTGAATTAACCCGTTCTTTTACCCCCGCTCCACTATCTGCTCTGGCACTTCGGTTCCCATCCCCCTGCAAATCTGGTTTCAACGCTCCCCAATAACACGAGCAAACCTCCCTGCAAGTATATTGGTCCCCTTGTAGTTTCGGTGTAACCCGTCTCTTGTACAGGTCCCACCTGCCCCAGAAGAGGTCCCCATGATCCATGAATCGGAAACCCTGCCCCCTACACCAGTTCCTCAGCCTCATGTTGATCCGCCCAATCATCCTCCTCTTACCCTCACTGGCAATGTGGCACAGGCAGCAATCCTGAGATTACTACCCTTGGGGTCCCGCTTTTTAACCTCCTTCCAAGCTCTCTATCCTCTCTCTTTCGGACCTCCTCACTTTTCCGACCTATATCATTGATACCAATGTGTACCAGACATCTGGCTGATCACCTGCCCACTTTAGAACACTGCACGCGATCAGAGACATCCCTGACCCTGGCACTCGGGAGGCGACAAACCACGCGGGAGTCTCTGTCCCAAACACAGAGCCTCCTGTCTGTACCTATGACCATCGAGTCCCCTATCCCTACCACTCTCCTCTTCTCCCTCCCACCCTTTTGCACTGCCGAATCACACTCAGTATCTGAGATCCGGCTGTCGCAGCTTGTCCCAGGTAAATCATGCCCTGTTACAGTATCTCACTCCATATGCCTGTTGTGGAGGGGTATGACCACAGGGGAGCCCTGCTCTGCCTGTCCTTTCACATTTCCATTCCCTCTCCTTACAGTAACCCAATTTCCTGTGCTCTGCTGCTTAGGAAACTACCTCCCTCAAGCTACTGTCTATAAACTTCTCATTCTCCCGAATTAGACGGAGATCGCCAAGCTCCTTCTCCAGTTCCCTAACACATTTTGCTCACAGCTGCAGTGGGATGCATCTTTTGCAGGTGTTGTCGTCAGGGATACCGACGGTCTCCCTGATCTCCCACATCCTGCAAGAGGAGCATTCCAACATCTCGCCTGGCATTTCTTGTTCCTTAAAAAAAACAAGAATAAACTTTCCAAAAACAAAAACCTACTCTCGCCTCTGCCTGTTCTCGCCAAAGCCCACTCTGAGCCAAAGCCCTTCAGCCTTCACTCTGCTCCCTCTCTCTCCGCTGCCCGCAGTATAGAGTGGCCTGCTCTTTAAACCTCCCGCTCACCACTTGTGACATCAAGCACCTTCTAGCAGTCACCCATCTATCTGCCTGCACCTTGGGTGTGACCGTGTCTCTAAAGCTCGCCAACCTCATGCTCCTACGTGCATCCAGCTGCTCCTCCAACCTATCCATGAGGTCTGGAAGGAGCTGCCAATTGGGTGCACTTTCTGCAGATACAGTCGTCCGAGGTGCTGGAAGTGTTATGGTTCTCCCACATCTCACAAGTGCAGCACTTAACCCCACTGGCCGACATTTGGAGCACCAATTCAATTATATAAGAACATTTATAAAACCCTTACCTTCAATTTACCTTCTCACAGTCGCCTTTTTTTTGGTTAGCAGAGAAGGGAGGGAGGGTAACACTAATGTGTTGAAAGATTTACAGGTTAGATGGATTGGCCACGATAAATTGCCCCTTAATGACCAAATATCAGTATACTCGGGGAATTATTAGGGTAAATGCATGGTTATAGTGATAGAGCCTGTGTAATGTGTTCTGTCAGAGAGTCGCTGTGGGCTCAATTGGCCAAATGGCATTCCTCTGCACTGTGGGAACTCTATAATTTATATCACTTATTTTGTGAATCGCACTATTTCCCAACCCAGGTACAAGACACAATGTTAGATGTTAAATATTACAAAAAGAAAGTAAGAGAGACAGGAAGAAAGGGAGAGAGAAAACAAAAGAAAGAAAGAAGGAAAGGGAGGAAAAAGAGAGAAAGAGAGAAAAAGAGACTAAGAATGAGAGAACAGGAAAAAAAGGGAGAGGAATTCAGAAAAAAGATAAACAGAAAGGAAGATAGGAAGAAAGAAAAAAAAGAAAGGAGGAAACAGAAAGGGAGAGAAAGAAGCAGAGATAGATAGAGAGAGAGAGAAAGAGCGACAGATAAAGAAGCAAAGAAGAAAGGAAGAAAAAGAGTGAAAGAAAGAGAGAGAGAAAGAAAGAGAGAGAGCGAGAACAAAAGAAAGGAGAGAGAAAAAGATAAGAAGACAGAAAGAATGTAAGGTCAGTTCACATTGCTCAATGCTCACAACGCTATCCAATCATTCCAGGATACTGGATTGCCCTGGAGATAGGCAGTGACTTACCCGGGACCCCAATCACAGCCAGGATGGGGAAGTAAATCTTTTTGACCTTGTTAAGTGCCAAAAGGATGTTGAGCGTCATCAGGAAACTTGGAGATATTTTCTCCTCTGTTCAATCCAGCTGGTTTGGTGTGTGTTGGAAAAAATTCTACCTTGTACGTTTTAGGAAGAACCCTTAATTTATGGGAAGGGGAAGCAGGGTCCCATGGTGCCTTGACTTACTTCCAATCGGTGAACAAACAAAGTCAGAAGCTAACGCTCCAAACTCTTAACAATCACAGCAGAGTTTCCAATTCAAAAATTCCCTGAAGACAAGGGAAGGGATTCTGTCATTTTGAGACGTATTTTCACTGATGTTTTTCTGAATGTGAAGACATAGAAACTAGGAGCAGGAGGAGACCATTAGGACATTTGAGCCTGCCCCATCATTCATTATGATCATGTCAGATTCTAAGTTCAATTTCCTGATCCCCCCTTTCCCCCCATATCCTTTGATCCATTTAACCCCAAAGGCTAAAGAACAAAGAACAAAGAACAACACAGCACGGGAAACAGGCCCTTCGGCCCAACGAGCCCGCGCCGCCGTCCCATTGTCTCATTGACCTATTCATGATTTTAGTCTACGCCTAATGTGCGAGAATCAGGGAGGCCCAATATAGGGACAATTTGTTACCCAATCAATCAGCCTAAAAGCACATTTTTGGGATGTGGGAGGAAACTGGAGCACCCAGAGGAAACCCACGCAACCACGGGGAGAACGCGCAAACTCCCACGGACACAGGCCCAAATCCATGTGTCCGCACAGCAACAGAGATAGTCTCTGAGCTGTCATGTTGCCCTCGAGATGATCCAGTTTAAGTACACAAACGGCATGAAGCAGTAGGCAACTCCCGAAGCAACATCCAAGAGCAGCCCACCACAACCTACCGCATGCATGCCCCTTGCTGGTCAACAAGGTGGACTTAAATGCCTGTGGAGACAAAAAATTCATTATTAAACAGGCAAAGACTCTACATCCCTGAGACAAAAATGGAATCCCAAGCCTACAATGTTTAGTAAGGCCTGCTATATCCCCCTATATGTAGACCGCTCATGTGGCTGTCCAAGTGACTCTTAAACAACCCTAGCGTGCCTGCTTCCACCATCTTACTCGGCAGTGCATTCCACATCCCCACTACCCTTTGAGTGAAAAACCGCCCTCTAATATTTGTCTTATACCTAGCCCCCCTCACCCTAAGCCCGTGATCCCTCGTTCTATCCATTTCTAATAGCGGAAAAAGCTTACCACCATTTACTCTATCTATCCCCTTCATAATCTTATAAACCTCTATTAAATCCCCCCTCAGCCGACGTCTCTCAAGGGAAAACAGCCCAAGTTCGTTCAATCTTTCCTCGTAAGACAGCCCCTCCATACCAGGCAACATCCTGGTAAATCTCCTCTGCACTCTCTCCAGGATCTCTACATCCTTCCGGTAGTACGGCGACCAGAACTGGACGCAGTACTCCAGGTGAGGCCTAACCAACGTTCTATACAACTGCAACATCAGACTCCTACTCTTATATTCTATACCCCTTCTTTCCTCATCACATTCTGCACCTGCACCGACACCTTCAGGGACTTGTGCACTTGCACCCCCAGGTCTCTCTGCATATCTATACTCCGGATAGTTCTACCTTTTATCGTATAACTCCCCTCCACATTATTCCGGCCAAAGTGCATCACCTCGCATTTCTCCGGATTAAATTCCATTTGCCATCTATCCGCCCAATCTACCAGCCTGTCTATGTCCTGTTGCATTGCCAGGCACTGCTCCTCAGTACCCGCCAATCCAACCATCTTAGTGTCATCAGCAAATTTGCTGATCACACCACCTACCCCCTCTTCCAAGTCATTAATATATACTACAAATAGTAGAGGTCCTAGTACCGAGCCCTGTGGCACACCACTGGTGACAGACCTCCAATTGGAAAAGGAGCCTTCCACTACTACCCGCTGTCTCCTCCTCCCAAGCCAGTTCTCCACCCATCTACATACCTGGCCTTGTATCCCATGAGCCTTCACCTTTTCTATCAGCCTACCATGAGGGACCTTGTCAAACGCCTTACTGAAATCCATATAGACAACATCAACGGCTTGTCCTTCGTCAACCGTTTTTGTCACCTCTTCAAAAAATTCCAATAGATTCGTAAGGCACGACCTCCCTGTAACGAAGCCATGCTGCGTATCCCTGATCAGATTGCAGCGCTCCAGATGTTCATACATCTATCCTTGAGGATCCTCTCCATTATCTTGCCTATAACTGAAGTCAAGCTCACCGGCCTATAGTTCCCTGGGTTATCCCTCTGACCATTTATAAACAACGGTACTACATTTGCAATCCGCCAATCCTCTGGGACCTCACCTGTGACCAAAGAAGACACAAAGATTTGCGTCAGGCCCAGCAATTTCATCCCTCACCTCCCTTAGCAGCCTTGGATAGATGCCATCAGGCCCCGGAGATTTATTTGTCTTTATACTGTCTAAAAGTCCCAACACCTCTTCCCTCGTGATGACTATTTCCCTCAACGGATCCTCAAACTTCTCAAGCACAGCAGCAGAGATCAGACCCCTCTCCTGTGTGAATACCGACGCAAAGTATTCATTCAAGATCTCCCCCATTCCCCCAGGCTCCAAACATAGTTCCCCTCCTCTGTCCCTGAGAGGACCAATCTTCCCTCTAACCATCCTTTTGTTTCTAATATAGGAGTAAAATGCCTTAGGATTTTCTTTAATCCTACCCGCCAAAGCCATTTCATGGCCCCTTTTTGCCTTTCTGATGCCCCTTTTAAGTTCTCTCCTACATTCTCTGTATTCTTCTAACGCTATCTCTGTCCTCAAATGCCTCGATCTAGTGTACGCCTCCCTCTTCCTCCTGACCAGGTCCTCAATATCCCTAGTTACCCACGGCTCTCTAATCCTACCCTTCCCATCCTTCCTCTTGACCAGCACATGTCTTTCCTGCAAAGATTTTAGTTTTCCCTTGAGAGACTCCCACATACCCAGCGTCGACCTGCCATCAAACAGCTTACCCCAGTCCGTATCTTTAAGATCCTGCCTAATCCGGTTGTATCTAGCCCTCCCCCAGTTTAACACCCTCCCCTTAGGACAGGCTTCATCTTTAGCCATTAATATCTTAAACCAGACAGAGTTGTGGTCACTGTTAGCCACATGCTCTCCTACTTCAACGTCAACCACCTGCCCAGGCTCATTCCCCAGAACCAAGTCCAGTATAGCCCCCTCTCTGGTCGGGCTATCCACATACTGTTCCAGGGATCCATCCATTACACATTGTACAAATTCCTCCCCGTCAGCACCCTCTGATCTCGGCACCTTCCAATCTACCCCAGGGAGATTAAAATCTCTCACTACCACCACCCTATTCTTCCTGCACTTATCTAGAATGTCCCTGCTTATCCCTTCTTCCACAGCCCTCGGGCTGTTGGGCGGTCTGTAGTACACACCCAACATAGTAACATCTCCCTTCCTATTCCTCAACTCCACCCATAGCGACTCGATTTCTATATCCTCCGTACCTCCCTCCCTCTGCACTGTTACGATGCAATCCTTAACTAACAACGCCACTCCCCCACCTCTCAGCGACCCACCCCTATCTCACCTGAAACACTTATACCCAGGAACATTCAACTGCCAGTCCTGCCCTTCCTTTAACCAAGTCTCTGTCACCGCCACCACTTCCAACTTCCTTTCGAACATTAATGCCTTCAGTTCATCTGTTTTGCCAGTCACACTCCTAGCATTGAAACACATGCACCGAAGACCCTCAGAAACAATCCGATCCTTCTTCCTACCCTCCGGGCTTACCCTATCCCCAATCCCATACACCAGTTCCATACACCTCCCCACCCCCCCTCCATATTTGTTTAAACCCTGCCGAAACACTCCAGCTAACCTTCCAGCTAAGATATATATGCCCTTCCCAGTTAACTGTACCCCATCCCTCTTGTATATTTGCCCCTCTTTCATAAAGACTTCCCAGTGGTCTACGAATCTAAAGCCCTCTGCCCTACACCAATCCTTCAACCACGCATTTAGTTGGATTATCTCATTATTTCTAGCCCTGTTAGCCCCAGGCACCGGCAGCAGCCCAGAGAATGCCACCCTGGAGGCCCTACATTTCAGCCTGGCCCCCAACTCCCTGAATTGCCTACGTATGTCCCCCCTGCACTTTGTTCCTACATCCTTCTCTCCTACGTGCACTATCACATCCGACTCAGTCCCTCCACCCTTCAAAATTCCCTCTACCCTTTCTGAGACATCCTGTACCCCTGCTCCAGGGAGGCAGACTACCATCCTGGAGTCCCACTTTTGCCCACAGAACCGCCTGTCAATCCCCTTGACTTTCCCATCCCCCCCACTATCTCACACCCTGCACTCTTCACTTTCTGATCTCCCTCCCTTGCCTTCTCTACCCCAGCTGTCACTCCACCCTTGATATTCCGGGGTAATTCCTCCGGGGCGTTCCTAGTGCCATGACTCCTTTTCTTTTCGCTCTTCCTAACTGTAACCCATCCATCTCTCCTCCTAGGTCCTGGTATTAGTTCAGTGTTGCCGTTCCTCTCCATTACTTCCTCATTTTCCCTAACTAGAAACATATCCTCCAGCCTCAGTTCCAGCTGCCTCAGCCGGGCCCTTAATCGCTGCACCTCTAGACATTTCCCGCATATGTGGGCTTTCGGGAGATGTGCTGTCTCCAGAAATGTCCACATATGACAACGAACACAGTGAACACGTGTAACCCTAGACCCTGCCATTACGTTTGACCCCTGTTAAGGTGTCCTATTAATTCCTGTTACCGAGCCTGCGCTCGCCCAAGCCCAGTGAGCTTAAGCCCTTTTACCTCTCACTCTGCTTCCCGCCTCACTCCGCTGCCCTCTATCTACCTTGGCCTTCTTTTTATACTCCCTCCTCCCTTCCCAGCAGCCCCCGCGCCTATCTCCTGCTACGGAACACCAAAATAAACAAAAACCCTCCCGAACTACAAGTCAGTCAAAAAACAGTAATTACAATGCAGCACACTCACCGAAAGGCAGCCACTCGTCGAAATCACAGCTCCAGAGAACATTGAGGTGGATCCTCACTGTTCCTGCTCAACTCCAATATAAACTGCATCCCCCCCCCCCGCCTTGTCTAGAGGCTGTGTCCTCTAGTCCTGCTGTCCTTTCAAAGCGGGAAGAATCTCTCAACCTCTTCCCTATCCATCCCTTTCATTATCTTATACGTCTCTATAAGATTCCCCCTCATCCTTCTAAACATCAGTGAGTACAGACCCAGTCTATTTAGAACGAACATAGAACATTACAGCACAGAACAGGCCCTTCGGCCCATGATGTTGCGCCGACCAGTTGCAAAACAATGACCCACTAACCTAAACCAATCCCTTTTCGTCCATAAACCTATCCACGGATCTCTTAAACGCCCCCAAACTAGGCGCATTTACAACTGCAGCTGGCAGGGCATTCCAATCCCTCACCACCCTCTGGGTAAAGAACCTACCCCTGACATCAGTCCTATAACTACCCCCCTTAATTTAAAGTCGTGCCCCCTCGTGCTAGCTTTCTCCATCATAGGAAAAAGGCTATCACTATCTACCCTGTCTAAACCTCTAATCATCTCATATGTTTCAATAAGGTCCCCTCTTAGCCGCCTTCTTTCCAGCAAAAACAACCCCAAATCTCTCAGTCTCTCCTCATAGGATCTCCCCTCCATACCAGGCAACATCCTGGTAAACCTCTTCTGCACCCTCTCCAAAGCCTCTACATCCTTCCTGTAATGTGGGGACCAGAACTGCACACAAAACTCCAAGTGCGGCCGCACCAGAGTAGTGTACAGTTGCATCATGACGCTGCGACTCATGAATTCAATCCCTCTACCAATAAACGCCAAGACACCGTATGCCTTCTTAACAACCTTATCTACTTGATTCCCAACTTTCAGGGATCTATGTACACATACACCTAGATCCCTCTGCTCCTCCACACTATTCAAAGTCCTCCCGTTAGCCCTATACTCAACACATCTGTTATTCCTACCAAAATGAATTACCTCACACTTCTCCACATTAAACTCCATCCGCCACCTCGCAGCCCAGCTCTGCAACCTTTCTAAGTCACCCTGCAAACTATGACACCCTTCCTCACAATCTACCACACCTCCGACTCCAGATCATTAATAAAAATTACAAACAGCAGTGGCCCCAAAACAGATCCCTGAGGCACACCACTCATAACCGAACTCCATGACGAATATTCACCACCCTCTGTCTCCTATCTGCTAGCCAATTCCTAAATCCAATTACCCAGGTCACCCCCAATCCCATACATCTGCATTTTCTGCAGAAGCCTACCATGGTGAACCTTATCAAATGCCTTGCTAAAATCCATATACACCACATCAACTGCCTTACCCCTATCCAACTCTTTGGTCACTTTCTCAAAGAACTCTCTCTTCATAGTCCAACCCTCTCATCTCTGGTATCACCTCCTCCACAATCATCCTCAACACTGGTGCCTCACAAGGCTGTGTCCTCAGCCCCTTATACTCCTTATAACTTATCACGTTGTGGCCAAATTTTTCTCTAACTTTATTTTCAGGTTTGCTGATGATGAGACAGAGACAGGAATGAGACAGATGAACAATAATCAGTCCCTCAATGTCCGTCAAATGAAGGAGATAGTCATCGACTTCAGGAAGCATAGTGGAGGACACACCTCTGTCTACATCAGTGGGAATGAAATGGAAATGATCAAAAGTTTCAGGTTTCTCAGTGTCCAGATCTCTAACAACCTACCCTGGTCTCCCCACGCCGATGCTTTCGTTAAGAAAGTCCCAACATGTTCATTTTCTCAGGAGACTAAGGAAATTTGCCATGCCTGCTACGGCTGTCACCAACTTTTACAGATGCAACATAGAAAGCATTCTTTCTGGATGTATCACAGCTTGGTATGGCTCCTGCTCAGACCAAGACCGCAAGGAACGACAAGAGGTGGCGAAAAAAGCCCAATCCATGACACAAACCAGCCACCCATCCATTCATTCTGTCGAAACTTCCTGCTTCCTTGGCAAAACAGCCAGCATTATCAAGGCCTCCAAACACCCCGAACGTTCTCTCTTCTACATTCTTACATCGGGAAAAAGATACAAAACTCTGTGTTCACGTACTGCCGACTTAAGAACAGCTTCTTCCCTGATGCTATCAGATTTTTGAATGGAACTACCTCGTTTAACATTAATTTTTCGGTACACCCTAGCTATGACTGTAATGTTATATTCTGCACCCTCTCCTTTCTTTCTCTGTGAATGATATGCTTTGGTGTATAATGCACAAGAACCAATAATTTTCACTGTATACCAATACATGTGACAAAAATAATTCAAATCAACGTCCAAAAGACGTGCTGGTGAGGTGCATTGGCCATGCAAAATTCTCACTCAGTGTATCCGAACAGATGCCAGAGTGTGATGATGAGGGGATATTCACAGTAACTTCATTGCACTGTTAATGTAAGCCTACTTGTGACACATACATTAACTTTAAACTTTAAATCAGAAAAGGTACAGTGAAGGGATTTGTATTCTTGCATTGATAATATTTCTGTCTTTATTCCATTTGGAAAAATGGGTATACACAATGAGAGTAATACAATTCAAAACTATTTGGTAACTCAATGTGTGGACGAAGGTAGAGCAGTTGATGTCGTATACATGGATTTTAGGAAGGCGTTTAATAAGGTTCCCCATGGTAGGTTCATGAAGAGGATAAGGATGTGTGGGATAGAAGGAAATTTGGCCGATTGGATCAGTAACTGGCTGTATCATAGAAGACAAAGAAGAAGAACAAAGAACAAAGAACAACCCAGCACAGGAAACAGACCCTTCGGTCAAACGAGCCCGCGCCGCCATCTTAACAAAGCATTTTCCTCCACCCACCTTGACCCGTGTCTATGCTTATGGTACCCCCATTGGAAACCAGATTCAGGGGAGAATAAGTTAGGGACAATTTGTTACACCAATCAGCCTAAGAGCACATCTTTGGGGTGTGGGAGGAAACCGGAGCGTCCGGAGGAAACCCACGCAAGCACGGGGAGAATGCGCAAACTGAGCTGTCGTGGTGCCCATCTGCTGGTCCAGTTTTAAGCACACACAATGACGCAAAGTACTAGACCACTCTCGAAACACCCAAGAGCAGCCCATGCACGACCCATCGTGTGTATGTCCCTCGTTAGACAACAAAGTGGACCGACACACCTGCAGATTAAAAGATAAAAACATCAACACATGTAGCATTAGATTTCCAGAAACGTCCTGAGGCTCTGACCCTTATTTAAAACTGTTTCCTATAACCCTCCATCCCTGTTTCGCTCATGTCCCTATCTAAATAAACCTTAAACAAGTCCAGCGTGCCTGCCTCCACCACCTCACCTTAGTGTATTCCATACTCCCACGACCCTCTGTGTGAAAAACCTCCCTCTAGTATCCAAATTATATTTTTCCCCGCTCACCCTAAGCCCATGGCCCCTCGTAATTTTTGTATCTAACCTAGGAAAAAGCCTGCCACTGTTTACTCTATCTATACCCTTCATTATTTTATACTCCTGTATCAGATCCCCCCTTAATCTCCGTCTTTCTAAGGAAAAGAGCCCCAGTTTACCCTATCTTTCCTCATAAGCCAGTCCTTCCATACCAGGCAGCATCCTGGTAAACCCCCTCTGCACTCTCTCCAGGGTCTCCACATCCTTCCGGTAGTAAGGTGACCAGAACTGGTCGCAGTACTCCAAATGCGGTCTAACCAACGTTCCGTACAACTGCAGCATTAGACGACAGCTCTTATACTCTATACCCCTTCCTATAAAGGCTAGCATTCCATAAGCTTTCTTACACCTGGATTTCCTCCTTCAGAGACTTGTGCACTTGCACTCCCAGGTCCCTCTGCATTTCTATACTCTTAATAGGTCTACCCTTTATCATGTAACTCCTCCCTGCATTATTCCTTCCAAAATGCATCACCTCGCATTTATCAGGATTGAATTCCATCTGCCATTTATCTGCCCACTTTACCAATCTATCTATATCCTGCTGTGTCACCTGACAATCCTCCTCACTATCTGCTAATCCTGCCATCTTGGTGTCATCTGCAAACTTGCTGATTACACCACGTACGCCCTCTTCCAAGTCATTTATATATATTACGAATAGAAGAGGTCCCAGTACTGAGCCCTGCAGCACACCACTGGTCACAGACCTCCAGTTAGAAAAGGACTCTTCCATTATTACTACCCTGTCTCCTGTTGCCTAGCCAATTTTCAATCCATCTAGATACCTGTCCCTGTATCCTATGTGCCTTAACCTTTTCTACCAGCCTACCATGAGGGACTTTGTCAAATGCCTTACTGAAATCCATGTAGATGACATCGTCCACCGTCACCAACAGAGGGTGGTGGTGGACGGAAAGTTTTCAGACCGGAGGCCAGTTACCAGCGGTTTACCACAGGGATCAGTGCTGGGTCCTCTACTTTTTGTGATATTGGACTTGCAAGAACATAGAAGGGGCTGGAGGATGGGTCAGTAAATTTGCTGATGACACCAAGATTGGTGGAGTAGTGGATGAGGTGGAGGGCTCTTGTAGGCTGCAAAGAGACATTGATAGGATGCAGAACTGAGCCAAAAAGTGGCAGATGGAGTTTAACCCTGATTAGTGTGAGGTGATTCATTTTGGTAGGACAAACTTGAATGCAGATTACAGGGTCAATGGCAGGGTTCTGAGGAATGTGGAGGAACAGAGAGCAATCTTGGGGTTCATATCCACAGATTTCTGAAGGTTGCCACTCAAGTGGATGGAGCCATGAAGAAGGCTCATAGTGTGTAGTGTTTATTAACAGGGGGTTTGAGTTTAAGAGCCATGAGGTTACACTGCAACTGCACCAGATGTTGGTGAGACCACATTTGGAACATTGTGTGCAGTTCTGGTCACCTCACTATAAAGAGGATGTGGAAGCATTGGAGAGAGTGCAAAGGAGATTTACCAGGATGCTGCCTGGTTTGGAGGGTAGGTCTTATGAGGAAAGGTTGAGGGAGCTGGGGCTTTTCTCTTTAGAGTGGAGGAAGATGAGAGGCGATTTAATAGAGGTTTATAAGATGATGAGAGGGATTGATAGAGTGGATATGCAGAGACTATTTCCTCGGGTGGATGTTGCTGTTACTTGGGGGCATAACTATAAAGTTCATGGAGGGAGCTATAGGAGGGATGCCCGAGCTAGATTCTTCACTCAGACAATGGTTGGGATGTGGAATGCACTGCCTGCTGAGATAGTGGAGTCGGAGCTTTAGGAACATTCAAGCGGTTATTGGATAGGCACATGGAGCACACCAGAATGATAGGGAGTGGGATAGACTGATCTTGGGTTTGGACAAAGCTCGGCACAACATTGAGGGCCGAAGGGTATGTGCTATGCTGTAATGTTCTATGTTCTATGACCATATTCATATATATATATAACCCGTGAACAAACAGACTTGTGTTCATTTTATCTGTCCAGGTGGAAATTAATAACATGCATTGCATTTTACAATGCATCTTTCACTTTGTGATCTATAAACTGGGACCTCCCTTACAACACTTGCAACTTTCTATTCATAGTTATTTGATTTCAGATTACTTATCATATTTCTCTAATCCTTGGAAAGAAGGAAATGCCAGGACATGAGAAACCTGAACTTTTTTTATTTCTGCTTAAGTGACACCTTTAAGAGTGAGTGACATGACAAACGGCAGATAATGCAACCCAATATATTAATGCTAGTTCTTTGTTATAACTATCTCATTAATCTTCTCCCTCTGCTCTTTTGCAGACCCCTGAATATATTCCCTTTTCAATGTTACTTCAACTTATATTTTTTGAATATTGATCTTTGATCCAATTTCAGCAACTTCAGCCAAGCCCAGCAGTCCAGTTTCCTCCCCCAGTCCGAAATACACGCTGGTTAGGCCGTGCTAAATTCTCCCTCAGTGTACCCAAACAGGAGCCAGAGTGTGCCAACCAGGAGATTTTCACAGTAACTTCATTGTACTGTTAATGTCAGCCTCCTTGTGTCACTAATAAGTAAACTTTACTTCAATTTAAATGTCCTGAATGACTCTGTTCTTGAGTCGGTTGGTACCTGATCTCAGGCTTTTATATAGAAATATAGAACATTACAGCACCATATAGGCACTTCAGCCCTGAATGTGGTGCCAAACTATGTCCAAACACAAGATCAGTCTATCCCACTCCCTATCATTCTGGAGTGTTCCATGTGCCTATACAATAACCACTTGAAAGTTCCTAAAGTGTCCGATTCCACTATCACAGCAAGTCATCTATTCCGCAGCCCAACAACTCTCTGAGTGAAGAATCTACCTCGGACATCCCTCCTATATCTCCCTCCATGAACCTTGAGCCGGTTGGTGCGTGTCCTCAGACTTTTGTATCTTTTGTGGCTTTGTAAAGGGGGGGGGGGGGTCGTGCCTTACGAATCTGGTAGAAATTTTTGAGGAGGTGATAAAAATGGTCGATGAAGGTTCATCTATATGGATTTCAGTAAGGCGTTTGACCAAAGTCCCTCATGGTCGGTTGGTGGAAAAGGTTAAGGCTCATGGGATTCAAGGACAGGTGTCTAGATGGATTGAGAATTGGCTTGGTAACAGGAGACAGAGGGTGGCAGTGGAAGGGTCTTTTTCTAGCTGGAGGTCTGTGATTAGTGGTGTTCCGCAGGGCTCAGTACTGGGACCTCTGCTATTTGTAATATACATAAATGATTTGGAAGAGGGAGTAACTGGTGTGATCAGCAAGTTTGCAGATGATACGAAGGTGGCTGGACTTGCTGATAGTGAGGAGCAGTGTCAGGCAATACAGCGGGATATAGATAGGCTGGTATATTGGGTAGAGAAATGGCAGATGGAATTTATAGAACACTACAGCACAAACAGGGCCTTCAGCCCACAAGTTGTGCCGATCACATCTATAGCTATTTAATCCAGATAAATGCAAGGTAATGTAGAGGGGAGTTATACGATAAATGGTAGGCCTATAAAGAGTATAGAAACACAGTGGCACCTAGGGGTGCAAATACACAAGTCCTTGAAGGTGCCAGTATAGGTGGAGAAGGTGGCGAAGAAAACTTATGATATGCTGGCCTTTATAGGAAGGGATATAGAATATAAAAACTGGTGTCTAATGCTGCAGTTGTATAGAACGTTGGTTTGACCGCATTTGGAGTACTGCATCCAGTTCTGGTCACCTTACTACCAGAAGGCCCTGGAGAGAGTGCAGAGGAGGTTTACCAGGATGCTGCCTCGTATGGAAGGACTGGGTTATGAGGAGAGATTGGGCAAGTTGGGGCTGTTTTCCTTAGAAAGACAGAGAATGAGGGGAGATCTAATAGAGGTATAGAACCTTCATAGAACCCTACAGTGCAGAAACAGGCCCTTCAGCCCATCGAGTCTGCACCGAACACAATCCCACCCAGACCCTATCCCCATATCCCTACACATTTTACCTGCTAATCCCTCTAACCTACACATCCCAGGATACTAAGGGGCAATTTTAGCATAGCCAATGAACCTAACCCGCACATCTTTGTCTATACCCTTCATCTTTGATGGGGTATAGACAGAGTCGACAGTGCTAAGCTTTTTCCTAGGTTAGATACAAAAATTACGAGGGGCCATGGGCTTAGGGTGAGATATAATTCAGATGTTAGAGGGAGGTTTTTCACACAGAGAGTTGTGGGGGCCTGGAATGCACTGCCAAGTAGGGTGGTGGAGGCAGGCACGCTGGGGTTAAGGTTTACTTCAATAGGCACATGAACAGTCTAGAGATGGAGGGAAACAGGAGACTTCTAAATAAGGATCAAGAGCTTTGGGATGTTCCTGGGAATCAATTGATTCCTATGGACCTTCCAACATATTTTATGGCTCACTTGTCTTACTTCTGAGCTTCTGGGGATTCTGTGAATGTCTGTATAAGTTGTGCATGTTTGTTGATGTCTTTTCTTTTAATCCACAGTGATTCGGTCCGCGTTGTTATCCAATAAGGGGCATACACGCGGTGGGTCGTACGACGGCTGCTCTTGGATGTTGCTTCGAGTGTTGCCTAGTGCTTCACGTCGTTAGTGTACGCTTAAACTGGACCAACTGACGGGCAACACGACAGCTCAGTGACTATCACTGTTTGCTGTGCAGATACGTGGATTTGGGTCAGTGTCTGTGGGAGTTTGCACATTCTCCCTGTGGGTTTTCTCCGGGTGCTCCGGTTTCCTCCCACACCCCAAAAACGTGCTCTTAGGCTGATTGGTGTTAACAAATTGTCCCTAAATTAGTCGTCCCTCAATCTGGTTATAATTCCTTTATTGTGGAGTCCATTAGGTGTAGACAAAGGTCATAGGTAGAAGAGGGCACTCACAATGTTAAAATGGCAGTGCGGACTCGTTGGGCCGAAGGGCCTGTTTCTCGTGCTGTGTTGTTCTTTGTTGTTCTTTTTCCCAATGGAAAAAGGTGGAAGAAAGAATGTCCGGGGTATGTGGGATTCGTAATTATGGCTGGCTGCTTTTCCAAGGCAGCGGGAAGTGTCGACAGAGTCAGTGGTTGGGAGGCTGGTTTGTGTGAAAGTCTTGGCTTTGTTCACATTCCCCTTCATTCAGGGGAATTAGCAGGGTAAATATGTGGGGTTGCGGGGATAGGGCTCGGGTGAGGTTACGATTGGTGCAGGCTCAATGGACTCCTTCTGCACTGTAGGGATCCTATGAGTCATGATTGTATGATTTTGAATGAATGGGTCAACACTGGGTAATAATTACAAGTGTTGAAAGCATTCTTGCTGAATGGAATGCCCAGGCTGATGGTAATAATGATGTGAGTGCCCCGAACAAATCAATTATTCAGACAAATGATGGTTTCAAAGTAATTCTTTTCAAATAATATTAAAGCAAATCTGTGTCATTCACAGCAGAAGGCTAACAATGAAATTATAACAAATATTTATTTTTTGTTACAATCATCGGAGAACGCAGACCAACTTGTTGATTCTTTTCAATCGAGGCTTCAGTTCCAAGGCCATGAAGTTAGAAAATAATCTTTGTAAATCTTTGAAATCTGACCCTGATCCACTGCTTGTGAATGAATCAGAGAAATATCCAGGAAAGGTGAAATTACACATCAGTTTAAAGTTTTTTATTAGTGTCACGGGTAACGTGTGTGGCATGGTGACACAGTGGTTAGCACTGCTGCCTCACAGCTCCAGGGATCTGGGTTCGAGTCCAGCCTTTGGTGACTGTCTGTGTGGAGTCTGCTCGTTCTCACTGCATCTTTGTGGGTTTTCTCCGAGTGCTCCAATTTGCTCCCATACTCCAAAGATATGTGGGTTCGGTGGGTTGGCGAAGCTAAATTGCCCCTTCATGTCCAAAGGAATGCAGGTTAGGTGAATTGGCCATGCTCAATTGCCCCTCTGTGTCCAAGGATGTGCACGATAGGTGGATTAGCCCTCTTAAGTTGTCCCTTAGTGTCCAGGGATGTGCAGGTTCGAAGGATTGGCCATGCTAAATGAACCCATAGTGTCAGGGGTCCAGCAGGACAAATACAGGGGCTTTTAGAGATGGAGCCCAGATGGGACTGTTGTCGGTACAGGCTCAGTGGGCTGAATGGCCTCTTTCTTCACTGCGATGATTCTATGATTATTTCAGCATTCAAATTAAAACTCCAGTACTTGATATAGCTCCTGTTCGGTCACAGATCACAAGAAACTACAAAGGGTCAGGAATGAATCCCATTCAATCACACAAACCACCCTTACATTCATCGACTTTCTATAAACGTCCCGCTTCCTTGACTAAGCAGACAGCAAAATCAAGGACCCCACACACCCCGGACATTCCCTCGACCACCTTCCTCTGTCGGGAAAAAGATATTGGATGTGGCAGCTTGTTCCAGACACTCACCATCGTCTGTGTGAAAAGAATGCCCCTCTGGACCTTTTTGTATCTCTCCCCTCTCACCTTAAACCCAGGCCTCCAGTTTTAGACTCCTGATTCTTAGGGAAGATATGTTGACTATCTAGCTGATAAAAAGATCCATGGGGCGAATCTCCGAACTGTCAGCCTGCAGTTTGCCTGCCAGCTCGATCGCTGACCAGCCCACTGCCAATGATCCGTATCTTTGCGAGCTCCCCGCCTGCCCCCACCCCCCCCCCCCCCACCGCCCCCCCACCGCCGCCTCAAAATGGTCAAGAGCTGGGTCTGTATGATTCCCCCATTGGTGATGAGCCGGGTCTGTGTGATTCCCCCCATTGTTGATGAGCTGGGTCTGTGTGATTCCCCCCAATGGTGATGAGCTGGGTCTGTGTGATTCCCCCATTGGTGATGAGCTGGGTCTGTGTGATTCTCCCCATTGGCGATGAGCTGGGTCTGTGTGATTCCCTCCATTGGTGATGAGTTGGGTATGAGTGATTCCCCCATTGGCGATGAGCTGGGCCTGTGTGATTCTCCCCATTGATGATGAGCTGGGTCTGTGTGATTCTCCCCATTGGAAATGAGCTGGGTCTGTGTGATTCCCCCATTGGCGTTGAGCTGCGTCTGTGTGATTCCCCCGTTGCTGATGAGCTGGGTCTGTGATTCTCCCCATTGGCGATGAGCTGGGTCTGTGTGATTCTCCCCATTGGCGATGAGCTGGGTCTGTGTGATTCCCCCATTGGCGATGAGCTGGGTCTGTGTGATTCCCCCATTGGCGATGAGCTGGGTCTGTGTGATTCCCCCCATTGGTGATGAGCTGGGTCTGTGTGATTCCCCCATTGGCGATGAGCTGGGTCTGTGTGATTCCCCCCATTGGTGATGAGCTGGGTCTGTGTGATTCCCACATTTCTGATGAGCTGGGTCTGTGTGATTCCCCCATTGGTGATGAGCTGGGTCTCTGTGATTCTCCCATTGGTGATGAGCTGGGTCTCTGTGATTCTCCCATTGGTTTTGAGCTGGGTCTGTGTGATTCCCACATTTCTGATGAGCTGGGTCTGTGTGATTCCCCCATTGGTGATGAGCTGGGTCTGTGTGATTCCCCCATTGGCAATGAGCTGGGTCTGTGTGATTCTCCCATTGGTGATGAGCTGGGTCTGTGTGATTCTCCCACTGGTGATGAGCTGGGTCTGTGTGATTCTCCCACTGGTGATGAGCTGGGTCTGTGTGATTCCCCCATTGTTGATGAGCTGGGGCTGTGTGATTCCCCCCATTGGTGATGAGCTGGATCTGTGTGATTCCCCCCATTGGTGATGAGCTGGGTCTGTGTGATTCCCCCCATTGGTGATGAGCTGGATCTGTGTGATTCCCCCCATTGGTGATGAGCTGGGTCTGTGTGATTCCCCCATTGGCAATGAGCTGGGTCTGTGTGATTCTCCCATTGGTGATGAGCTGGGTCTGTGTGATTCTCCCACTGGTGATGAGCTGGGTCTGTGTGATTCTCCCACTGGTGATGAGCTGGGTCTGTGTGATTCCCCCATTGTTGATGAGCTGGGGCTGTGTGATTCCCCCCATTGGTGATGAGCTGGATCTGTGTGATTCCCCCCATTGGTGATAAGCTGGGTCTGTGTGATTCTCCCACTGGTGATGAGCTGGGTCTGTGTGATTCCCCCATTGTTGATGAGCTGGGGCTGTGTGATTCCCCCCATTGGTGATGAGCTGGATCTGTGTGATTCCCCCCATTGGTGATGAGCTGGGTCTGTGTGATTCCCCCCATTGGTGATGAGCTGGGTCTGTGTGATTCCCCCATTGGTGATGAGCTGGGTCTGTGTGATTCCCCCATTGGCAATGAGCTGGGTCTGTGTGATTCTCCCATTGGTGATGAGCTGGGTCTGTGTGATTCTCCCACTGGTGATGAGCTGGGTCTGTGTGATTCCCCCATTGTTGATGAGCTGGGTCTGTGTGATTCTCCCATTGGTGATGAGCTGGGTCTGTGTGATTCTCCCATTGGTGATGAGCTGGGTCTGTGTGATTCTCCCATTGGTGATGAGCTGGGTCTGTGTGATTCTCCCACTGGTGATGAGCTGGGTCTCTGTGATTCCCCCATTGGCGATGAGCAGGGTCTGTGTGATTCCCCCCATTGGTGATGAGCTGGGTCTGTGTGATTCTCCCATTGGTGATAAGCTGGATCTGTGTGATTCCCCCATCGTTGATGAGCTGGGTCTGTGTGATTCCCCCATTGGCGATGAGCTGGGTCTGTGTGATTCCCCCATTGGCGATGAGCTGGGTCTGTGTGATTCCCCCATTGGCGATGAGCTGGGTCTGTGTGATTCCCCCCAATGGTGATGAGCTGGGTCTGTGTGATTCCCCCCATTGGTGATGAGCTGGGTCTGTGTGATTCTCCCATTGGTGATGAGCTGGGTCTGTGTGATTCCCCCCATTGGTGATGAGCTGGGTCTGTGTGATTCTCCCATTGGTGATGAGCTGGGTCTGTGTGATTCCCCCATTGGTGATGAGCTGGGTCTGTGTGATTCCCCCAATGGTGATGAGCTGGGTCTGTGTGATTCCCCTATTGTTGATGAGCTGGATCTGTGTGATTCCCCCATGGGTGATGAGCTGGGTCTGTGTGATTCCCTCCATTGGTGATGAGCTGGGTCTGTGTGATTCTCCCATTGGTGATGAGCTGGGTCTGTGTGATTCACCCCATTAGTGATGAGCTGGGTCTGTGTGATTCCCCCATTGGTGATGAATTGAGTCTGTGTGATTCTCCCATTGGTGATGAGCTGGGTCTGTGTGATTCCCCCATTGGTGATGAGCTGGGTCTGTGTGATTCCCCCCATTGGTGATGAATTGAGTCTGTGTGATTCTCCCATTGGTGATGAGCTGGGTCTGTGTGATTCCCCCATTGGTGATGAGTTGGGTATGAGTGATTCCCCCATTGGCGATGAGCTGGGCCTGTGTGATTCTCCCCATTGATGATGAGCTGGGTCTGTGTGATTCCCCCATTGGCGTTGAGCTGCGTCTGTGTGATTCTCCCATTGGTTTTGATCTGGGTCTGTGTGATTCTCCCATTGGTGATGAGCTGGGTCTGTGTGATTCTCCCATTGGTTTTGAGCTGGGTCTGTGTGATTCCCCCCATTGGTAATGAGCTGGGCCTGTGTGATTCTCCCATTGGTGATGAGCTGGGTCTGTGTGATTCTCCCATTGGTGATGAGCTGGGTCTGTGTGATTCCCCCATTGGTCTTGAGCTGGATCTGTGTGATTCCCCCATTGGTGATGAGCTGGGTCTGTGTGATTCCCCCATTGGTTTTGAGCTGGGTCTGTGTGATTCCCCCACTGGTTTTGAGCTGGGTCTGTGTGATTCCCCCCATTGGTGATGAGCTGGGTCTGTGTGATTCCCCCCATTGGTGATGAGCTGGGCCTGTGTGATTCTCCCATTGGTGATGAGCTGGGTCTGTGTGATTACCCCATTGGTTATGAGCTGGGTCTGTGTGATTCCCCCATTGGTGATGAGCTGGGTCTGTGTGATTCTCCTATTGGTGATGAGCTGGGTCTGTGTGATTCCCCCATTGTTGATGAGCTGGGTCTGTGTGATTCCCCCATTGGCGATGAGCAGGGTCATAGAACATAGAACATAGAACATTACAGCGCAGAACAGGCCCTTCGGCCCACGATGTTGCGCCGACCAGTTACAAAACAATGACCCACTAGTCTAAACCAATCCCTTTTCATCCATAAACCTATCCGCAGATCTTTTTAACGACCCCAAACTAGGTGCATTTACAACTGCAGCTGGCAGGGCATTCCAGTCCCTCACCACCCTCTGGGTAAAGAACCTAACCCTGACATCTGTCCTATAACTACCCCCCCTTAATTTAAAATCGTGCCCCCTCGTGTTAGCTTTCTCCATCCTAGGAAAAAGGCTATCACTATCTACCCTGTCTAAACCTCTAATCATCTTATATGTTTCAATGAGATCCCCTCTTAGCCGCCTTCTTTCCAGCGAAAACAACCCCAAATCTCTCAATCTCTCCTCATAGGATCTCCCCTCCATACCAGGCAACATCCTGGTAAACCTCCTCTGCACCCTCTCCAAAGCCTCTACATCCTTCTTGTAATGTGGGGACCAGAACTGCACACAAAACCCCAAGTGCGGCCGCACCAGAGATGTGTACAGTTGCATCATGACGCTGCGACTCCTAAATTCAATCCCCCTACCAATAAACGCCAAAACTCCGTATGCCTTCTTAACAACTTTATCTACTTGATTCCCAACTTTCAGGGATCTATGTACACATACACCTAGATCCCTCTGCTCCTCCACACTATTCAAAGTCCTCCCGTTAGCCCTATACTCAACACATCTGTTATTCCTACTGAAATGAATTACCTCTCACTTCTCCACATTAAACTCCATCCGCCACCTCTCAGCCCAGCTCTGCAACCTTTCTAAGTCATCCTGCAAACTATGACACCCTTCCTCACAATCTACCACACCTCCGACTTTGGTGTCATCAGCAAACTTACTAATCCACCCAACTATACCCTCATCCAGATCATTAATAAAAATTACAAACAGCAGTGGCCCCAAAACAGATCCCTGAGGCACACCACTTGTAACCGAACTCCATGACGAATATTTCCCATCAACCACCACTCTCTGTCTCCTATCTGCTAGCCAATTCCTGATCCAATTACCTAGATCACTCCCAATCCCATACATCTGCATTTTCTGCAGAAGCCTGCCATGGTGAACCTTATCGAACGCCTTGCTAAAATGTCTGTGTGATTCACCCCATTGGTGATGAGCTGGGTCTGTGTGATTCCCCCCATTGGTGATGAGCCGGGTCTGTGTGATTCCCCCCATTGGTGATGAATTGAGTCTGTGTGATTCTCCCATTGGTGATGAGCTGGGTCTGTGTGATTCCCCCATTGGTGATGAGTTGGGTATGAGTGATTCCCCCATTGGCGATGAGCTGGGTCTGTGTGATTCTCCCATTGGTGATGAGCTGGGTCTGTGTGATTCTCCCCATTGGTGATGAGCTGGGCCTGTGTGATTCCCCCATTGGTTTTGAGCTGGGTCTGTGTGATTCCCCCCATTGGTAATGAGCTGGGCCTGTGTGATTCTCCCATTGGTGATGAGCTGGGTCTGGGTGATTCCCCCATTGGTCTTGAGCTGGATCTGTGTGATTCCCCCATTGGTGATGAGCTGGGTCTGTGTGATTCCCCCATTGGTTTTGAGCTGGGTCTGTGTGATTCCCCCACTGGTTTTGAGCTGGGTCTGTGTGATTCCCCCCATTGGTGATGAGCTGGGTCTGTGTGATTCCCCCCATTGGTGATGAGCTGGGCCTGTGTGATTCTCCCATTGGTGATGAGCTGGGTCTGTGTGATTACCCCATTGGTTATGAGCTGGGTCTGTGTGATTCCCCCATTGGTGATGAGCTGGGTCTGTGTGATTCTCCTATTGGTGATGAGCTGGGTCTGTGTGATTCCCCCATTGTTGATGAGCTGGGTCTGTGTGATTCCCCCATTGGCGATGAGCAGGGTCATAGAACATAGAACATAGAACATTACAGCGCAGAACAGGCCCTTCGGCCCACGATGTTGCGCCGACCAGTTACAAAACAATGACCCACTAGTCTAAACCAATCCCTTTTCATCCATAAACCTATCCGCAGATCTTTTTAACGCCCCCAAACTAGGTGCATTTACAACTGCAGCTGGCAGGGCATTCCAGTCCCTCACCACCCTCTGGGTAAAGAACCTAACCCTGACATCTGTCCTATAACTACCCCCCCTTAATTTAAAATCGTGCCCCCTCGTGTTAGCTTTCTCCATCCTAGGAAAAAGGCTATCACTATCTACCCTGTCTAAACCTCTAATCATCTTATATGTTTCAATGAGATCCCCTCTTAGCCGCCTTCTTTCCAGCGAAAACAACCCCAAATCTCTCAATCTCTCCTCATAGGATCTCCCCTCCATACCAGGCAACATCCTGGTAAACCTCCTCTGCACCCTCTCCAAAGCCTCTACATCCTTCTTGTAATGTGGGGACCAGAACTGCACACAAAACCCCAAGTGCGGCCGCACCAGAGATGTGTACAGTTGCATCATGACGCTGCGACTCCTAAATTCAATCCCCCTACCAATAAACGCCAAAACTCCGTATGCCTTCTTAACAACTTTATCTACTTGATTCCCAACTTTCAGGGATCTATGTACACATACACCTAGATCCCTCTGCTCCTCCACACTATTCAAAGTCCTCCCGTTAGCCCTATACTCAACACATCTGTTATTCCTACTGAAATGAATTACCTCTCACTTCTCCACATTAAACTCCATCCGCCACCTCTCAGCCCAGCTCTGCAACCTTTCTAAGTCATCCTGCAAACTATGACACCCTTCCTCACAATCTACCACACCTCCGACTTTGGTGTCATCAGCAAACTTACTAATCCACCCAACTATACCCTCATCCAGATCATTAATAAAAATTACAAACAGCAGTGGCCCCAAAACAGATCCCTGAGGCACACCACTTGTAACCGAACTCCATGACGAATATTTACCATCAACCACCACTCTCTGTCTCCTATCTGCTAGCCAATTCCTGATCCAATTACCTAGATCACTCCCAATCCCATACATCTGCATTTTCTGCAGAAGCCTGCCATGGTGAACCTTATCGAACGCCTTGCTAAAATGTCTGTGTGATTCACCCCATTGGTGATGAGCTGGGTCTGTGTGATTCCCCCATTGGTGATGAGCTGGGTCTGTGTGATTCCCCCATCGTTGATGAGCTGGGTCTGTGTGATTCCCCCATTGGTGATGAACTGGGTCTGTGTGATTCCCCCCATTGGTGATGAGCTGGGTCTGTGTGATTCCCCTATTGTTGATGAGCTGGGTCTGTGTGATTCCCCCATTGGTGATGAACTGGGTCTGTGTGATTCCCCCATTGTTGATGAGCTGGGTCTGTGTGATTCCCCCATTGGTGATGAACTGGGTCTGTGTGATTCTCCCATTGGTGATGAGCTGGGTCTGTATGATTCTCCCATTGGTGATGAGCTGGGTCTGTGTGATTCTCCCATTGGTGATGAGCTGGGTCTGTGTGATTCCCCCCATTGGTGATGAGCTGGGTCTGTGTGATTCCCCCATTGTTGATGAGCTGGGTCTGTGTGATTCCCCCATTGGTGATGAACTGGGTCTGTGTGATTCTCCCATTGGTGATGAGCTGGGTCTGTATGATTCTCCCATTGGTGATGAGCTGAGCCTGTGCGATTCCCCCATTGGTGATGAGCTGGGTCTGTGTGATTCCCCCTATTGGGGATGAGCTTGGTCTGTGTGATTCCCCCATTGGTGATGAGCTGGGTCTGTGTGATTCCCCCATTGGTGATGAGCTGGGTCTGTGTGATTCCCCCCATTGGTGATGAGCTGGGTCTGTGTGATTCCCTCCATTGGTGATGACCTGGGTCTGTGTGATTCCCTCCATTGGTGATGAGCTGGGTCTATGTGATTCCCCCCATTGGTGATGAGCTGGGTCTGTGTGATTCCCCCATTGGTGATGAGCTGGGTCTGTGTGATTCTCCCATTGGTAATGAGCTGGGGCTGTGTGATTCCCCCATTGGTGATGAGCTGGGTCTGTGTGATTCCCCCATTGGTGATGAGCTGGGTCTGTGTGATTCTCCCATTGGTAATGAGCTGGGTCTGTGTGATTCCCCCATTGGTAATGAGCTGGGGCTGTGTGATTCCCCCATTGGTGATGAGCTGGGTCTGTGTGATTCCCCCATTGGTGATGAGCTGGGTCTGTGTGATTCCCTCCATTGGTGATGAGCTGGGTCTGTGTGATTCCCTCCATTGGTGATGAGCTGGGTCTGTGTGATTCCCCCCATTGGTGATGAGCTGGGTCTGAGTGATTCCCCCATTGGTGATGAGCTGGGTCTGTGTGATTCCCCCATTGGTGATGAGCTGGGTCTGTGTGATTCCCCCATTGGTGATGAGCTGGGTCTGTGTGATTCCCCCATTGGTATTGAGCTGGGTCTGTGTGATTCCCCCATTGGTGATGAATTGAGTCTGTGTGATTCCCCCATTGGTGATGAGCTGCGTCTGGGTGATTCTCCCATTGGTGATGAGCTGGGTCTGTGTGATTCCCTCGTTGGTGATGACCTGGATCTGTGTGATTCCCCCATTGTTGATGAGCTGGGTCTGTGTGATTCCCCCATTGGTGATGAGTTGGGTCTGTATGATTCTCCCATTGGTGATGAGCTGGGTCTGTGTGATTCTCCTATTGGTGATGAGCTGGGACTGTGTGATTCCCCCGATTAGTGATGAGCTGGGTCTGTGTGATTCCCCCATTGATGATGAGCTGGGTCTGTGTGATTCTCCCCATTGGTGATGAGCTGGGACTGTGTGATTCTCCTATTGGTGATGAGCTGGGTCTGTGTGTTTCTCCCATTGGTGATGAGCTGGGTCTGAGTGATTCCCCCATTGGTCATGAGCTGGGTCTGTGTGATTCCCCCATTGCTAATGAGCTGGGTCTGTGTGATTCTCCCATTGGTGATGAGCTGGGTCTGTGTGATTCCCCCCATTGGTGATGAGCTGGGTCTCTGTGATTCCCCCATTGGTGATGAGCTGGGTCTGTGTGATTCTCCCATTGGTGGTGAGCTGGGACTGTGTGATTCTCCCATTGGTGATGAGCTGGGTCTGTGTGATTCTCCCCATTGGTGATGAGCTGGGACTGTGTGATTCTCCTATTGGTGATGAGCTGGGTCTGTGTGATTCCCCCATTGGTGATGAGCTGGGTCTGTGTGATTCCCCCCATTGGTGATGAGCTGGGTCTGTGTGATTCCCCCATTGGTGATGAGCTGGGTCTGTGTGATTCCCCCCATTGGTGATGAACTGGGTCTGTGTGATTCCCCCCATTGGTGATGAATTGAGTCTGTGTGATTCCCCCATTGGTGATGAGCTGCGTCTGGGTGATTCTCCCATTGGTGATGAGCTGGGTCTGTGTGATTCCCTCGTTGGTGATGACCTGGGTCTGTGTGATTCCCCCACTGGTGATGAGCTGGGTCTGTGTGATTCCCCCGTTGGTGATGAGCTGGGTCTGTGTGATTCCCCCATTGGTGATGAGCTGGGTCTGTGTGATTCCCCTATTGTTGATGAGCTGGGTCTGTGTGATTCCCCCATTGGTGATGAACTGGGTCTGTGTGATTCCCCCCATTGGTGATGAGTTGGGTCTGTATGATTCTCCCATTGGTGATGCGCTGGGTCTGTGTGATTCTCCTATTGGTGATGAGCTGGGTCTGTGTGATTCCCCCATTGGTGATGAACTGGGTCTGTGTGATTCCCCCCATTGGTGATGAGTTGGGTCTGTATGATTCTCCCATTGGTGATGCGCTGGGTCTGTGTGATTCTCCTATTGGTGATGAGCTGGGTCTGTGTGATTCTCCCATTGGTGATGAGCTGGGTCTGAGTGATTCCCCCATTGGTGATGAGCTGGGTCTGTTGTATTCTCCCATTGGTGATGAGCTGGGACTGTGTGATTCCCCCGATTAGTGATGAGCTGGGACTGTGTCATTCCCCCCATTGGTGATGAGCTGGGTCTGTGTGATTCTCCCCATTGGTGATGAGCTGGGACTGTGTGATTCTCCTATTGGTGATGAGCTGGGTCTGTGTGTTTCTCCCATTGGTGATGAGCTGGGTCTGAGTGATTCCCCCATTGGTCATGAGCTGGGTCTGTGTGATTCCCCCCATTGGTGATGAGCTGGGTCTGTGTGATTCCCCCCATTGGTGATGAGCTGGGTCTGTGTGATTCCCCCCATTGGTGATGAGCTGGGTCTGTGTGATTCCCCCATTGGTGATGAGCTGGGTCTGTGTGATTCTCCCATTGGTGGTGAGCTGGGACTGTGTGATTCTCCCATTGGTGATGAGCTGGGTCTGTGTGATTCCCCCGATTAGTGATGAGCTGGGTCTGTGTGATTCTCCCCATTGGTGATGAGCTGGGACTGTGTGATTCTCCTATTGGTGATGAGCTGGGTCTGTGTGATTCCCCCATTGGTGATGAGTTGGGTCTGTGTGATTCTCCCATTGGTGATGAGCTGGGTCTGTGTGATTCCCCCCATTGGTGAGGAGCTGGGTCTGTGTGATTCCCCCATTGGTGAGGAGCTCGGTCTGTGTGATTCCCCCATTGGTGAGGAGCTGGGTCTGTGTGATTCCCCCATTAGTGATGAGCTGGGTCTGTGTGATTCCCCCATTGGTGATGAGCTGGGTCTGTGTGATTCCCCCCGTTGGTGAGGAGCTGGGTCTGTGTGATTCCGACTAGATAGGCCGACTAGAGCTGAGGCTATATTGGATTTGGTGCTGGGAAATGAGCCAGACCAGGTGCTAGACTTGGAAGTTGGTGTGCATTTTGGGGATAGTGACCACAATTCGATTACGTTCACTTTACTGATGGAAAGGGATAGGCATGAACCTCGGGTCAGTAGTTTCAGCTGGGGGAAGGGTAATTATGAGGCTATTAGGAGAGAATTAGGAAGCATTGGTTGGACTAGGAGATTACAGGGACTGGGAACATCCGAAATGTGGAGATTTTTCAAGGAGCAGCTATTGCGGGTCTGTGATAGGTATATCCCTGTCAGGCAAGGAGGATTTGGTAGGCCCAGGGAACCGTGGTGCACTTAAAAAGTTGATTCGTTGGTTAGGAAGACAAAGGAGGCTTATGTTCGGATGAGGCTTCAGGGCTCAGCTAGTGCACTAGAAAGTTTTAGATTGGCTAAGAGGGAGTTGAAGAGGGAGTTAAGAAGGGCTAAAAGAGGACATGAGACGACTTTGGCTGATAGGATTAAGGAGAACCCTAAGGCGTTTTCAGGTATGTCAAGAACAGAAGGTTGGTTAGCGCAAGATTAGGGCCAGTTACAGACAGTAGAGGGAAGTTGTGTGTTGAACCGGAGGAGATTGGAGAGGCGTTGAACCAATATTTCCCTTCGGTGTTCACGCAAGGGGCATGAATGTAGCTGAGGAGGACACTGGGGTGCAGGGGTGCAGGGATAGTATTGCAGTTGATACGGGGGATGTGCTGGATATTTTAGAGGGTTTGAAAATAGATAAGTCCCCTGGTCTGGATGGGATTTAACCTAGGATTCTTTGGGAGGCAAGAGAGGTGATTGCGAAGCCTCTGGCTCTGATCTTCAGGTCGTCGTTGGTCTCTGGTATAGTACCGGAAGATTGGAGGACAGCAAATGTTGTCCCATTGTTTAAGAAGGGGAGAACAGACTTCCCTGGGAATTATAGACTTCTGTGGTGGGTAAGGTTTTGGAAAGGATTATTAGAGACAGGATTTATAGTTATTTGGAGAGTAATGAGTTGATTAGAGACAGTCAGCATGGTTTTGTAGCGGGTAGGTCGTGCCTTACTAACCTTATCGAGTTCTTTGAGAAAGTAACCAAAGAGGTGGATAGGGGTAAGGCAGTTGATGTGGTGTATATGGATTTTAGCAAGGCGTTTGATAAGGTTCACCATGGTAGGCTTCTGCAGAAAATGCAGATGTATGGGATTGGGGGTGATCTAGGTAATTGGATCAGGAATTGGCTAGCAGATAGGAGACAGAGGGTGGTGGTTGATGGTAAATATTCGTCATGGAGTTCGGTTACGAGTGGTGTACTCAGGGATCTGTTTTGGGGCCACTGCTGTTTGTAATTTTTATTAATGATCTGGATGAGGGTATAGTTGGGTGGATTAGTAAGTTTGCTGATGACACCAAAGTCAGAGGTGTGGTAGATTGTGAGGAAGGGTGTCATAGTTTGCAGGGTGACTTAGAAAGGTTGCAGAGCTGGGCTGCGAGGTGGCGGATGGAGTTTAATGTGGAGAAGAATGAGGTAATTCATTTCGGTAAGAATAACAGATGTGTTGAGTATAGGGCTAACGGGAGGACTTCGAATAGTGTGGAGGAGCAGATGGATCTAGGTGTATGTGTACATAGATCCCTGAAAGTTGGGAATCAAGTAGATAAGGTTGTTAAGAAGGCATACGGTGTCTTGGCGTTTATTGGTAGGGGGATTGGATTTAGGAGTCGCAGCGTCATGATGCAACTGTACACAACTCTGGTGCGGCCACACTTGGAGTTTTATGTGCAGTTCTGGTCCCCACATTACAGGAAGGATGTGGAGACTTTGGAGAGGGTGCAGAGGAGGTTTACCAGGATGTTGCCTGGTATGGAGGATCCTATGAGGAGAGACTGAGAGATTTGGGGTTGTTTTCGCTGGAAAGAAGGTGGCTAAGAGGGGACCTCATTGAAACATATAAGATGATTAGAGGTTTAGACAGGGTAGATAGTGATAGCCTTTTTCCTAGGATGGAGAAAGCTAGCACGAGGGGGCACGACTTTAAATTAAGGGGGGTAGTTATAGGACTGATGTCAGGGGTAGGTTCTTTACCCAAAGGGTGGGTGAGGGACTGGAATGCCCTGCCAGCTGCAGTTGTAAATGTACCTAGCTTGGGGGCGTTTAAGAGATCTGTGGATAGATTTATGGACGAAAAGAGATTGGTTTAGGCTAGTGGGTCATTGTTTTGTAACTGGTCGGCGCAACATCGTGGGCCGAAGGGCCTGTTCTGCGCTGTAATGTTCTATGTTCTATGATTCCACCATTGGTGATGAGCTGGGTCTGTGTGATTCCCCCCATTGGTGATGAGCTGGGTCTGTGTGATACCCCCGTTGGTGATGAGCTGTGTCTGTGTGATTCCCCCCATTGGTGGTGAGCTGGGTCTGTGTGATTCCCCCCATTGGTGATGAGCTGGGTCTGTGTGATTCCCCCCATTGGTGATGAGCTGGGCCTGTGTGATTCTCCCATTGGTGATGTGCTGGGTCTGTGTGATTCCCCCCATTGGTGATGAGCTGGGTCTGTGTGATTCCCCCATTGGTGATGAGCTGGGTCTGTGTGATTCTCCCATTGGTGATGAGCTGGGCCTGTGTGATTCTCCCATTGGTGATGAGCTGGGTCTGTGTGATTCCCCCGTTGGTGATGAGCTGGGTATTTAATATTAGTGTTTACGTGTGTGTAATTAATTACTTTTCTCTGTTTCTTCTCTCCAGGAATTTGAAGACTGTCATCTGACTCGGAACTCTTGGACCAGAACTTTGCTCCAGAGGAGAAAGTTAAAGTCACCCATCACAACTTCTCTGTGACCTCCACACCGATCCGTCATCTGCTTTGCAATTTCTTCCTCCACATCTCTATTAGTATTTGGGGGCCTATAGAAAACTCCTAACAACAAGACCTTCAGCCCACACTGACACACTGAGAGACACACACTGATACACACTGAGAGACACACACACTGATACACACTGAGAGACACACACACTGATACACACTGAGAGACACATACTAAGAGACACATACACTGATACACACTGAGAGACACACACTGAGAGACACACACACTGATACACACTGAGAGGCACACACACTGATACACACTGAGAGACACACACACTGATACACACTGAGAGACACATACTAAGAGACACATACACTGATACACACTGAGAGACACATACTAAGAGACACATACACTGATACACACTGAGAGACACATACTAAGAGACACATACACTGATACACACTGAGAGACACACACACTGATACACACTGAGAGACACATACTAAGAGACACATACACTGATACACACTGAGAGACACACACTGAGAGACACACACACTGATACACACTGAGAGGCACACACACTGATACACACTGAGAGACACATACACTGATACACACTGAGAGACACATACTAAGAGACACATATCCCTGAAAGTTGGGAATCAAGTAGATAAAGTTGTTAAGAAGGCATACGGAGTTTTGGCGTTTATTGGTAGGGGGATTGAATTTAGGAGTCGTAGCGTCATGATGCAACTGTACACATCTCTGGTGCGGCCGCACTTGGAGTTTTGTGTGCAGTTCTGGTCCCCACATTATAAGAAGGATGTAGAGGCTTTGGAGAGGGTGCAGAGGAGGTTTACCAGGATGTTGCCTGGTATGGAGGGGAGATCCTATGAGGAGAGATTGAGAGATTTGGGGTTGTTTTCGCTGGAAAGAAGGCGGCTAAGAGGGGATCTCATTGAAACATATAAGATGATTAGAGGTTTAGACAGGGTAGATAGTGATAGCCTTTTTCCTAGGATGGAGAAAGCTAACACGAGGGGGCACGATTTTAAATTAAGGGGGGGTAGTTATAGGACAGATGTCAGGGGTAGGTTCTTTACCCAGAGGGTGGTGAGGGACTGGAATGCCCTGCCAGCTGCAGTTGTAAATGCACCTAGTTTGGGGGCGTTTAAAAGATCTGTGGATAGGTTTATGGATGAAAAGGGATTGGTTTAGGCTAGTGGGTCATTGTTTTGTAACTGGTCGGCGCAACATCGTGGGCCGAAGGGCCTGTTCTGCGCTGTAATGTTCTATGTTCTATGTTCTATACACACTGAGAGACACATACTAAGAGACACACACACTGATACACACTGAAAAACACATACTAAGAGACACATACACTGATACACACTGAGAGACACACACTGAGAGACACACACTGATACACACTAAGAGACACACACTGAGAGACACACACACTGATACACACTGAGACACACACTGATACACACTGAGAGACACACTCCCATACACACTGCGAGACACACACTGAGAGACACACACACTGATACACACTGCGAGACACACACTGAGAGACACACACACTGATACACACTGAGACACACACTGAGAGACACACACACTGATACACACTGAGACACACACTGATACACACTGAGAGACACACTCCCATACACACTGCGAGACACACACTGAGAGACACACACACTGATACACACTGAGACACACACTGATACACACTGAGAGACACACTCCCATACACACTGCGAGACACACACACTGATACACACTGAGAGACACACACTGAGAGACACACACTCCGATACACACTGCGAGACACACACAGTGATACACACTGCGAGACACACACAGTGATACACACTGATAGACACACACTGATATAAGAACATAAGAAATAGGAGCAGGAGTAGGCCAACTAGCCCTTTGAGCCTGCCCCGCCATTCAATAAGATCATGGCTGATCTGTCGCTGCTCAATTCCACCTTCCCGCCCTCTCCCCATAACCCTTAATCCCCTCTCTCATCAAAAACCCATCAACCCGCGTCTTAAAAATTTGGATTGAGTCACTATGTAAATACATGTGTTTGTGCAGCAATTTAAATTCTTAAAAATATTTAGCGAGGCAGCCTCCACCACTTCAACGGGCAGAGAATTCCAGAGATTCACCACCCTTTGAGTGAAGAAGTTCCTCCTCAACTCCCTTTATCTTGAGGCTATGCCCCCTAGTTCTACTATCCTTTCTGAGCACACTGAGAGACACACACTGATAGAGACACACTGAGAGACACACACTGATACACACAAAGACACACACCAAAAGACACACACACAGATACACACTGATATGCACACAAATTGGCACTCACACATACTGCTACACACACATGCACTGATATGCACAGGCACACACTGACACAAACATAGATACACACACTTAATGACACACACAGTGATGCACATAGCACACACATAGACATTGACTCACACACACAGACATTGTAGTGTTCTATGTTCTATATTCTAAATCTGACAGACACAAACACACAGAGATTCTCACAGACACATACATAGACTCTGGCAGACACTCACATAGACTCTGACACAATACACATACATACACACACACACACTCTGACAGACACACACACAAACTCTGACAGGCAGACACACAGACACAGACTCTGATACAGACACACACTAGCTTCCTGATTGTTTGAAACTTCTGTGGCTCAACCAATGGAGCCCCAGGATTTGTTCTGGGGGGGGCTGTTAGCTGTCGATGTTCTGATTGGCTGACATGGCTGTCAGTCAGAAAGCCCAGCCTCTGATTGGCTCATCTGCTGTCAAAGTACAGAGGCCATTTATTGGTGGATTTGGCTGTCAGGAAGTGAGCACCCATTCTGATTGGCTGATTCAGACAATGGTCTGGCCGCTGATTGGCTGAGATGGTCAGTGAGAAATCCAGTCTCTAATTGGTTGGGAATTCAGTTAATAATCCAGTCTCTGATTGGCTGATGGTGGGGGGGATCAGTTAGCAATCCAGTCCTTCATTGGCTGTGGCAGTCAGTGAGCAATCCAGTCTCTGATTGGCTAATGTGGTCAGTTAGCAATCCAGTCTCTGATTGGCTGTTGCAGTCAGTGAGCAATCCAGTTTCTGATTGTCTGAGGGAGGGTGTTGGTTAGCAATGCAGTCTCTGATTGGCTGAGGGAGGGTGTTGGTTAGCAATGCAGTCTCTGATTGGCTGAGGGAGGGTGTTGGTTAGCAATGCAGTCTCTGATTGGCTGAGCAGATGATTTAGTGATTCCATTCTGTGATTGGCTGTCATTCAGTTTTGTTTCTTCATTAATTGAATAATTGATGTAACCGGATATTTCATTGCGATTCTGATCTGCTCCCTGAATTTGGACTGAGTCACTATGTAAATAAATGTGTTTGTGCAGCAATTTATATTCTGCAGCATATATCCGACATTTTGAAACGTGAGTTCAGGAAGGGTGACGTAAACTGATCTTTTCACTTTCAAATAGATAAAATATATAACAGACACCGACCAGAGGAGAATGAAAACACCGGATATGCTGAAGAGTAAAATCATTGACTTCCTTCTGCTCTCCATCTTGGGGTCTCTGTGATTCTCTCCCTGACTCTGAGCCCTCAGTCCCTTCCGGACTCGACTGGTCACCAAAATGTGTCTGATTGTCAGAGCATTAATCAACAGGATTAAACCGAATGGGAGCAATGGGGTTAAAACCTGATCAAACCAGGTAAATCCAATCCAGCCAGGATCAGTGAAAAAGCTGGTCTTTGTCAGACAGAGCCACTGGACATTGTCTATTATAAGCCAAGGTTCGACTGTAAAGTGCATGGGGATGTTTTTCGCACAGAGCAGGATGCCGGTTGTTGCCAGAACCACAGCCACAGTTTTCCCAGTACAATATTTAGTTTTCAGTTTCTGGCAGCAAATGGCCACAAATCGATCAAAGGAGAAAGTGACGGTGAACCAGACAGAACAGTCTTTGGCTGAATTCAGCAGGACATTGTGAATACGACACACAGGGGTGAGGTGCAGGAAATTCAGAGGGAAATACTCACCATTTATGTAGCCAAGAATGGGATTAAGGATGATGAACAATAGATCCGCCACTGCCATGGCCACCAGGTAGCGAGTGGTGCAGGTGGAGAGGCCACACTTCCCTCGAGTCAGGATCACAATTCCCAGTAAATTAACTGTCAGTGAAAAAGGCATAAGAGCCGGGAAATTATTGAGTAAACATTCTCCATGTGTGAGCTGACAGTAAGGAGAGGATTTCAGCATCAATCCAATGGACAGGAGTTCCCGGGGTAGTGGTATTATTGGAGGATTGTGTTAGAGATTAACATTGCAGATTGGAAAGTAGCCAATTAACATCACTGGTTAAATAGGGACTGGGGGACAGGAAGCTGTGGATTACACATCTCTCACTTTGATGGAGCAAATCTGCAAATTCTGATCATTCAAATATTTCAGAGAGATTGGATTTCTCATCTGATCTGTTTTACAGGATTAATTCAGACTGGACGGGTTTCCAATTAGATCCAAAGTGGACAGGGATAGAATCTGAAATGCTTTCCTGCATCCAATTATCAGAGTCCACCCCGGACTGAACACTTCCCTGGGCTGGACAGCTGATGGAGTTGGATGTCAATTCAGGATTTTTCTATTTAACTTCCCCTCTCCAAATTTCCCCCCCATTCTCACTCTCCCTGGCAGCCTTTCTGCTTCTAATTTTTTTCCTTTCTCCTCTCCCTCTCTCTATGCCTTCTCCTTTGCTTCCCTATCTAACTCTTCCTAACTCTCTTCTCTCCGACCAGCTTTATTTCCCCCTTTCTGGATTTCTCTCCTATCCAGTGCATTTCCATTCTTCGTTCACATCAGAGCTTTACCTCATATCTCCCTTTCGTTCGCTAATTGTTCTCTCTCTGCTAAGGTTTCTCCCCATATCTCTCTATCTCACCCCATTATTGCTCTCTCCATCTCGCTTTCTCCCCATTTCTGTTCACCTCCCTCCTGATCTCTCCCTCTCCATTTCCAGCTTTGGTTGCGGGGATTTTAAGCACAGCATGATCCCATGGACGGCAGTGTGACCATATCGAGAGAGGACAAAGTGGGGGAGAAATTTCATTTCCCTAGCCTCGTGCCTGGTGTAAACCTCCACCCAGCACCATGTAAATTTTGAGATTGGATACATATCGCCTCAGTTACAGAAAGAGATAAACTCTCCTCTTCAAACTGGGAACAAGCTGTGTCCATTCCTATGGTAGATGTTTTAAAATGAGTGTCCCAGTAGCTATTAATTAATAAATTAATTGATTTATTGATCTATTGATTGATTTCTGTAAATAAGGAATCTTGGGGCTCTGACTGAGGGTATTCTTCAGAGACAGGAAGCTGGGCATTGACTCCTAACTGGAGACCCCCAGTTGTTCTTCCCACCCCCATCACAGCAATATGATTGTGGTTATTGGCAATGTGGCTCAGAAACATTGCATCGCTCCTTTCAACCCAGAGCACATGAAAGAGATGGAAAGAAGCAGAGATATGGACAGAAATAGAAAGTTAGAGGGAGGGATGGAGTAACAGGAGGTGGATGTGGTTCCAAAGACCTACCCTAGATCAGAACATCCATCTTTACAATGAGTGAGAGCGATCGTGGCAGGAGGAGGAAAGAGAAGGAGGGGATGGAGCAGAGACAGAGGGAGGCCCGAGGGGAGTGGACGGTCAAAGCAGAGGTGGTGATTGAGGGAGAACATTTGAGAAAGAGAGGCAGGTGAGAGTCTCCAGTGTGTGGCCACTGGCTGCAGCTCCAGCCAAACCCAGTCAGATAGTCTGAGAGGATTTAAAAAGTGTCCTTAAAGTATTAGCAGCTGCTTCCCAAACTGAAAGTGTGAGTTTAGCAGCTTCTCGGGACTGAGAGGGAGCAGGGGCTGGGCAGGGGGCAGCAGGACTGGTATTTTAATTCAGCTTCAGAAGATTCTCTCTGTGGATCTCTCTGTTTCTCCATTTCAATGTTTCTGTCTGATTGGAAGAAATGGAGGGAAGGAAAGAGTGAGAGACAATGAGGAGAACCAAGAATGAGATGGAGAGAAGAATCAAATCATATCGTGCAGCCCATCGAGTCTGCACTGACAACATTAGAAATACTTGAAATCCCACCGAACCCCACGTGTCTGCACTTGGCCCATCGCCCTGAATGTTATGATGTGGTAAGTGCTCATTCAGATATATTTTAATGAATGTGAGCCAACCCCACCCCCTCCACCCTCCCAGGCAGCGCATTCCAGACTATCACCGCAAAACAAAACACAAGGTGTCGCCGCTCACCATTGGCACTGGGAACATGCGTATGCTTTTGGACAACCCTACAGCAGACAGACCAGAGAGAAGAACAGCCTTAGTTGCCAGAGACCTTGCAGGATACAAGCAGGGCGGCACGGTAGCACAGTGGTTAGCACTGCTGCTTCACAGCTCCAGGGTCCTGGGTTCGATTCCCGACTCGGGTCACTATCTGTGTGGAGTTTGCACATTCTCCTCGTGTCTGCGTGGGTTTTCTCCGGGTGCTCCGGTTTCCTCCCACAGTCCAAAGATGTGCGGGTTAGGTTCATTGGCTATGCTAAAATTGCCCCTTAGTGTCCTGGGTTGTGTAGGTTAGAACATAGAACATAGAACATTACAGCACAAACAGGCCCTTCGGCCCTCGAGTTGCACCGATCACATCAACCCCACCAATCTATAGACCTATCTTTAACCCCCAATCCCATTAAACCCCATATACTCATCCAGAAGTCTTTTAAAAGACCCCAGCGAGTTCGCCTCCACCACCGACGACGGCAGCCGATTCCATTCACTCACCACCCTCTGAGTGAAAAACTTACCCCTAACATCACCTCTGTACTTCCCTCCCCGCACCTTAAATCTGTGTCCTCTCGTAGCGACCATTTCAACCCGGGGAAATAGCCTCTGAGAGTCCACCCTATCTATTCCTCTCAACATTTTATAAACTTCTATCAGGTCGCCTCTCAACCTTCGCTTCTCCAGGGAAAAGAGTCCCAGCTCCCTCAACCTATCTTCATAAGGCATGCCTCCCAGTCCAGGCAACATCCTTGTAAATCTCCTCTGCACCCTTTCAATAGCTTCTACGTCTTTCCCATAGTGAGGCGACCAGAACTACGCACAGTACTCCAAATGAGGCCTGACGAGGGTCCTGTAAAGTTGCAGCATTACCTCCCGACTCCTAAACTCAATCCCTCGATTAATGAAGGCCAGTACACCATACGCCTTCTTGACCACCTCCTCCACCTGCGAGGCCGATTTAAGAGTCATTAGCAGGTAAATGTAGGGATATGGGGATAGGGTCTGGGTGGGATTGTGTTCGGTGCAGACTCGATGGGCCGAAGGGCCTGTTTCTGCACTGTAGGGTTCTATTCTATTCTATTGACATTGCAGCCCTGAGTGAAACTCCTCTTTCCAGCGTAGGTCAGTTGAGTGAAACTGGAGGTGGATAAACTTTTTCTGGAGTGGTCGTGGCAGCGATGAGTGTCGTGATGCTGGAGTTGGATTCACCGTCAGGAGTCACCTTGTTCGGAAACTTGATAGTCTACCCAAGGGTGTGAACGACCGGCTTATGACATTACAGCTTCCGCTACAGAACAGAAGTCAAGCCACCCTATCAGCGCCTGTGCCCCCACAATGAACAACCCAAACAAGATGAAAGACAAGTCCTACAAAGAGACGCCCTACTATCAGCAGGGGGCAGCACCGACAAGCTGATCTTACTTGGCGATTTCAATGTAAGAGTAGGGTCTGACTCTGCAATCTGGCAGGGAGTCATTGGGAGGCATGGAGTGGGCAAGTGTAACAGTAATGGCCTACTCTTAATGAAGACCTGTGCAGCACACAACCTCATCATCACCAACACAACCTTCCGTCTGCCTACCTGTAACAAGACCTCCTGGATGCACCCCCGCTCTGAGCATTGGCATCTTATCGACTGTGTCATTGTCAGGAGAAAAGACGGGCAGGATGTCAGAGTGACCCAGGGCCGTGTGTGGTGCTGACTGCTGGACACATCACAGGCTCACTGTCTCTAAAATGAGGCTCTGTATCAGACCCAAGAGGCGACCACAAGGAAGTGAGGTTATGAATAGAATCAACGCGGCCAAGCTAAAGAACCCCAGCAAAGCTTCAGCACTGGCTGAAGACTTAGAAATCAAACTTGCTGACCTACACCTCACAGACAGCACTGAGAACGCTTCAGGGATGCTGTCCATTCATCTGCACTGATGATGCTCGGGCCCTCCACCCACAAGCAGCATGATTGGTTCATGAGGATGATGAGGAGATACAGACTCTACTTGTTGAAAAGCACCTTCTTCATCAGGCCTGTCAGAACGACCCATCTTCAGCTGCCAAGAAAAATCCTTTTACCAGTGCTCGCAGGACAGTCCAGAATAAACTGTGTAAAATGCAGGATGCCTGGCTGAGCGCCAAGGCAGATGAAATACAGGGATACGCTGACAGAAACAACTTGAAACGGTTCTATGAAACCCTCAACACTCTCTATGGACCTCGATCTCTCGGGAGCTCCCCCCTCCTGAGTACAGATGGTACAACTCTCATTACAGAGAGGGCTCAGATCCTGCAGAGATGGGCTGAACACTTTGAAACCGTCCTCAACTGACCATCATCTATTAATGATGAGGCAATAGACAGGATTCCCCAGGTCAATATCAACAGCGCCATTGATGACCCACCGGTAGTAGCCGAAGCCACGAAAGCTGTCAGCCAGCTATCCAGTGGCAAAGCCCCAAGGGCAGATGCCATACCCGCAGAGATCTATAAAGCTGCTGGTTCTGTACTTATCCAGAAGCTCACCGAGTTGTTCCAGTCCTTTTGGAAGCAAGGATCCATTCCTCAGGAACTTAAAGATGCTTCCATCGTACACCTCTACAAGAGGAAGGGCAATCAGCAAATATGAGACAATCACCGAGGAATCTCGCTGCTCTCCATCACAGGAAAAAGAACATAGGAACATAAGAAATAGGAGCAGGAGTAGGCCATCTAGCCCTTCGAGCCTGCCCCGCCATTCAATAAGATCATGGCTGATCTGTCGTGGCTCAGTTCCACCTTCCCGCCCTCTCCCCATAACCCTTAATCTCCTCTCTTATCAAAAACCCATCAACCCGCGTCTTAAAAATATTTAGCGAGGCAGCCTCCACCACTTCAACGGGCAGAGAATTCCAGAGATTCACCACCCTTCTCAACTCCTCCTCAACTCCGTTCTAACCACCCCCCCCCCCTTTATCTTGAGGCTGTATTCCCTAGTCCGACTGTCCTTTCTGAGCGGGAAGAGTCCCTCCACCTCTATCCTATCCATCCCATTCATCATCTTATACGTCTCATTGAGATCTCCCCTCATTCTTCTAAACTCTATCTGGAGCGCTGCAATCTGATCAGAGATACGCAGCATGGCTTCGTTACACAGAGGTTGTGTCTTACGAATCTATTGGAATTTTTTGAAGAGGTGACAAAAACGGTTAACAAAGGACAAGCCGTTGATGTTGTTTATATGGATTTCAGTAAGGCGTTTGACAAGGTCCCTCACGGTAGGCTGATAGAAAAGGTGAAGGCTCATGGGATACAAGGCCAGGTATGTAGATGGGTGGAGAACTGGCTTGGGAGGAGGAGACAGCGGGTAGTAGTGGAAGGCTCCTTTTCCAATTGGAGGTCTGTCGAACTCTCCATTCACTTGACAAAGAGGCAGCCCCCTCGAAAGCTTGTGAGAATATTATCAAATAAATCGGTTGGACTAAAACCTGGTGTTGTCAGACTTTTTACTGTGTTTACGCCAGTCCAACGCCGGCATACCCACATCATGACCAGTGGGGTGCCGCAGGGCTCGGTACTAGGACCTCTACTATTTGTAGTATATATTAATGACTTGGAAGAGGGGGTAGGTGGTGTGATCAGCAAATTTGCTGATGACACTAAGATGGTTGGATTGGCGGGTACTGAGGAGCAGTGCCTGGCAATGCAACAGGACATAGACAGGCTGGTAGATTGGGCAGATAGATGGCAAATGGAATTTAATCCGGAGAAATAGAACATAGAACATAGAACATTACAGCACAAACAGGCCCTTCGGCCCTCGAGTTGCGCCGATCACATCAACCCCACCAATCTATAGACCTATCTATAACCCCCAATCCCATTAAACCCCATATACTCATCCAGAAGTCTTTTAAAAGACCCCAGCGAGTTCGCCTCCACCACCGATGACGGCAGCCGATTCCATTCACTCACCACCCTCTGAGTGAAAAACTTACCCCTAACATCACCTCTGTACTTCCCTCCCCGCACCTTAAATCTGTGTCCTCTCGTAGCGACCATTTCAACCCGGGGAAATAGCCTCTGAGAGTCCACCCTATCTATTCCTCTCAACATTTTATAAACCTCTATCAGGTCGCCTCTAAACCTTCGAGGTGATGCACTTTGGCCGGAATAATGTGGAAGGGAGTTATACAATAAAAGGTAGAACTATCCGGAGTATAGATACGCAGAGAGACCTGGGGGTGCAGGTACACAAGTCCCTGAAGGTGTCGGTGCAGGTGCAGAATGTGATGAGGAAAGTGTATGGTATGTTAGCCTTCATAGGAAGGGGTATAGAATATAAGAGTAGGAGTCTGATGTTGCAGTTGTATAGAACATTGGTTAGGCCTCACCTGGAGTACTGCGTCCAGTTCTGGTCGCCGTACTACCGGAAGGATGTAGAGATCCTGGAGAGAGTGCAGAGGAGATTTACTAGGATGTTGCCTGGTATGGAAGGGCTGTCTTACGAGGAAAGATTGAACGCACTTGGGCTGTTTTCCCTTGAGAGACGTCGGCTGAGGGGGGATCTAATAGAGGTTTATAAGATTATGAAGGGGATAGATAGAGTAAATGGTGGTAAGCTTTTTCCGCTATTAGAAATGGATAGAACGAGGGGTCATGGGCTTAGGGTGAGGGGGGCTAGATATAAGACTAATATTAGAGGGCAGTTTTTCACACAAAGGGTAGTGGGGATGTGGAATGCACTGACGAGTAAGGTGGTGGAAGCAGGCACGCTAGGGTTGTTCAAGAGTCACTTGGACAGCCACATGAGCGGTCTACATATAGGGGGATATAGCAGGCCTTACTAAACATTGTAGGCTTGGGGTTCAGTTTTAGCCTCAGGGATATAGAGTCTTTTTAATAATGAATTTTTTATCCACAGGCATTTAAGTCCAGCAAGGGGCATGCGTGCGGCAGGTTGTGGTGGGCTGCTCTTGGATATTGCTTCGGGAGTTGCCTACTGCTTCATGTCATTGGTGTGCGTAAACTGGACCATCTCGAGGGCAACATGACAGCTCAGAGACTATCTCTGTTGCTATGCGGACACATGGATTTGGGCCTGTGTCCGTGGGAGTTTGCGCGTTCTCCCCATGGTTGTGTGGGTTTCCTCCGGGTACTCCGGTTTCCTCCCACATCCCAAAAATGTGCTTTTAGGCTGATTGATTGGGTAACAAATTGTCCCTATATTGGACCTCCCTGATCCTCACACATTAGGCATAGACTAAAGTCATGAATAGGTCACTCACCATGGGACGGCGGCGCGGGCTCGTTGGGCCGAAGGGCCTGTTTCCCGTGCTGTGTTGTTCTTTGTTCTTTGTTCTTTAACGAGTACAAGCCCAGTTTATTCAGCCTCTCCTCATAGCTCAACTCCCTCAACTCCGGTATCAGCCTAGTAAACCTCCTCTGCACTCCCTCCAAGGCCAAAATATCTTTGCGCAGGTGCGGCGCCCAAAACTGTACACAGTACTCCAGCTGCGGCCTCACCAATGCCCTATACAGCTGCAGCAAGACCTCCCTACTTTTATATTCAATCCCCCTCACTATGAAGGCCAGCCTCCCATTCGCCTTCCTGACCACCTGCTGCACCTGCAGGCTGGGTTTTTACGACTCATGCACAAGGACCCCGAGGTCCCTCTGCACCGTCGCCTGCTGTAGTTTTTCGCCCCGTAAGTAATAATCCTTCCTACCATTCTTAAAACCCTCACAAGAGTCCTGCTGAATCGCGTGGTCACTCATCTGGAGCTGGGCCTGATTCCAGAATCATGGTGTGGCTTCCGTAAAGGTCGTAGGACTATTGACATGATTTTTGCTGCGCGCCAACTTCAGGAGAAGTGTCAGGAGCAGAATCGTGAGCTCTATACAACCCTTGTTGACCTTGTGAAGGCCTTTGACACTGTCAGCCGACAAGGCCTGTGAAGGATCATGTCAAAGTTCGCGGCCCCCCCAAATTCATTCAGATGGTACGCCAGTTCCATGACGGCTAGAGTACTGGATGGCGGAGAATCCTTTGAGACATTCCCAGTCACCAGTGGTGTCAATCAGGGCAGTGTGCTCACACCCACACTGTTCGGCATGACGTTTACTGCCATGCTGAATGATGCCTTCCAGGACAGTGTTGCTGGAATCAGCCTCAAGTACAGAGTGGATGGGAAGCTCTTCAACCTGAGGAGACTTCAAGCTATTACCAAAGTGAAGGAGACTGTTCTGAGAGATTTCCTCTTTGCCGATGACTGCACCCTGTATACTGGCACAGAAAGAACTCTCACAAGACCAGGTTAGAGTCCAACCAATTTATTTCATAGTGGGATTACTATCAAATAAATTGGTTGGATTCTAACCTGGTCTTGTGAGAGTTCTTACTGTGTTTACCCCAGTCCAACGCCGGCATCTCCACATCATTACTGCCTCAGAGCCAGAGGTGCAAGTCAGCATGGACAAATTTTCCACGGCTTGTGACAACTTTGGACTCACCATCAACGTTAAAAAGACCAAAGTCATGTACCAGCCTGTTCCTCGTGCGCCGTACACAGAACCCATAATCACAATCCAAGGGCAGAAACTACAGGCAGTGGACCAGTTCACTTATCTTGGCAGCACCCTCTCCCAAGCAGCGACTACTGATAGAAAAGTTAACTGCAGAAGAGCAAAGGCAAGTTCTGCTTTCGGTAGACTGCACTCCACTGTATGGGAACGGCGGGGAATCAGCTCAGCAACAAAACTGAAGGTTTACAACGCCGCGGTACTCACTACCCTCCCGCATGCCTGGGAAACGTGGGCTGTGTATCGAAGGCAGGCAAGACAGCTCAATCATTTCCATACGACATGGCTTCACAGAATATTACGCATCCGATAGCAAGACAAAGTACCAGACACTGAAGTTCTCTCTACAGCAAGTCTACCATCAGTCCACACACTGCTGGTGAGAGCGCAGACCCGGTGGGCAGGTCACGTCATCCGTATGTCAGACGAGCGCATACCCAAGCAGCTCCGTTTTGGGCAACTCTCTGCTGGAAGACGCTCGCACGGAGGGCAGAAGAAACGTTTCAAACACACACTCAAGGCCTCCCTGAAGTCGCTTGACGTTGACACGCCCACCTGGGAAACGCTGGTACAAAACCACCCTACCTGGCGCTGCCTCACCCACAAAGACTGTCAAGCTCACAAAGCAAGGTGTATTGCTGAAGCACAACTTCAGCGCGAACTGCGCAAGTCCAGAGACACCAGCACAACAACTACAGTGTCTACACAAGCCTGTCCAATACGTGCCAGGACATTCCATGCCCGAATTGGCCCTGATCAGTCATCTTCGGACACATCGCAACCAGCCTCAAAATGACTAATGGTGTCAAGGTCCTCATCGGTGATGATGGACGAACAACAAAGAGTTCCCACCTCCACCAACCTCCCAGACAGCGCATTCCAGACAATCACCTGTGGGTATCAGGTGTTTAGGAAGGATAGACAGGAGGGAAAAGGAGGTGGGGTAGCTCTGATAGTAAAGGATAATATCAGGGCGGTCGTAAGGGAAGATATAGGCTCCAAAGAGCAAAACGTGGAATTGTTGTGGGTGGAGATAAGGAACAGTAAGGGGAGGAAGACGCTGGTGGCTGTGGTCTATAGACCCCCAAATAATAACTTTGAGGTGGGGCGGGCTATAAACAAACAAATAAATGATGCGTGTGAAAACAGAATGGCGATAATTATGGGGGATTTTAATCTGCATATTGATTGGTTGACCCAAGTCGGACACAGTGGGCTTGAGGAGGAGTTCTTGGAATGCTGTCGGGATAGATTCCTTGAACAGTGAGTGATGGAACCGAGAGGGAGCGAGCCATCTTAGATCTGGTGCTGTGTAACGAGGCAGGAAGAATTAGGGACCTTGTTGTGAGGGATCCTCTTGGGTCGAGTGATCATTGTATGGTTGAATTTCTAATGCAGATGGAGGATGAGAAAGTAGGGTCCCGAACCTGTGTCCTCTGTTTGAACAGAGGGGAGTACGATAGGATGAGAGAGGAATTGGTGAATGTAGATTGGGGGCACAGATTGGTTGGTAGGACGGCTGAGGAACAGTGGAGGATCTTTAAGGAGATCTTTTTCGATACTCAGCAGTACCCAATGGTAAAGAAGGACTGTAAGAGAAGGGATAACCAGCCGTGGATATCGAAGGAAATAAAGGAGAGTATTAAATTAAAAGCTGATGCGTACAGAGCGGCTAAAAATAGTGGGGAATTAGAAGATTGGGAAAGACTTAAAAATCATCAAAGAATGACTAAGAAAGCGATAAAGAAAGGGAACATAGAACATAGAAGCCTACAGTGCAGAAACAGGCCCTTCGGCCCATCGAGTCTGCACCGAACACAATCCCACCCAGACCCTATCCCCATATCCCTACACATTTACCTGCTAATCCCTCTAACCTACACATCCCAGGATACTAAGGGGCAATTTTAGCATAGCCAATGAACCTAATCCGCACATCTTTGGACTGTGGGAGGAAACCGGAGCACCCGGAGAAAACCCACGCAGACACGAGGAGAATGTGCAAACTCCACACAGGCAGTGACCCGAGCCGGGAATCGAACCCAGGACCCTGGAGCTGTGAAGCAGCAGTGCTAACCACTGTGCTACTGTGCCGCCCTAAAGATAGAGATAAAGATAAAGATAGGGAAGATAGAGTATGAAGCTAAACTAGCACAAAATATAAAAAATGATAGTCAGGATACACCGGAAAGGCAGGCTGTAAGATTAATATTTTTGTCTTTATTCCACAGGTGGAGGTCCACTTCGTGTCAAACGAGGGGCATTCACACGGCGGGTCGTGCGTGGGCTGCTCTTGGAAGTTCCAGGAGTGGCCTAGTACTTCATGTCGGTGTGTGTGCTTGATCCTGGACCGGTAGATGGGCGCCACAACAGCTCAGTGACTAGCACTGCTGGCTGTGCAGATACATGGATTTGGGCCTGTGTCTGTGGGAGTTTGCGCATTCTCCCTGTGGTTGCGTGGGTTTCCTCCGGGCACTCCGGTTTCCTCCCACGCCCCAAAGATGTGCTCTCAGGCTAATCGGTTTTTACCAAATTGACACTATTTCTTCCCTGAATCTGACTGAGTAGGGTTCCATTCATAGATATGCAGAGTAGAATAGGTGTAGGGTGATGTGGCGGCGCGGGCTCATTGGGCCGAAGGGCCTTTTTCCCGTGCTGGGTTGTTCTTTGTTCTTTGATCTTTTTCTTTGTCTTCACAAATATATAAAGAAGAGGAGACTGGCTGGAGTGAATGTTGGACCCTTGGATGATGAGAAGGGGGATTTAACGGTGGGTAACGAGGAAATGACTGAGGCTTTAAATAATTTTTTTGTGTCGGTCTTCACGGAGGAGGACACAAATAGCTTATTGAATATTAAAGATAGAAGGATGGTAGGAGTTGAGGGCCTTAATGCAATTACTATCACTAGAGAGGTAGTGCTTGATCGACTAATGGGACTGAAAGTAGACAAATCCCCGGGACCGGATGGAATGGATCCCAGGGTTCTGAAAGAAATGGCAGAAGTAAGAGCAGATGCCTTACTAATTATTTATCAAAATTCACTGGAAGTGCTGGAGGATTGGAAAACGGCTAATGTTACGCTGCTGTTTAAAAAAGGTAGCAGACAGAAGGCAGGGAATTATCGGCCGGTTAGTTTAATGTCTGTAGTTGGAAAAATGCTAGAATCCGTCATCAAAGAAGAAATAGCGAGGCACCTAGAAAATAACGGTTTGATCAAGCAGACGCAGCACGGATTCGTGAAGGGGAAGTAATGTTTAGCGAATTTATTGGATTTCTATGAGGATGTGATTAGTGCGGTAGACAGAGGGGAACAGGTGGATGTGGTGTTTTTAGATTTCCAGAAGGAGTTCGATAAGGTGCCTCACAAAAGGTTGCTGCAGAAGGTTAGGGTGCACGGAATAGGGGATGAAGTGTTAGCGTGGATAGAGGATTGGCTGTCTAATAGGAGGCAGAGAGTTGGTATCAATGGGTGCTATTCTGATTGGTGGTTGGTGACTAGTGGAGTGCCGCAGGGATCAGTGCTGAGGCCTCAACTATTTACCATTTATATAGGAGATCTGGAGGAGGGGGCTGAGTGTAGGGTGACGAAATTTTCTGATGACACGAAGATGAGTGGAAAAGCAAATTGCGCGGAGGGTGTGGAAAGTCTGCAGAGGGATCTGGATAGGCTGAGTGAGTGGGCGAGGACCTGGCAGACGGAGTATAATGTTAGTAAGTGTGAGGTTATCCACTTTGGTAGAAATAATAGTGGGAGGGATTATTATTTAAAGGGTGAAAAGCTGCAGCATGCTACAGTGCAGAGGGACCTGGGGGTCCTTGTGCACGAGTCACAAAAACCCAGCCTGCAGGTGCAGCAGGTGATCAGGAAGGCGAATGGGATGTTGGCCTTTATAGCCAACATAGAATATAAAAGCAGGGAGGTCTTGCTGCAACTGTACAGGGCACTGGTGAGGCCGCAGCTGGAGTACTGTGTGCAGTTTTGGTCCCCTTATTTGCGAAAGGATATATTGGCCTTGGAGGGAGTGCAGAGGAGGTTCACTCGGCTGATATCGGAGATGAGGGGGTTGGACTATGAAGAGAGACTAAATAGACTGGGTCTGTACTCATTGGAGTTTAGAAGGATGAGGGGGGATCTTATAGAGACATATAAGATAATGAAGGGGATACATGGGGTAGAGGTAGAGAGATTTTTCCCGCTCAGAAAGGAAAACAGAACTTGAGGGCCCAGTCTTAAAATAAGGGTGGGGCACTTTAGAACGGAGTTGAGGAGGGACTTCTTCACTCAAAGGATGGTGAATCTCTGGAATTCTCTGCCCGTTGAAGTGGTGGAGGCTGCCTCGCTAAATATTTTTAAGACGCGGGTTGATGGGTTTTTGATAAGAGAGGGGATTAAGGGTTATGGGAAGAGGGTGGGAAAGTGGAACTGATCCACTCCAGATCAGCCATGATCTTATTGAATGGCGGGGCAGGCTCGAAGTGCTAGACGGCCTACTCCTGCTCCTATTTCTTATGTTCTTATGAATCCTCCAGTGTTACATTCCAGGTGAGCCCCTGAGTCATTGACACAAAGAAACTAGAAGCATGAATAGGAGCCTGCGCCGCCATTCATTTTTATCATGGCTGATCATTAAACTTAACATCTTGATTCACCCTTACTCCAAACTCTTTGATCTCTTTAGCCCCTGGAGCTATACCTATTTTTTTTAAATCAGAGAACGCCTGTGAATTCCATGCATTCACCACTCTCTGACTGAAGAAATTTCTCCTCCTCTCAGTTCTGAAAAGTTTTGCCCTTATCATCAAACAGTGACAGTTAGTTGTGGACTCCCCCAATATTGGTAACATTCTTTCTCAATTGACCCTGCCTCATTCTTTTAGAATTTAATAAGTTTCTATGAGGTGCCCGCTCATTTCTACAAATTTGAATATGTGACCCACATTCACCACTTTATCCGGCAGCTTATACCACACTCCCCCCACTCTCTGTGTGAAGAATCACCTCTAATATTCCCTTTAAACTTTTCTCCTTTCACCCATAACCCACACCCTCTGGTTTTTTTCCCCTAGCCTCAGTGGAAAAAGCCTGTTTGCATTCACTCTATCTATACCCATCAAAACCTTACACCTCTATCAAATCTCCCCTCATTCTTCTACGCTCCAGGGAGTAAAGTCCTAACCTATTCAATCTCTCTCTGTAACTCAGCTTCTCAAATCCCAGCAACATCCTTGTGAACCTTCTCTGCACTCTTTCAACCTTATTTACATCCTTCCTGTAACTAGGTGACCAAAACTGTACACAATACTCTAAATTTGGCCTCACCAATGCCTTATATAACCTTACCATAACACTCCAACTTTTATACTCGATACTCCGATTTATAAAGGCCAATGCACTCTTTACGACCCTATCCACCTGTGACGTCACTTTTAGGGAATTCTGTACCTGTATTCCCAGATCCCTCTGTTCAATGCACTCTTCAGAGTCCTACCATTTACCCTGTACGTTCTACTTTGCTTTGTCCTTCCAAAGTGCAATACCTCACACTTGTCTGCATTAAATTCCATTTACCATTTTTCAGCCCATTTTTCTAGTTGGTCCAAATCCCTCTGCAAGCTTTGAAAACCCTCCTCACTGTCGACTACACCTCCATTCTTTGTATCATCAGCAAATTTGCTGATCCAATTTACCACATCATCCAGATCATTGATATAGATGACAAACAACAATGGACCCAACACCAATCCCCGTGGCACACCACTCGCCACAGGCCTCCATTCAGAGAAGCAATCCTCTACAACCACACTCTGGCTTCTTCCATTGAGCCAGCTTCTAATCCAATTTACTACCTCCCCATGTATACCTAGCGACTGAACCTTCCTAACTAACCTCCCATGAGGAACCTTATCAAAGGCCTTACTGAAATCCACGTAGACAACATCCACCACCTTCCCTTCATCCACTTTCCTGGTAACTTCCTCGAAAAACTTTAATAGATTGGTCAAACGTGACCTACCACACACAAAGCCATGTTGATTCTCCCTAATAAGTCCCTGTCTATCTAAATACCTGTAGCTCCTATCCCTTATCACACCTTCCAATAACTTCCCACCATCGATGTCAAACTTACTGGCCTATAATTTCCCGGATTTCTTTTGGAACCTTTTTTAAACAACAGAACAACATGAGCCACCCTCCAATCATCCGGCACCTCCCCCGTGAATACTGACATTTTAATTATATCTGCCAGAGGCGCTGCAAGTTCAACACTAGCTTCTCTCAAGGTCCGTGGGAACACCATGTCCAGTCCTGGGGATTTATCCACTCTGATCTGCCTCAAGACAGCCAGCACCTCCTCCCCTGTGATCTGTAAAAGGTTCCATGACCTCCCTCCCTGTTTGCCGTATTTCTGTAGACTCCACGACCGTTTCCTCAGTAAATACAGATGCAAAAAACACATTTAGTATCTCCCCCATCTCTTTTGGTTCCACACACAGTCTACCACTCTGGTCTTCAAGACAACCAATTACTATCCTTTTGCTCCTAACATACCTATAGAACCGCTTTGGATTTTCCTTCACTCTGTCTGCCAAAACAACCTCATGTCTTCTTTTAGCCCTCCTGATTTCCCTCTTAAGCAGCTTCTTGTATTTTTTATACTCCTCGAGCATCTGATCTGTTCCTTGCTGCCTGTACATTTCACACAACTTTCTCTTCCTCTTAATTAGTGTTACAATCTCCCTCGAGAACCAGGGTTCCTTATTCCTATTTACTTTGCCTTTAATCCTGACAGGAACTCTGCACTCTCAAAATTCCTCCTTTGAAGGCCTCCCACTTTCCACTTACATCCTTACCAGAGAACAGCCTGTGCCGATCCACACTTCCCAGATCCCTTCTCATTTCATCAAATTTGGCCTTTTCCCAGTTCAGAACTTCAACCCAAGGACCAGATCTATCCTTATCCATGATCCGGTTAAAACTAATGGCATTATGATCACTGGATCCAAAGTGTTCCTTCACACTCACATCCATCACCTGCCCTAATTCATTTCCCAACAGGAGATCCAATATCGCATCCTCTCTAGTTGGCACCTCTGTATACTGATGTAGGAAATTCTCCTGAACACATTTTACAAACTCTACCCCGTCTGAACCTTTGACAGTATGCGAGTCTCAATCTATATGTGGAAAATTAAAATCCCATACTATCACAACTTTGTGTCAGCAATCTGTCTGCTGATTTGCTCCTCCAATTCTTGCTGACTATTGGGTGGTCTATAATACAACCCCATTAATGTGGTCATACCTGTTTCTCAGCTCCACCCACGGGGCCAAGGAACGAGGAAAAAGAAAGTGTATGTAAGGGTGAGAAAACAAGGTTCCGTTGGGTTGCTTGAGGGTTACAAGGTACCTAAGAATGAGTTAAAAAAAAGGTTTAGGAGAGCTAGGAGGGGACATGAGAAGTCCTTGGCGGGTCAGATCAAGGAAAACACCACAGCTTTTTACTCTTATGTGAAAAATAAAAGAATGACCAGGGTGAGGTTAGGGCTGGTTAAGGATAGTAGCGGGAACTTGTGCATGGAGTCAGAAGAGATAGGTGAAGTGTTGAATGAATATTTATCTTCAGTGTTCAGAGTAGAGGGGCCATGTTTTTGAGGATGAGAGTGGGATACAGGCTGATAGGATGGAGGAGGTAGATGTTCTGAGGGAAAATGTATTAGCAATTTTGTAAAAAACACCTGAAAGTCGATAAGCCCCATGGGCCTGATGGGATACATCCCAGGATATTTGGGAGGCAAGGGATGAGATTGCGGAGCCTTTAGCTTTGATCTTTGGATCCTCAGTGTCCACGGGGATTGTGCCAGAGGACTGGAGAGTGGCGAATGTTGTTCTGCTCATCAGGAAAGGAAATAGGAATGACCCTGGTAATTATAGGCCAGTTAGTCTTACTTTGGTGGTCGGTAAGTTAATGGAAATTGTCCTGAGGGATAGGATTTATGACCATTTCAAAAGATGCAGCTTAATCCGGGATACTCAGCACAGATCCGAAGAAAATTTGGCCAATTTGGATAAGTAAGTGGCTGTCTCATAGAAGACAGAGGGTGGTGGTGAAGGGAAATTTTTCAGACTGGAGGCCAGTTACCAGCAGTGTACCGCACGGGTCAGTGCTGGGTCCTCTGCTATTTGTGATTTTTTTGTCAATGACTTGGAAGATAGAACATAGAACATTCCAGCACAGTACAGGCCCTTCGGCCCTCGATGTTGCGCCGACCAGTGGAACCAATCTAATGACCCTCTAACCTAAACTATTCCAATGTTATCCATATGCCTATCCACTGACCATTTGAACGCCCTTAAAGTTGGCGAGTCCACAACTGCTGCAGGCAGGGCATTCCACATCCTTACTACCCTCTGAGTAAAGAACCTACCTCTGACATCCGTCCTATAATTACCACCCCTTAATTTAAAGCTGTGTCCCCTTGTGTTAGCCATCACCGTCCGAGGAAAAAGGCTCTCACTGTCCACCCTATCCAATGCTTTGATCATCTTGTATGCCTCAATTAGGTCACCTCGTAATCTTCTTCTCTCGAACAAAAGTAAACTCAAGTCGCTCAGCCTTTCTCATAAGGCCTTCCCACCTTACCAGGCAACATCCTGGTAAACCTCCTCTGCACCCTTTCCAATGCCTCCACATCTTTCTTATAATGCAGCGATCAGAACTGTACGCAATACTCCAAGTGCGGCCGCACCAGAGTTTTGTACAGTTGCAACATGATCTCATTGGTCCGAAATTCAATCCCTCTACCAATAAAAGCTAACACACCGTATGCCTTCTTAACAACCTTATCAACCTGGGTGCCAACTTGCAGGGAGTTATGCACATGTACCCCGAGGTCCCTCTGCTCGTCAACACTAAGAGTCCTTTCATTAGCCCTATATTCTGTACTCCTGTTATTCTTACCAAAGTGAATCACCTCACACTTTTCCGCATTAAACTCCATCTGCCACCTCTCGGCCCAGCTCCGCAGCTTATCTATGTCCCTCTACAAACTGTAACATCCATCCTCACTGTCTATAACTCCTCCGACTTTGGTGTCATCAGCAAATTTACTAATCCATCCTTCTACACCCTCATCTAGGTCATTTATAAAAATGACAAACAGCAGTGGACCCAAAACAGATCCCTGAGGCACACCACTAGTAACTGAACTCCAGGTTGAATATTTCCCAACAACCACCACCCTCTGTCTTCTATCAGCTATGATGTGGATGTGCCAGTGTTGGACTGGGGTAAACACAGTAAAAAGTCTGACAACACCAGGTTTAAGTCCAGCCGATTTATTTGATAGTAAACTCTCAAGCTTTCGAGGTTACCCCCTTTGTCAGGTGAATGGAGAGTTCTGGCCTCAGACAGAGCATATAAAGCACAGACAGTTTACAGATTACTGATTAGAATTAGATTAGGTTAGATTACACCTAACCTGCTGTTCAAGTCTTAAAGTGTATTCCCAGATCCCTCTATTTAACTGCACTCTTCAGAGTCCCACTATTTACCCTGTACGTTCTACTTTGGTTTGTCCTTCCAAAGTGCAATACCTCACACTTGTCTGCATTAAATTCCATTTGCCATTTTTCAGCCCATTTTTCTAGCTGGTCCAAATCCCTTTGCAAGCTTTGAAAACCTTCCTCACTGGGGTTCATATCCACAGATCTCTGAATGTTGCCACTGAAGGGGATAGGGCTTATAGTGTGTTAGAGTTTATTAACAGGGGGTTTGAGTTTAAGAGCTGTGGGGTTATGCTGCAACTGTACAGGACGTTGGTGAGACCACATTTGGAATATTGTATTCAGTTCTGGTCATCTCACTATAAGAAGGATGTGGAAGCATTGGAGAGAGTGCAGAGGAGATTTACCAGGACGCTGCCTGGTTTGGAGGGTAGGTCTTATGAGGAAAGGCTGAGGGAGCTGGGACTTTTCTCTTTAGAGCAGAGGAGGATGAGAGGCAACTTAGAGGTTTATAAGATGATGAGGGGGATTCATGATGAGTGGACATGCAGAGACTATTTCCTCGGTGGATGTAGCTGTTACTAGGGGGATTAACTATAAGGTTCATGGTGGGAGATACAGGAGGGATGTCCAGGGTAGATTCTTCACTCAGAGAGTGGTTGGGGTGTGGAATGCACTGCCTGCTGTTATAGTGGAATTGGACACTTTAGGAACTTTCAAGCACTTATTGGATAGGCACATGGAGCACACCAGAATGATAGGGAGTGGGATAGCTTGATCTTGGGTTCAGACATAGCTCGGCCCAACATTGAGGGCCGAGGGGCCTGTGCTGTACTGTGATGTTCTATGTTTCTATATGGTTCTCTGTTTCTAACACAGGCTGTGATAAAAAGCATTCAGCAGATATTCCAAAACTAATATCATTCTCGATAGATCCATTGAATAATTTCAGCAATTATCGGGAATGTTGATGTCTGACACATGATTTTTCTCGATGTCTTCAGTAAGTTAATACTTAACAAACTCATGAGTAATCTCAGTGCAAGTGGAGGTGGGTGACTAGCAGCAGAATGACGAGAAGCTGGTTATAATGACACGGCACAGGGAGTGGGAGTTAAAGGGATTTTCTCTGATTGCTGCAAGGTGGGAAGTGGTTTTCCACAAGGATCAGCACTGGGATCACTGTCCTTCACCATTTACAAAAAACAGTATGAATTGGAAAGCAAAATGATCATTTCAAAACTCACAAATCAATCCAAACTCATAATGAGAATGAGCAGAGTGGAAGAATACACCTTTAATACAGTCACCCATTTACAATAAATTATAAACTTGCAAATTGGGTATTGGAATTGGAAATGAGTTTAGCACAGCTCAGTGTCAGGTTCCACATTGTGATCAGAACAATAAGTTAGAACCCTACAGTGCCCTTCGGCCCATCGAGTCTGCACCGAACACAATACCACCCAGGCCCTACTCCCATATCCCTACACATTGTACAAAGGACAAAGAACAAAGAACAACCCAGCACAGGAAACAGGCCCTTCGGCCCAACGAGCCCGCGCCGCCGCATCACCCTACACCTATTCGACCCTGCATATATATGAATGGAACCCTACTCAGTCAGATTCAGGAAAGAAATAGTGTCAATTTGGTAAAAACCGATTAGCCTGAGAGCACATCTTTGGGGTGTGGGAGGAAACCGGAGCACCCGGAGGAAACCCACGCAACCACAGGGAGAATGCGCAAACTCCCACAGACACAGGCCCAAATCCATGTGTCTGCACAGCCAGCAGTGCTAGTCACTGAGCTGTTGCGGCGCCCATCTACCGGTCCAGGATTATACCCACTAATCCCTCTAACCTCCGCTACCCTGGACAAGGGGCAATTTCTTAGCATGGCCAATCAACCTAACCCGCACATCTTTAGACGGTGGGAGGAAACCAGAGTACCCGGAGGAAACCCACGCAGACACGAGGAGAATGTGCAAACTCCACACAGAAAGTGACCTGAGCCAAGAATTGAACCCAGGAGCGTGGAGCTGTGAAGCAGCAGTGCCAACCACTGTGCTACAGTGCCACCCAAAGTTTCCCAATCATTCTAGAGAATTCAAGTATCTGAAAGTTTGAGGAATTTAGGGGTTCAGGTGATCAGATTCATAAATCACTTGAAGCAGCAACAGAGTTTAGACATAGCCATAACAATCTGAAAAAACACATGGGAGTTCATTTCCAGATTAATGAAATGTGAAGAAATCACAAAATGTTTGACAATCACAGACTATTGCTGTTTGTAAATGGGTTGTTTAAATATCAGGAACTATCAGCTGAAACCGCTTTCTTTTCAACACAAAGCCGAGGTATGGAGAAATTTCACATCACACACTGACCACCAAACATCATTAAAACAAAGCCAAACTCCTTCAACCTACTCCAAAGATGAAACACTCGGACAGCTCCATAGAATGGACGTCTCACTCACCAAATTAAAATAGAACATAACAACATAACATTAGAACATAAGAAATAGGAGCAGGAGTAGGCCATCTAGCCCTTCGAGCCTGCCCCACCATTCAATAAGATCATGGCTGATCTGTCGCTGCTCAGTTCCACCTTCCCGCGCTCTCCCCATAACCCTTAATCCCTTCTCTTATCAAAAACCCATCAACCCGCTTCTTAAAAATATTTAGCGAGGCAGCCTCCACCACTTCAACGGGCAGAGAATTCCAGAGATTCACCACCCTTTGAATGAAGAAGTTCCTCCTCAACTCTGTTCTAAACCGCTCCCCTTTATCTTGAGGCTGTGCCCCCTAGTCCTACTGTCCTTTCTGAGTGGGAAGAATCTCTCCACCTCTACCCTATCCATCCCTTTCATCATCTTATACGTCTCAATGAGATCTCCCCTCATCCTGCTAAACTCTAACGAGTACAAGCCTAGTTTATTCAGCCTCTCCTCATAGTTCAACCCCCTCAACTCCGGTATCAGCCTAGTAAACCTCCTCTGCACTCCCTCCAAGGCCAAAATATCCTTGCGTAAGTACGGCGACCAAAACTGCACACAGTACTCCAGCTGCGACCTCACCAATGCCCTATACAGCTGCAGCAAGACCTCCCTACTTTTATATTCAATCCCCCTCGCTATGAAGGCCAGCATCCCATTCGCCTTCCTGACCACCTGCTGCACCTGCAGACTGGGTTTTTGCGACTCATGCACAAGGACCCTGAGGTCCTTCTGCACCGTAGCCTGCTGCAGCTTTTCGCCCTGTAAGTAATAGTCCTTCCTACTATTATTCCTACCAAAGTGGACCACCTCACACTTGCCAACATTGTATTCCATCTGCCAGGTCCTCACCCACTCACTCAGCCTATCTAGATCCCTCTGCAGACTTTCCACACCCTCCACACAATTTGCTTTTCCAGTTATCTTTGTGTCATCAGCAAATTTCGACACCCTGCACTCGGTCCCTCCTCCAGATCATCTATATAAATGATAAATAGCTGAGGCCCTAGCACCGACCCCTGGGGCACCCCACTAGTCACAATCCGCCAATCCGAATAGCACCCATTGACCCCCCACTCTCTGCCTCCTATTTGACAGCCAATCCTCTATCCACGCTAACACCCTACCCCCAACTCCATGTCCCCTAACCTTCTGTAACAACCTTTTGTGCAGCGCCTTATCAAACGTCTTCTGAAAATCGAGAAACACCACATCCACCGGCTCTCCTCTATCCACCGCCCTAGACACATCCTCATAGAATTCCAATAAATTCATCAGACACGACTTCCCCTTAACGAAACCGTGCTGCGTCTGCTCTATCAAACAATTCTTCTCAAGATACCTCGCTATTTTCTTCTTGATTACAGATTCTAACATTTTACCTACCACAGACGTTAAACTAACCGGCTATAATTCCCTGCCTTTTACCTGGCACCCTTTTTAAACAGCGACATAACATTAGCTATTTTCCAATCTTCCGGCACTTCCCCGGAATCCAGCGAGGTTTGGAAAATAATCACTAAGGCATCCACTTTTACCTCCGTCATTTCTTTCAGAACCCTCGGATGTATTCCATCCGGTCCTGGGGACTTGTCCACAATCAGTCCCTCCAGTCTGTCGAGCACCGCCTCTCTAGTAACAATAATGTCATTCAGGCCCTCCAGTCCGACTACCTTTCCATCGCTAACACCCGGCAAATTATTCACGTCCTCCTTCGTGAAGACCGAAGCAAAAAAGTTATTCAAGACCTCAGCCATTTCCCCAATCCCCTACCCCTCTCATCCTCTAAGGGTCCAACATTCACCCTAGTCAGCCTTCTCCTTTTTATATATTTATAAAAACTCCTTTTTTATATTAAGTGCTAGTCCATAGTTTCTCCTACCCTTCTTTATCAATTTCTTTGTCAATCTTTGTTGATATTTAAACCTCTCCCAATCCTCTTCTCGCCCACTACACTTAGCCACTCTAAACGCATCCGCTTTTAATTTAACACTTTCCTTTACCTCCTTCATTATCCACGGCTGATTATCTCTCCTCCTACGATCCTTTTTAACCATCGGAATAAATTTCTGCTGAGCACCAAGAAAGATCTCCTTAAAGATCCTCCACTGCTCCTCAGGAGACTCTCCCTCCAATGCGCTCCCCCAGTCAACATTCGCCAATTCTTCTCTCATCCTACCATACTCCCCTCTATTCAAACAAAGGACGCGTGTCTGGGAACCCACTTTGTCCTCCTCCATCTGCACTAGAAACTCCACCATACAATGATCACTCTCTCCAAGAGGATCCTTCACCGCAAGGTCCCTAATTCTACCCACCTCATTACATAGCACCAGATCCAAGATAGCTCACTCCCTCGTCGGCTCCAACACACACTGTTCAAGGAAATTATCCCTGCAGCATTCCAAGAACTCCTCCTCGAGCCCCCGCGTCCAACATGGGTCGACCAATCAATATGTAGATTGAAATCCCCCATAATTATCGCCGTTCCATTCCTGCACGCCGCACTTATTTGCGCGTTAACAGCCCGCCCCACCTCGAGATCATTATTTGGGGGCCTATAAACGACACCCACCAGCGTCTTCCTCCCCTTGCTGTTCCTAATCTCCACCCACAACGATTCCACGTTCTGCTCTTTGGTTCCTATATCATCCCAAACTACCACCCTGACGCTATCCTTAATCATGATGTGGGTATGCCGGCGTTGGACTGGCGTAAACACAGTAAAAAGTCTGACAACACCAGGTTTTAGTCCAACCGATTTATTTTTTAGAAATATAATTATAAATAAATCTGTTGGACTAAAACCTGGTGTTGTCAGACTTTTTACTGTGCTATCCTTAATCAGCAGAGCTTTTCCCTCCTGCCTATCCTTCCTAAACACTTGATAGCCCTGTACATTCAGCTCCCAGTCCCCGTCACTTTGCAGCCACGTCTCTGTAATGGCCACCAGATCATATCCATTTGTGCTGATCTGCGCCACCAGCTCATCCACTTTATTCCGAATGCTTCGTGCATTTACATAAAATGCCTTCATCCCAGCCTTCACCTGGACCCTATTTGAAGGAACGCCACCAACCTTACTCACGCCCCTACTCCCTCTATTATTGGGACATCCTCGGCCTTTTCCCTTACCTGTACCCTCTCCTTAACTTTAGACCCCGTAATGTCACCTACCCTCACACCCTCCCCCCCCAATTAGTTTAAAGCCCTGTCCACAGTCCTCTTTACTCGATTCGCCAGCACTCTGGTCCCAACACGGTTCAGACCAACCCCATCCCGCCCGAACAGGTCCCATCTACCTCAATACTGGTGCCAATGCCCCATAAATTCAAACCCATTCCTCCCACACCAATCCCTGAGCCACCCATTTACTTCCTTAATCCTATCTACCCTACGCCCATCTGCATGCGGTTCAGGCAGTAGCCCAGAGATAACCACCTTGGCGGTTCTGTTTTTTAATTCATTTTTTAAAATTAATGAATTAAAAAATTAAAAATTAATTTAAAATTTTTAATTAATTAAAAAAATAGTATATACTTAAAATTGAACCAACTTATTTCATTCCAATTCTTTTCCGAAACACAATACAATTCTACACGGACAGATAGTGCCAGATATTAATGGAGATTTTGATCAGATATTCCACTCAGATGAAAGAATGACAATCAGTACGATTTTACACTGACAAATATACTCTGCAGTACTTGTTCACTGGTATCAGGTATTCGGCTCCGTGTAATGGTCCACAATCAAATTTCGATTATATTCTTACTCCCACGAAACATTATTTCAGGCAGATCACCTTCACTGAGGCCCAATCTTACAATAGGTGGAGTAGTTCATGACTCAATACATTAACGTCACTGAGTTGTGAACCTGTCAGTAACACAAAGGCACACTGGCAGTCGATGAAAAGGAATAAAACCACAGACATATTTCAAGTCATTTGATTTAAGTAAATTACACCGTTAACCTGCTGTCTGAAGATAACCTGCCTTCTGAAGATAGGTTGAGGGAGCTGGGACTCCTTTCCCTGGAGAGGCGAAGGTTGAGAGGCGACCTGATAGAAGTTTATAAAATGTTGAGAGGAATAGATAGGGTGGACTCTCAGAGGCTATTTCCCCGGGTTGAAATGGTCGCTACGAGAGGACACAGATTTAAGGTGCGGGGAGGGAAGTACAGAGGTGATGTTAGGGGTAAGTTTTTCACTCAGAGGGTGGTGAGTGAATGGAATCGGCTGCCGTCATCAGTGGTGGAGGCGAACTCGCTGGGGTCTTTTAAAAGACTTCTGGATGAGTATATGGGGTTTAATGGGATTGGGGGTTATAGATTTGTCTATAGATTGGTGGGATTGATGTGATCGGCGCAACTCGAGGGCCGAAGGGCCTGTTTGTGCTGTAATGTTCTATGTTCTATGTCTGTATAACAGTGGCAATGAGATCAGCATGGAACATTTTCAGGCAAAGTTTAAAGACAGAGTGCCGCTCACACACAGATTTACACAATCTCAATGGTTCGAGTCACTCACCAGGAACACCGATAACGGCAATGATTGGGTAGAATATTTTCTGAGCCATGACGATTGGATCGTGCATCTTTAGTGTGAGGTGATGTGTTTCTTCAGGCTGCTGGCAGTCTCTCTGAATTTAACATCTGACATTATATATTCCCAAAGCCTTTAATTTATACACTGTAAAGTCACCTTAGGGACATTGTGGCAGCAGCCAGGTTTGATGTTTTTTTAATTATATGAACAAACAGATTATGACATTGAGTTCAGTGGTGGAAAATATTTACTTTTAGTATTTACTTACTTCTTTCCAAACACTGGATTTTGTTGATCACATTTATCAAATAACAACAAGTGGAAAGACGCTGTCCACTCAAACACCATCAGTCCCATCTCTATCAGATAGTTTCAGTGATATCCGGCACTGGACTGTGACCAATCAATAATTGTGTTTCAATTGTTACTGTGTGCCTCTGTGTGATCTTTAACTGTAGACATTCTGTGATGTGATTGAAGTGGGGTAGGGTTTGGCATAAATTGCAAAATTCAGTTGAACAATAATTTGAAACTATTTAGTCTGCAAAGAAATTTGATTTTTTTTAAATTCTGAAATCGAATGCAGCTTCTCAAACTGAGAAAATATTCAGGGACATCTCAGAAAATTCAGGCCCTGCAGCAGATACAAACACATCACCTCTTGGAGCAGTAAAATAACAGATTGAACTGTGACAAGCAACTGCACAGGCTCCAGATGACACTGGATCCACATCTGATTCAGTGTTCAGAAAACATGCTCAGATGTGGAAGGAGAGAGATGAGCTCGAGAGAGGGACGAATTGTGGGATGGGCTGAGTCTAGCAAGGCTGGGAAAATGAGTGGATAAGAGTGAAAGAGGAAGATTCTGAGAGAGTGAAATAGAGGAAGAGAGAAGGACAGATGGGGAGGTAGTGAAGGCGTGATGACAGGGGGACTGGTGTTTATAGCAGTAACTTAACGTAGACAGAAGGCTGTGGAGGAGAGGTTGAATAAACCAGGATGGTTTTCGCTGGAAAGACAGAGGGGAGATCTGATAGATGTCTCCAAACTTGAGAGAGGCACAGTCAGGGTGGATAGCCAGAGGCTTATCTCCAACAGTGGAAAGTTAAATTACAAGGGGGCAGTGGTTCCAAATGCAGGAGGAAATATTAAAGATGTGCAGGGGATATTTTTCAGGCAGAGAGAAATGTGAGAAATAAAATTTAAAAAATAAAAAAATGAAATATGTGAGAAATAAAAGAATCACCAGGGTGAGGTTAGGGCCAGTCAAGGATAGTAGTGGGAACTTGTGCATGGAGTCAGAAGAGATAGGAGAGACATTGAATGAATACTTTTCTTCAGTGTTCACTAAGGAGAGGGGCCATGTTTTTGAGGATGAGAGTGGGATACAGGCTGATAGGATGGAGGAGGTAGATGTTCTGAAGGAAAATGTATGAGCAATTTTGAAAAACCTGAGGATGGATAAGTCTCCTGGGTCAGATAGGATACATCCTAGGATACTTTGGGAGGCAAGGGATGAGATTGAGGAGCCTTTAGCTTTGATCTTTGGGTCCTCACTGTCCATGCGGATAGTCATGATGTGGGTATGCCGGAGTTGGACAGGCGTACAGTCACCAGGCAAGACTGTTCCCTTCCTGTTGGCGAACACTTCAGTGGTTCTCCAAGGCGGCCTTCACGACACACGACAGCGCAGAGTCGCTGAACAGAGACTGATAGCCAAGTTCCGCACACGAGGACGGTCTCAACAGGGATCTTGGGTTCATGCCGCACTATCTGTAACCCCCGTGACTTGCCTGGGTTTGCAAAACCTCACTTACTGTACTGTCTGGAGACAATACACATCTCTTTAAACTGTGATCAGTGCTCCTTCCACTCACATTATCAGCCACTTCAAGTCTTGAACAGCAGGTTAGGTGTAAGGATTCGCATTCTAATCAGTAATCTGTAAACTGTCTGTGCTTTATATGCTCTGTCTGAGGCCAGAACTCTTCATTCACCTGACGAAGGGGCTAACCCCAAAAGCTTGTGAGAATATTATCAAATAAATAGGTTGGACTAAAACCTGATGTTGTCAGACTTTTTACCAAACGGATAGTGCCAGAGGACTGGAGAATGGCAAATATTGTTCCTCTCTTCGAGAAAGGAAATAGGAATGACCCTGGTAATTTTTGGCCAGTTAGTCTTACTTCAGTGGTCTGTAAGTTAATGGAAAGGGTCCTGAGAGATCGGATTTTTGACCTCTTGGAAAGATGCAATTTAATACGGGATAGTTGTAAAGGTTTTGTGAAGGGTAAGCTCTGCCTCACAAACTGGACTGAATTAATTGAGGAGGTAACTAAGTACATGAGGGTAGAGCAGTTGATGTTGTATACATGGATTTTAGTAAGACATTTGATAAGGTTCCCCATGGTAGGCTCATGAAGAAGATAAGGATGTGTGGGATAGAAGGAAATTTGGCCAATTGGATAAGTAACTGATAGAAGACAGAGGGTGGTGGTGGAGGGAAAATTTTCAGACTGGAGGCCAGTTACCAGCGGTGTCCCACAGGGATCAGTGCTGGGTCCTCTGATATTTGTGATTTTTATCAATGACTTGGAAGAGGGGGCTGAAGAGTGGGCCAGTAAATTTGCTGATGACACCAAGATTGGTGGAGTAGTGGATGAGGTGGAGGGCTCTTACAGGCTGGAAAGAGACATTGATAGGATGCAGAACTGGGCTGAAAAGTGGCAGATGGAGTTTAACCCTGATTAGTGTGAGGTGATTCATTTTGGTAGGACAAACTTGAATGCAGATTACAGGGTCAATGGCAGGGTTCTGAGGAATGTGGAGGAACAGAGAGATCTTGGGATCCATATCCACAGGTCTCTGAAGGTTGCCACTCAAGTGGATAGAGCCATGAACATAGAACATAACAGCGCAGAACAGGCCCTTCGGCCCACGATGTTGCGCCGACCAGTTAAAAAACAATGACCCTTTTCATCCCTTTTGATCCATAAAACAATTCCTTTTCATCCATAAATCTATCCACGGATCTCTTAAACGCCCCCAAACTAGGTGCATTTACAACTGCAGCAGGCAGGGCATTCCAATGTGTTAGCGTTTAATTACAGGGAGTTTGAGTTTAAGAGCCGTGGGGTTATGCCGCAACTGTATCGGACGTTGGTGAGACCACATTTGGAACATTGTGTTCAGTTCTGGTCACCTCACTATCAGAAGGATGTGGAAGCATTGGAGAGAGTGCAAGAGGAGATTTACCAGGATGCTGCCTGGTTTGGAGGGGAGGTCTTATGAGGAAAGGTTGAGGGAGCTGGGGCTTTTCTCTTTAGAGCGGAGGAGGATGAGAGACGACTTAATAGAGGTTTATAAGATGATGAGGGGGATAGATAGAGTGGACATGCAGAGACTATTTCCTCGGGTGGATGTAGCTGTTATTAGGGGGAATAATTATAAAGTTCACGGTGGGAGATATAGGAGGGATGTCCGAGGTAGATTCTTTACTCAGAGAGTGGTTGGGGTGTGGAATAGACTGCCTGCTGTGATAGTGGAGTCAGACACTTTAGGAACTTTCAAGCGGTTATTGGATAGACAGATGGAGTTGGGAGTTGGGATAGCTTGATCTTGGGATTGGACGTAGCTCAGCACAACATTGAGGGCTGAAGGGCCTGTACTGTGCTGTAATGTTCTGTGTTCTCGAGTGTTGGTGCCTGGAATGCGCTGCCAGGGGAGGTGGTGGAATCAGGCACATGAACAACTTTTAAGAGGCATCTGGATTTATACATTAATAGGAGGTAAGAGAGATATGGACTGAGTCAGCACAGAAGGGTTTATTTTAAAATAGGGCATCATGATCATCATGGTGGGTGATAGAATCATAGAAACCCCTCCAGCACAGGGAGAGGCCATTCGGCCCATCGAGTCTGCACTGACCACAATCCCACTCAGGCCCTACCTCCATATCCCATACCCACATTTTGCCACTAATCTCTCTAACCTCAACATCTCAGGATACTAAGGGCAATTTTAGCATGGCCAATCAGCCTAATCCACACATTTTTCGACTGTGGGAGGGAACCAGAGCAGCCAAAGGGAACACATGCAGACACGAGGGGAATATACAAACTTCACACAGATAGTGACAGGGAATCGAACCCAGGTCCCTGGATCTGTGAAGCAGCTGTGTCTAACCATTGTGCTACCATGCTGCCCAAGGTCTAAGGGCCTATTCCAGTGGTGTCCATTTCTTTGCTCTTTGTTCTTTTAGAGTGTGCATCAGGAAAGACGCAACTGGGACAAGAGAGAGTTAGACAATCAGACCACAAGGCTGTACTCCTGCTACAGGCTTACACACAATGGCTAAAGTGGGATGATCCATCAAATAAAGTCATGCAATGTTGGTGTGAGAAATCAAAAGATCTCCTATGTTACTTCTTAGAGTCCATGGACTGGTCAATATTTAAAAAGTTCAGCTACCAGCCTGAACGAGTACGTCAGCACAGTAACTGACTTCATTATGAGATGTGGAGAAGACTGTGTGTCCGAGAAGAAATCATGTGCCTTTCCCAGTGAGAAACTATGGATGAACAGGGATATCCACTGTTTACTGACGTCTGGGTCTGAGGCGTTCAACTCTGACCAATAAAGAAAGCCAGATACCATCTACACAGATCCATCAAAGATTTTAAAAAGCCAGTACCGGACCAATCTGCCCCATCCCAGCCACCCGGGACCCCCACCAACTGGGCCAAAGTCTGCAAGACATAGCAGGATCCCAAATGAAGGCGTGTAAAATTGCTGGCTCCAACAGACCCCTCTCTAACAAGCTCAATGTGTTTTATACCCACGTTAATCTTGAGGTCAGTGGCAGCATGCCTCCACTCCGTAAGCCTCAGATGAAGCTGTGTCTGAGGTCACCATTGTAGATGTCAGAACAGCCTACTCGAAAGTCAACTCACGGAAAGTGACTGGCCAGGATGGGGTTTCTGAACAAGTCCTCACACCTGGCACAGATCAGCTGGCTGAGATATTCAAACTCTCTTTGCACCATAGAACCATAGAACCCTAGAACCCTACAGTGCAGAAACAGGCCCTTCGGCCCATCGAGTCTGCACCGAACACAATCCCACCCAGACCCTATCCCCATATCCCTACACATTTACCTACTAATCCCTTTAACCTACACATCCCAGGACACTAAGGGGCAATTTAGCATAGCCAATGAACCTAACCCACACATCTTTGGACTGTGGGAGAAAACCGGTCTGAGTTCCCTATCAGCTTCAAGAAGATGACCATTATCCCAGTAGCAAAGATAAAACAAGCAGCGTGCCTTAATGATGATTGTCTGGTGGCTCTGACATCCATCAAAGTGACAAGGGTCAAGAGCTTCGAGGTGTCCAGGTTACTAATGACCCCCCCATTGCTGACACTATAGTAACGAAAATCCCACCAAAGAACAAAGAACAACACAGCGCAGGAAACAGGCCCTTCGGCCCTACAAGCCCATGCCGCCCATTTTAACACTCAGTGAGAGCCTCATTCCAATCCTTCTTTCACCTATGACTTTTGTCTCCATCTCATGGACTCCACCATAAAGGGGTGCAAATTTAGGGAGATTAGGGAAATTTAGGGATTTATATGTGCGCCAGATTAAGGGAGATCCAATTTAGGGACAATTTATTAACACCAATCAGTCTAAAAGCACGTTTTTGGGGTGTGGGAGGAAACCAGAGTGCCCGGAGAAAACCCACACAAGCACGGGGAGAATGTGCAAACTCCCACAGACACCGGCCCAAGTTGCAGATCCGACCCAGGTCCCTGTAACTGCGCAGCAAACAGTGATAGTCACTGAGCTGTCGTGTTGCCCGCCAATTGGTTCAGTTTAGAACATAGAACATTCCAGCACAGTACAGGCCCTTCAGCCCTCGATGTTGCGCCGACCAGTGGAACCAATCTAATGACCCTCTAACCTAAACTATTCCAGTGTTATCCATATGCCTATCCACTGACCATTTGAACACCCTTAAAGTTGGTGAGTCCACAACTGCTGCAGGCAGGGCATTCCACGCCCTCACTACCCTCTGAGTAAAGAACCTACCTCTGACATCCGTCCTATAATTACCACCCCTTAATTTAAAGCTGTGTCCCCTCATGTTAGCCATCACCATCCGAGGAAAAAGGCTCTCACTATTTACCCTATCTAATCCTCTGATCATCTTGTATGCCTCAATTAGGTCACCTCTTAACCTTCTTCTCTCTAATGAAAATAACCTCAAGTCCCTCAGCCTTTCCTCATAAGACCTTCCCACCATACCAGGCAACATCCTGGTAAACCTCCTCTGCACCCTTTCCAATGCCTCCACATCTTTCTTATAATGTGGCGACCAGAACTGTACGCAATACTCCAAGTGTGGCCGCACCAGAGTTTTGTACAGTTGTAACATGACCTCACGGCTCCGAAATTCAATCCCTCTACCAATAAAAGCCAACACACCGTACGCCTTCTTAACAACCTTATCAACCTGGGTGCCAACTTGCGGGGAGCTATGCACATGTACCCTGAGATCTCTCTGCTAGTTGACACGACCAAGAGTCCTTCCATTAGCCCTACCTTCTCCACCTGTGCTGCCACCTTCAAGGACTTGTGACCTTGCACACCTAGGCTCCTCTGTGTTTCTATACTCTTAACAGTCCTACCATTTATTGTATAGCTCCCCCCTATATTATTTCTTCCAAAATGCATCACCTCACATTTATCTGGATTAAACTCCATCTGCCATTTCTCTGCCCAATTTACCAGCCTATCTATATCCTGCTGTACTGCCTGACACTGCTCATCACTATCAGAACTCCAGCCATCTTCATATCATCCGCAAACTTACTGATCACACCAGTTACTCCCTCTTCCAAATCATTTATATATATTATAAATAGCAGAGGTCCCAGTACAGAGCCCTGCGGAACACTAGTCACCGACCTCCAGCTAGAAAAAGACCCTTCCACTGCTACCCTCTGTCTCCTGTTACCAAGTCATGATGTGGGTATGCCGGCGTTGGACTAGCGTAAACACAGTACCAAGCCAGTTCTCAACCCATCTAGCCACCTGTCCTTGTATCCCATGAGCCTTAACCTTTTCCACCAACCTGCCATGAGGGACTTTGCCTTACTGAAATGCATATAGATGACGTCCACGGCTCATCCTTCATCAATTGTCTTTGTCACCTCCTCAAAAAATTCTCCCACATTTGTAAGGCATGACCTACCTTTTACAAAGCCATGTTGCCTATCACTAATCAGATTGCTAAGTTCTAAATGCGTTTACATCCTATCTCTAAGAATCTTCTCTAACACCTTCCCTACCACTGATGTCAAGCTCACCGGCCTATAATTACCCGGGTTATCCCTCCTACCCTTTTTAAACAACAAAAGAAATCTCACAACGCCAGCTTTAAAGTCCACCAGGTTTATTTGGAATGAGGAGCTTTCAGAGCACTGCTCCTTCATCAGGTGAGTGATTCCAAAAATACCTGTTACGTAGAACATAGAACATTACAGCACAAACAAGCCCTTCGGCCCTCGAGTTGCGCCGATCACATCAACCCCACCAATCTATAGACCTATCTATAACCCCCAATCCCATTAAACCCCATATACTCATCCAGAAGTCTTTCAAAAGACCCCAGCGAGTTCGCCTCCACCACCGACGACGGCAGCCGATTCCATTCACTCACCACCCTCTGAGTGAAAAACTTACCCCTAACATCACCTCTGTACTTCCCTCCCCGCACCTTAAATCTGTGTCCTCTTGTAGCAACCATTTCAACCCGGGGAAATAGCCTCTGAGAGTCCACCCTATCTATTCCTCTCAACATTTTATAAACTTCTATCTGTTGGTCTTGAAACCTGCAGTTGTGAGACATCTCACTGTGCCTGCCCCAGTCTTTCCCGGAAATAAATAAAGCATTGCATCTGAGCGCTCCAGGAACCAAAGCTGAGACCAGTCCCAAACATGAATCAGAATCACCAGCCTCTCACACTGGACAGTTCCCCGTAACCTGAAAAAGGAATCGTTCACTCGTTTCTTCTGCCTTTTTTTTGCATTGCATCACTTTGTCGAGCAATGCTGGGGAACTAACCTGTTACTTTGAAAACTAAACTTGATAAATTGTGAAAACTGGAGTTCTATGAGGATGTGCCTAGGGTGGTGGATAGAGGAGAGCCGGTGGATGTGGTCTTTCTAGATTTTCAGAAGGCGTTTGACAAGGTACCTCACGAGGTTATTGCAGAAGGTCAGGGGACAGGGGAGTTGGGGGTAGGGTGTTAGCGTGGATAGAGGATTGGTTGTCAAATAGGAGGCAGAGAGTGGGGGTCAATGGGTGCTATTAGGATTGGCAGATGGTGACTAGTGGAGTGCCCCAGAAGTTGGTGCTGGGGCCTTAGCTTTTTACCATTTATATAGATGATCTGGAAGAAGGAACCGAGTGTAGGGTGTCGAAATTTGCTGATGACACCAAGATTGGTGGAACAGCAAATTGTGCGGAGGGTGTGGAGAGTCTGCAGAAGGATCTAGATAGGCTGGGCGAATGGGCCAAGAAATGGCAAATGGAATTTAATGTTGGTAAGTGCGAGGTGGTCCACTTTGGTAGGAATAATGGTAGGAAGGATTATTACTTACATGGCGAAAAACTGCAGCAGGTGACGGTGCAGAGGGACCTCGGGGTCCTTGTGCATGAGTCGCAAAAACCCAGCTTGCAGGTGCAGCAGGTGGTCAGGAAGGCGAATGGGATGCTGGCCTTCATAGCGAGGGGGATTGAATATAAAAGTAGGGAGGTCTTGCTGCAGCTGTATAGGGCATTGGTGAGGCCGCAGCTGGAGTACTGTGTGCAGTTTTGGGCGCCGTACTTACGCAAGGATATTTTAGCCTTGGAGGGAGTGCAGAGGAGGTTTACTAGGCTGATGCCGGAGTTGAGGGAGTTGAGCTATGAGGAGAGGCTGAATAAATTAGGCTTGTACTCGTTAGAGTTTAGAAGAATGAGGGGAGATCTCATTGAGACGTATAAGATGATGAATGGGATGGATAGGATAGGGGTGGAGAGACTCTTCCCGCTCAGAAAGGACAGTAGGACTAGGGGGCACAGCCTCAAGATAAAGGGGGGGCGGTTTAGAACGGAGTTGAGGAGGAACTTCTTCACTCAAAGGGTGGTGAATCTCTGGAATTCTCTGCCATTTGAAGTGGTGGAGGCTGCCTCGCTAAATATTTGTAAGACGCGGGTTGATGGGTTTTTGATAAGAGAGGGGATTAAGAGTTATGGGGAGAGGGCGGGAAAGTGGAACTGAGCCACGACAGATCAGCCATGATCTTATTGAATGGCGGGGCAGGCTCGAAGGGCTAGATGGCCTACTCCTGTTCCTATTTCTTATGTTCTTATGTTCTTATGTAAAATACTGCATTCTTCACAGTCTTCATCATTCACATTGGGTACAACAATTAGGGTAAAAATTCAAACTTTCCAAACAATATGCCCAGTTCCAAGTTCTCTCATTAATTGTAATAGAATCATAGAACCCTACAGTGCAGAAAGAGGCCCTTCAGTCCATCGAGTCTGCACCGAACACAATCCCACCCAGGCCCTACCCCCATATCCCTACACATTATACCCACTAATCCCTCTAACCTACGGATCCCTGGACACTAGGGGGCAATTTCTTAGCATGGCCAATCAACCTAACCCGCACATCTTTGGACTGTGGGAGGAAACCAGAGCACCTAGAGGAAACCCATGCAGATACAAGGAGAACATGCAAACTCCACACAGACAGTGACCTGACCTGGATGTCAGAGGTAGGTTCTTTACCCAAAGGGTGGTGAGGGATTGGAATGCTCTGCCTGCTGCAGTTGTAGATGCGCCTAGTTTGGGGGCATTTAAGAGATCTGTGGATAGGTTTATGGATGGAAAGGGATTGGTTTAGGTTAGAGGGTCATTGCTTTTTTAATTGGTCGACGCAACATCGTGGGCCGAAGGGCCTGTTCTGCACTGTAATGTTCTATGATATTCTTGATTTTACAATATATATTCCATGTGTAGCCCAAGGGTAAAACATAATAACCTCTCAAAGGATATTACAGAATTTTGATCCAACATACAATCGGATAGTACATCCCAAATCCAAATCACTCATTGAGTAGAACTGAATTTCTTTTATACAATCTCTGCTGACATAGAACAAAGAACCATACAGCGCGGAAACAGGTCCTTCAGTCTGCGATGTTGTGACAAACATAGAACACGGTGTCCAGACTACCTTTTGTTGTCTAATACTTCTCCGGAGTGAAGAAGCTATGACATCTCCTCTGGAGCGTTCAACATGTCATTGAAGAAGACAAACATCTCTCCAAGGCCATCCCCATACCCCCACTTCTTGCCTTCAAACAACTGTACAACCTCAAACAGACCATTGTCCACAGCAAACCTATCCAGTCTTCAGGAGAACAGTGACCCACAACACCACACAAACCTGCCACAGCAAGCTCAGCAAAACATGCCAAATCATCAACATGGATGCCATCATCTCATGTGAGAACACCATCCAAAAAACAAAGAACAAAATCAGCCCGGGAAACAGGCCCTTCGGCCCAACGAGCCTGCGCCGCCATCTGAACACCACCAGTCCACCTCTCTACCCACGACCCCTGTCTAATGTTTTATGGCCATCCAGATTGAGGGAAACTGATTTAGGGACAATTTATTCCTGCCAATCAGCCTAACAGCACATCTTTGGGGTGTGGGAGGAAACCGGAGCACCCGGAGAAAACCCACGCAAGCACGGGGAGAATGCGCAAACTCCCACAGACACCGGCCCAAATCCATGTGTCTGCACAGCAATCAGTGATAGTCACTGAGCTGTCGTCTTGCCCAGCATCTGGTCCAGTTTAGACACACACTAACGACATGAAGCACTAGGCTAATCTCCAACAACCAAGAGCAGCCCCAGTACGACCCATCGCCTGTATGCCCCTCATTGGACACGAGGTGGACCGACTTAAAACCTGTGAATGAAAAGAGAAAAAAAATTATTATCATACTATACCCATTTACATTACCAGGGACGCCCCAATGCTAATGACCCTTATTTAAAAGGTTCTCCTATATCCACCCATCTCCAACTCAGTCATGTGCCTGTCTAAGTTACTCTTAAAGGACTCTAGCGTGTTTGCCTCCACCACCTTACTTGGCAGAGCATTCCATACCCCCACAACCCTCTGTGTGGAAAACCTCCCTCTAATATCTATGTTATACCTCTGCCCCTCACCTTAAGCCCATTTCCCGGGCTGATTTTGTTCTTTGTTTTTTGGATGGTGTTCTCACATGAGATGATGGCATCCATGTTGATGATTTGGCATGTTTTGCTGAGCTTGCTGTGGCAGGTTTGTGTGTCTCTATCATAGGAAATAGCTTACCTCTGTTTACTCTATCTACACCCTTCATAATCTTATATACCTCTATTAGATCCCCCCTCAGTCGCTGTCTTTCAAGGGAAAAGAGCCCCAAGTTATTCAATCTCTCCTCATACCCCAGTCCTTCCATACCAGGCAACATCCTGGTAAACCTCCTCTGCACTCTCTCCAGAGTCTCCACGTCCTTCCGGTAGTAAGGCGACCAGAACTGGACGCAGTACTCTAAATGCGGCCTAACCAACGTTCTATACATCTGCAACATTAGACTCCAGCTCTTATATTCTATACCCCTTCCTATAAAGGCTACCATACCATAGGCTTTCTTCACCACACTCTCCACTTGTACTGCCACCTTCAAAGACTTGTGCACTTGCACCCCCAGGTCTTGTTGCATTTCTTTATAGGCTTACCCTTTATCATATAACTCCCCCCTACATTATTCCAGCCAAACTGCATCACCTCACATTTATCCGGATTAAATCCATTTAATATCAATATCCCGTTGTATTGCCAGACACTGCTCCTCACTGCCCACCAATCCAGCCATCTTGGTGTCATCAGCAAATTTGCTGATCACACCACCTACTCCCTCTTCCAAATCATTTATATACACTACAAAGAGAAGAGGTCTCAGTACTGAGCCCTGCGGCACACCACTAGTGTCAGACCTCCAGCTAGAAAAGGACCCCTCCACTACTACTCTCTGACTCCTCTTTGCAAGCCAGTTCTCTACCCATCTAGATACCTGACCATGTATCCCATGACCTTTAATTTTCTCTACCAACCTACTGTGAGGGACTTTGTCAAACGCCTTACTGAAATCCATATAGACATCAATGGCTTGTCCTTCATCAACCGTTTTTGTCACCTCTTCAAAATATTCTACCAGATTTGTAAGGCAAGACTTCCCCTTGACAAAGTCATGCTGCGTATTCTTAATCAGATCGCAACGCTCTAAGTGTTCATACATCCTATCCCTAAGAATCCTGTCCATCAACTTACCTACCACTGACATTAAGCTCACCGGCCTATAGTTACTCGGGCTATCCCTCCCACCCTTTTTAAACAACGGTACCACGTTCGCTATCCTCCAGTCCTCTGGGACCTCAGCTGTGTCCAAAGAAGAGACAAAGGCCCTGCGTCAGAGGCCCAGCAATCTCATCCCTCGCCTCTCTGAGCAGCCTGGGATTAATGCAATCAGGCCCTGGAGATTTATCAGTTTTAATGCTACTTAAAAGCCCTAACACTTCTTCCCTCGTAATCAATAGATCTTTCAATTGGTCTCCAGCTCCCTCAATGACCGTACCAGACATCAAGCCCCTCTCCTTCATGAATATCGATGCAAAGTATTCATTCAGGATCTCCCCCATTCCCTCTGCCTCTAAACACAATTCCCCACGTCTGTCCCTGAGAGGACCGATTTTACCTCTAGCCACCGTTTTGTTGTTAAGATAGGAGTAAAACGCCTTTGGATTCTCCTTAACCCTACCTGCCAAAGCCATCTCATGCCCCCTCTTTGCTCTCCTAACTCCCCTGTTTGAGATCCCTCCTACTCTCTCTGTATTCCTCCAACGCTCTCTCCGATCCCAGCTGCTTAGACCTGACATACGCCTCTCATTTCTTCCTAACCACTCTAGTAATCCAGTGTTCCCTAATCCTACCTTTCCCATTCTCTCTAGTCGGGGTATCTACGAATTCCTCCCTTTCCGACCCCCCAGCTCCAGGCACCTTCCAATCCACCTCAGGGAGATTAAAATCTCCCACTACAACAACCCTGTTCTTCCTACACTTGTCCAAAATGTCCCTACGTATACCCTCTTCCACTGCCCGTGGGCTATCGGGTGGCCTATAGTACACTCCTAGCATAGTAATGGCCCCGTTCCTACTCCTCAACTCCACCCACAAAGACTCAATTCCCAACCCCTCCATGTTATCCTCCCTCTGCACCGCTGTGATCTGCTCCCTAACTAAGAGTGCCACTCCCCCTCCTCTTTTCAACCCTCCCCTATCACGCCTAAAACACTTATACCCTGGACTATTTAGCTGCCAGTCCTGCCCCTCCTTTAACCGTGTCTCCGTCACTGCCACCACATCTAAATTCCTCGCGAACATCAAGGCCTTAAGTTCATCCGACTTTCCCGTCACACTCCTCACATTAAAACAGATGCACTGAAGACCCTCAGTCCCTCTCGGATCCTCCTTCTCCTTCTCCCTATCAACTAGTCTTACCCTGACCTCCAACTCCCAATCCCAGTGCCTGAGCTGTCTCTCTCCTCCCCACCCCCCCTCCATATTAGTTTAAACCCTGCCGAAACACTCCAGCTAACCTCCCCGCTAAAATATGTGTACCCTTCCCAGTTCAGTGTTCCCTATCCCTCTTATACAAGTGCCCTTCCCTCACAAAGACTTCCCAATGGTCAACAAAACTAAAACACTCTGTCCTGCACCAATCCCTCAGCCACACATTCAGCTGCAGGATCTCATTATTCTTATCCCTGCTATTGCTGGGCATTGGCAGCAGCCCAGAGATCGCCACTGTGGAGGCCCTGCACTTCAGCCTGGCTCCCAACTCCCTGAACTGCCTATGTATATCCCCCCTACTCTTCCTTCCTACGTCCTTCTCTCCTACATGTATAGTTACATCCGCCCGGGTCCCTTGGCCCTTCAAGATTCCCTCTATCCTCTCTGACACATCCTGTACCCCTGCTTCAGGGAGGCAGACCACCATCCTGGAGTCCCGCTTTTACCCACAGAAATGCCTATCAATTCCTCTAACCCTCCCGTCCCCCACCACTATCTCACATCCAGCCCCCTTCCTTCCCTCTGAGGCATTTCCCTCTTCCCCTCGTGCTCTTTCCACCTCAGTCGGTGCCTTACCCCTGCTATCTTGAGAGACTCCCCCTGGGGTAGCCTTTGAAACATTACTCCTCTTCTTTTTCCCCTTCCTAACAGTAACCCACCCAACTCCCCCCCTCCCCCCGCCCAGGCTCTGGGATCCCCTCTTGAATCTGGTTCCTATTCATTATCACCTCATTCTCCCTCACTAAAAATAAATCCTCCAGCCTCAGCTCCAGTTGCCTATCCCGGGCCCTCAAACGCTGCAACTCCAGACACTTGGTGCAGATGTGGACTCTCCGGAGATGCTGTGTCTCCAGGATCTCCCACATGTTGCACCTTACACAGCTGACACGCCTCTCCAAGGACCCTGCCATTTATTTGACCACCCTTAAACTTATGGACACAAATGGAAAGATTTGCCCAGTATCTCACCTTGCCTAAGCCCTGTGAGCCAAAGCCCTTGCAGCACTCACTCACTCACTCACTCAGCGCCCACCTCACTCCGCTGTCTATTGCGGCCTTCTTTTTGTGCTCTCGCGCTCCCTTCCCGACTGCCCTTGCGGCCAGGACCCGCTACAGAAAGCGCAAAACTAACAAAAAACCCCGCGAACCGGCAATACAATTGATAATAATAATACACTCGCAGTTCAGACTCAGCAGTACACTACTCCAGAGAACAATCCGCCAGGTACACGGTAAAAGGGTGGCACGGTAGCACAGTGGTTAGCACTGCTGCTTCACAGCTCCAGGATCCTGGGTTCGATTCCCGGCTCGGGTCACTGCCTGTGTGGAGTTTGCACATTCTCCTCGTGTCTGCGTGGGTTTTCTCCGGGTGCTCCGGTTTCCTCCCACAGTCCAAAGATGTGCGGGTTAAGTTCATTGGCTATGCTAAAATTGCCCCTTAGTGTCCTGGGATGTGTAGGTTCGAGGGATTAGTAGGTAAATGTGTAGGGATATGGGGATAGGGTCTGGGTGGGATTGTGTTTGGTGCAGACTCGATGGGCCGAAGGGCCTGTTTCTGCACTGTAGGGTTCTATGTTCTAAATACTGTTGCAACTCAAGCAACATTGTCTACCTGATATGCTGCAGGAAAGGATATCCTGAGGCATGGTAACCTGGGGAGACCATGCAGTCACTATGACAACGGAAAAATGAACACGACTCGACAATCATCAGGCAGAAATGTTCTCTTCCTGATGGGTAACATTCACATTGCCTATATCTATAAGATTTGTTTACCTGTAAAGTCTCTCAGTCCACCGTTACCTTGTAAATAGAGTTTGTGTCTATACGTGTCCTGTTTGTGAGTCACCTGATGAAGGGGCCGTACTCCGAAAGCCTGTGGCTTGTGCTACCAACTAAACCTGTTGGACTTTAACCTGGTGTTGTGAGATTTCTTACAGTGCTTACCCCAGTCACTTCCCTCCCAGGGAGGGAAGTACAGAGGTGATGTTAGGGGTAAATTTTTCACTCAGACGGTGGTGAGTGAATGGAATCGGCTCCATCGGTGGTGGAGGCGAACTCGCTGGGGTCTTTTAAAAGACTTCTGGATGAGTATATGGGGTTTAATGGGATTGGGGGTTATAGATAGGTCTATAGATTGGTGGGGTTGATGTGATCGGCGCAACTCGAGGGCCGAAGGGCCTGTTTGTGCTGTAATGTTCTATGTTCTATCACCAATGGGGGGAATCACACAGACCCAGCTCATCACCAATGGGAGAATCACACAGACCCAGCTCATCACCAATGGGGGAATCACACAGACCCAGCTCATCACCAATGGGAGACTCACACAGGCCCAGCTCATCACCAATGGGAGAATCACACAGACTCAGCACATCACCAATGGGAGAATCACACAGACCCAGTTCATCACGAACTGGGGAATCACACAGACCCAGCTCATCACCAATGGGAGAAACACTCAAACCCAGCTCATCACCAATGGGAGAATCACACACACCCAGCTCATCACCAATGGCGGAATAACACAGACCCAGCTCATCACCAATGGGAGAATCACACAGGCCCAGCTCATCATCAATGGGGGAATCACACAGACCCAGCTCATCACCAATGGGAGCATCACACAGGCCCAGCTCATCACCAATGGGAGCATCACACAGACCCAGCTCATCACCAATGGGGGAATCACACAGACCCAGCTCATCACCAATGGGGGAATCACACAGACCCAGCTCATCACCAATGGGGGGAATCACACAGACCCAGCTCATCACCGATGGGGGAATCACACAGACCCAGCTCATCACCAATTGGGGGAATCACACAGACCCAGCTCATCACCAATGGGGGAATCACACAGACCCAGCTCATCACCAATGGGGGAATCAGATAGACCCAACTCAACACCAATGGGGGAATCACACAGACCCAGCTCATCACCAATGGGGGAATCACACAGACCCAGCTCATCACCAATGGGGGAATCACACAGACCCAACTCATCACCAATGGGGGAATCACACAGACCCAGCTCATCACCAATGGGGGGAATCACACAGACACGGCTCATCACCAATGGGAGAATCACACAGACCCAGCTCATCACCAATGGGGGAATCAGATAGACCCAGCTCATCACCAATGGGAGAATCACACAGACCCAGCTCATCACTAATGGGGGAATCACACAGACCCAGCTCATCGCCAACGGGGGAATCACACAGACCCAGCTCATCGCCAATGGGGGAATCACACAGACCCAGCTCATCGCCAATGGGGGAATCACACAGACCCAACTCATCACCAATGGGGGAATCACACAGACCCAGCTCATCACCAATGGGGGAATCACACAGACCCAGCTCATCACCAATGGGGGGAATCACACAGACCCAGCTCATCACCAATGGGAGAATCACACAGACCCAGCTCATCACCAAAGGGGGAATCACACAGACACAGCGCTTGACCAATGGGGGAATCACACAGACCCAGCTCATCACCAGTGGGGGAATCACACAGACCCAGCTCATCACCAATGGGGGAATCACACAGACCCAGCTCATCACCAATGGGGGGAATCACACAGACCCAGCTCATCACCAATGGGGGAATGACACAGACCCAGCTCATCACCAATGGGGGAATCACACAGACCCAGCTCATCACTAATGGGAGAATCACACAGACCCAGCTCATTACCAATGGGAGAATCACACAGACCCAGCTCATCACTAATGGGAGAAACACACAGACGCAGCTCATCACCAATGGGGGGAATCACACAGACCCAGCTCATTACCAATGGGAGAATCACACAGACCCAGCTCATCACTAATGGGAGAAACACACAGACGCAGCTCATCACCAATGGGGGGAATCACACAGACCCAGCTCATCACTAATGGGAGAAACACACAGACGCAGCTCATCACCAATGGGGGAATCACACAGACTCAGCTCATCACCAATGGGGGAATCACACAGACCCAGCTCATCACTAATGGGAGAAACACACAGACGCAGCTCATCACCAGTGTGAGAATCACACAGACCCAGCTCATCGCCAATGGGGGAATCACACAGACCCTGCTCATCACTAATGGGAGAAACACACAGACGCAGCTCATCACCAATGGGGGAATCACACAGACACAGCTCATCACCAATGAGGGGAATCACAAAGACCCAGCACATCGCCAAAGGGGGGAATCACACAGACCCAGCTCATCAACAATGGGGGAATCACACAGACCCAGCTCATCACCAATGGGGGAATCACACAGACCCAGCACATCGCCAAAGGGGGGAATCACACAGACCCAGCTCATCACCAATGGAGGAATCACACAGACCCAGCTCATCACCAATGGGGGAATTACACAGACCCAGCTCATGACGAAAGGGGGGAATCACACAGGCCCAGATCATCACCAAAGGGGGGAATCACACAGGCCCAGATCATCACCAATGGGGGGAATCACACAGACCCAGCTCATCACCAATGGGGGGAATCACACAGACCCACCTCATCACCAATGAGGGGAATCACAAAGACCCAGCTCATCACCAATGGGAGAATCACACAGACCCAGCTCATCGCCAATGGTGCGAATCAAACAGACCCAGCTCATGACGAAAGGGGGGAATCACACAGACCCAGCTCATCACCAATGGGAGAATCACACAGACCCAGCTCATCACCAATGGGAGAATCACACAGATCCAGCTCATCACCAATGGGAGAATCACACAGACCCAACTCATCACCAATGGGGGAATCACACAGCCCCAGCTCATCACCAATGGGGGAATCGCACAGGCTCAGCTCATCACCAAAGGGGGAATCACACAGACACAGCGCTTGACCAATGGGGGAATCACACAGACCCAGCTCATTACCAATGGGAGAATCACACAGACACATCGCTTGACCAATGGGGGAATCACACAGACCCAGCTCATCACCAATGGGAGAATCACACAGACCCAGCTCATCACCAATGGGGGAATCACACAGACCCAGCTCATCACCCATGGGGGAATCAGACAGACCCAGCTCATCACCAATGGGGGGAATCATACAGACCCAGCTCATCACCAATGGGGGAATCACACAGACCCAGCTCATCACCAATGGGGGAATCACACAGACCCAGCTCATCACCCATGGGGGAATCAGACAGACCCAGCTCATCACCAATGGGGGGAATCATACAGACCCAGCTCATCACCCATGGGGGAATCAGACAGACCCAGCTCATCACCAATGGGGGGAATCATACAGACCCAGCTCATCACCAATGGGGGGAATCATACAGACCCAGCTCATCACCAATGGGGGAATCACACAGACCCAGCTCATCACCAATGGGGGGAATCATACAGACCCAGCTCATCACCAATGGGGGAATCACACAGACCCAGCTCATCACCAATGGGAGAATCACACAGACCCAGCTCATCACCAATGGGAGAATCATACAGACCCAGCTCATCACCAATGGGGGAATCAGACAGACCCAGCTCATCACCAATGGGGGGAATCATACAGACCCAGCTCATCACCAATGGGGGGAATCATACAGACCCAGCTCATCACCAATGGGAGAATCACACAGACCCAGCTCATCACCAATGGGGGAATCAGACAGACCCAGCTCATTACCAATGGGAGAATCACACAGACCCAGCTCATCACCAATGGGGGAATCACACAGACCCAGCTCATCACCAATGGGGGGAATCACACAGACCCAGCTCATCACCAATGGGGGAATCACACAGACCCAGCTCATCACCAATGGGGGAATCACACAGACCCAGCTCATCACCAATGGGGGAATCAGACAGACCCAGCTCATCACCAATGGGGGGAATCATACAGACCCAGCTCATCACCAATGGGGGAATCAGACAGACCCAGCTCATTACCAATGGGAGAATCACACAGACCCAGCTCATCACCAATGTGGGAATCACACAGACCCAGCTCATCACCAATGGGGGGAATCACACAGACCCAGCTCATCACCAATGGGGGAATCAGACAGATCCAGCTCATCACCAATGGGGGAATCAGACAGACCCAGCTCATCACTAATGGGAGAATCACACAGACGCAGCTCATTACCAATGGGAGAATCACACAGACCCAGCTCATCACTAATGGGAGAAACACACAGACGCAGCTCATCACCAATGGGGGGAATCACACAGACCCAGCTCATTACCAATGGGAGAATCACACAGACGCAGCTCATCACCAATGGGGGAATCACACAGACCCAGCTCATCACTAATGGGAGAAACACACAGACGCAGCTCATCACCAATGGGGGAATCACACAGACCCTGCTCATCACTAATGGGAGAAACACACAGACGCAGCTCATCACCAATGGGGGAATCACACAGACACAGCTCATCACCAATGAGGGGAATCACAAAGACCCAGCACATCGCCAAAGGGGGGAATCACACAGACCCAGCTCATCAACAATGGGGGAATCACACAGACCCAGCTCATCACCAATGAGGGGAATCACAAAGACCCAGCACATCGCCAAAGGGGGGAATCACACAGACCCAGCTCATCACCAATGGAGGAATCACACAGACCCAGCTCATCACCAATGGGGGAATTACACAGACCCAGCTCATGACGAAAGGGGGGAATCACACAGGCCCAGATCATCACCAATGGGGGAATCACACAGACCCAGCTCATCACCAATGGGGGGAATCACACAGACCCACCTCATCACCAATGAGGGGAATCACAAAGACCCAGCTCATCACCAATGGGAGAATTACACAGACCCAGCTCATCACCAATGGGAGAATCACACAGACCCAGCTCATCGCCAATGGTGCGAATCAAACAGACCCAGCTCATGACGAAAGGGGGGAATCACACAGACCCAGTTCATCATCAACTGGGGAATCACACAGACCCAGCTCATCGCCAATGGGAGAAACACACAGATCCAGCTCATCACCAATGGGAGAATCACACAGACCCAGCTCATCACCAATGGGAGAATCACACAGACCCAGCTCATCACCAATGGGAGAATCACACAGGCCCAGCTCATCACCAATGGGAGAAACACACAGATCCAGCTCATCACCAATGGGAGAATCACACAGACCCAACTCATCACCAATGGGGGAATCACTCAGACCCAGCTCATCACCAATGGGGGAATCACACAGGCTCAGCTCATCACCAATGGGGGAATCACACAGACCCAACTCATCACCAATGGGGGAATCACACAGACCCAGCTCATCACCAATGGGGGAATCACACAGAACCAACTCATCACCAATGGGGGAATCACACAGACACAGCTCATCACCAATGGGAGAATCACACAGACCCAGCTCAACACCAATGGGGGAATTAGATAGACCCAGCTCATCACCAATGGGAGAATCACACAGACCCAGCTCATCACCAATGGGGGAATTAGATAGACCCAGCTCATCACCAATGGGAGAATCACACAGACACAGCTCATCACCAATGGGAGAATCACACAGACCCAGCTCATCACCAATGGGGGAATTAGATAGACCCAGCTCATCACCAATGGGGGAATCACACAGACCCAGCTCATCGCCAATGGGGGAATCACACAGACCCAGCTCATCACCAATGGGGGGAATCACACAGACCCAGCTCATCACCAATGGGGAATCACACAGACACTGCTCATCACCAATGGGGGAATCACAATGACCCAGCTCATCACCAATGGGGGGAATCACACAGACCCAGCTCATCACCAATGGGGAATCACACAGACCCTGCTCATCACCAATGGGGGAATCACACAGACCCAGCTCATCACCAATGGGGGAATCACACAGACCCAGCTCATCACCAATGGGGGGAATCACACAGACCCAGCTCATCACCAATGGGAGAATCACACAGACACAGCTCTTGACCAATGGGGGAATCACACAGACCCAGCTCATCACCAATGTTCGAATCACACAGACCCAGCTCATCACCAATCGGGGAATCAGACAGACCCAGCTCATCACCAATGTTGGAATCACACAGACCCAGCTCATTACCAATGGGGGGAATCGCACAGACCCAGCTCATCACCAATGGGAGAATCACACAGACACAGCGCTTGACCAATGGGGGAATCACACAGACCCAGCTCATCACCAATGGGGGAATCACACAGACCCAACTCATCACCAATGGGGGAATCACACAGTCACAGCTCATCACCAATGAGAGAATCACACAGACCCAGCTCATCAACAATGGGGGTATCAGATAGACCCAGCTCATCACCAATGGGAGAATCACACAGACCCAGCACATCACCAATAGGAGAATCACACAGACCCAGCTCATCACCAATGGGGGAATCACACAGACCCAGCTCATCACCAATGGGAGAATCACACAGACCCAGCTCATCACCAAAGGGAGAATCACACAGACCCAGCTCATCGCCAATGGGAGAATCACACAGACCCAGCTCATCGCCAATGGGAGAATCACACAGGCCCAGCTCATCGCCTATGGGGGAATCACACAGACCCAGCTCATCGCCAATGGGGGAATCACACAGACCCAGCTCATCACCAATGGGGGGAATCACACAGACCCAGCTCATCACCAATGGGGAATCACACAGACCCTGCTCATCACCAAAGTGGGAATCACACAGACCCAGCTCATCACCAATGGGGGGAATCACACAGACCCAGCTCATCACCAATGGGGGGAATCACACAGACCCATCTCATCACCAATGTTGGAATCACACAGACACAGCTCATCACCAATGGGAGAATCACACAGACCCAGCACATCACCAATGGGGGAATTAGATAGACCCAGCTCATCACCAATGGGAGAATCACACAGACCCAGCTCATCACCAATGGGGGAATCACACAGACCCAGCTCATGCCAATGGGGGAATCACACAGACCCAGCTCATCGCCAATGGGGGAATCACACAGACCCAACTCATCACCAATGGGGGAATCACACAGTCACAGCTCATCACCAATGAGAGAATCACACAGACCCAGCTCATCACCAATGGGGGAATCACATAGTCCCAGCTCATCACCAATGGGAGAATCACACAGACCCAGCTCATCACCAATGGGGGGAATCACACAGACCCAGCTCATCACCAATGGGAGAATCAGACAGACACAGCTCTTGAACAATGGGGGAATCACACAGACCCATCTCATCACCAATGTTGGAATTGCACAGACACAGCTCATCACCAATGGGAGAATCACACAGACCCAGCTCATCACCAATGGGGGAATCACACAGACCCAGCTCATCACCAATGTGGGAATCACACAGGCTCAGCTCATCACCAATGGGGGAATCACACAGACCCAACTCATCACCAATGGTGGAATCACACAGACCCAGCTCATCACCAATGGGGGAATCACACAGACCCAGCTCATCACCAATGGGGGAATTAGATAGACCCAGCTCATCACCAATGGGAGAATCACACAGACCCAGCTCATCACCAATGGGAGAATCACACAGACCCAGCTCATCACCAATGGGGGAATTAGATAGACCCAGCTCATCACCAATGGGAGAATCACACAGACCCAGCTCATCACCAATGGGGGAATCACACAGACCCAGCTCATCGCCAATGGGGGAATCACACAGACCCAGCTCATCGCCAATGGGGGAATCACACAGACCCAGCTCATCGCCAATGGGGGAATCACACAGACCCAACTCATCACCAATGGGGGAATCACACAGACCCAGCTCATCACCAATGGGGGAATCACACAGACCCAGCTCATCGCCAATGGGGGAATCACACAGACCCAGCTCATCGCCAATGGGGGAATCACACAGACCCAGCTCATCGCCAATGGGGGAATCACACAGACCCAACTCATCACCAATGGGGGAATCACACAGACCCAGCTCATGACCACTGGGGGAATCACACAGACCCAACTCATCACCAATGGGGGAATCACACAGACACAGCTCATCACCAATGGGAGAATCACACAGACCCAGCTCATCACCAATGGGGGAATTAGATAGACCCAGCTCATCACCAATGGGAGAATCACACAGACCCAGCTCATCACCAATGGGAGAATCACACAGACACAGCGCTTGACCAATGGGGGAATCACACAGACCCAGCTCATCATCAACTGGGGAATCACACAGACCCAGCTCATCACCAATGGGAGAAACACACAGACCCAGCTCATCACCAATGGGAGAATCACACAGACCCAGCTCATCACCAATGGGCGAATCACACAGGCCCAGCTCATCACCAATGGGAGAAACACAAAGACCCAACTCATCACCAGTGGGGGAATCACACAGACCCAGCTCATCACCAATGGGGGAATCACACAGACTCAGCTCATCACCAATGGGGGAATCACACAGACCCAGCTCATCACCAATGGGGAATCACACAGACCCTGCTCATCACCAATGGGGGAATCACACAGACCCAGCTCATCACCAATGGGGGGAATCACACAGACCCAGCTCATCACCAATGGGGAATCACACAGACCCGGCTCATCGCCAATGGGGGAATCACACAGACCCAGCTCATCACCAATGGGCGGCACGGTAGCACAGTGGGTTAGCACTGCTGCTTCACAGCTCCAGGGTCCTGGGTTCGATTCCCGGCTCGGGTCACTGCCTGTGTGGAGTTTGCACATTCTCCTCGTGTCTGCGTGGGTTTTCTCCGGGTGCTCCGGTTTCCTCCCACAGTCCAAAGATGTGCGGGTTAGGTTCATTGGCTATGCTAAAATTGCCCCTTAGTGTCCTGGGATGTGTAGGTTAGAGGGATTAGCAGGTAAATGTGTAGGGATATGGGGATAGGGTCTGGGTGGGATTGTGTTCGGTGCAGACTCGATGGGCCGAAGGGCCTGTTTCTGCACTGTAGGGTTCTATTCTAATGGGGGAATCACACAGACCCAGCTCATCACCAATGGGGGGAATCACACAGACCCAGCTCATCACCAATGGGAGAATCACACAGACACAACTCTTGACCAATGGGGGAATCACACAGACCCAGCTCATCACCAATCGGGGAATCACACAGACCCAGCTCATCACCAATGGGGGGAATCACACAGACCCAGCTCATCACCAATGGGGGGAATCACACAGACCCAGCTCATCACCAATGGGAGAAGCACACAGACCCAGCTCATCACCAATGGGAGAATCACACAGACACAGCGCTTGACCAATGGGGGAATCACACAGACCCAGCTCATCACCAATGTGGGAATCACACAGACCCAGCTCATGCCAATGGGGGAATCACACAGACCCAGCTCATGCCAATGGGGGAATCACACAGACCCAGCTCATCACCAATGGGGGAATCACACAGACCCAGCTCATGCCAATGGGGGAATCACACAGACCCAGCTCATCGCCAATGGGGGAATCACACAGACCCAACTCATCACCAATGGGGGAATCACACAGTCACAGCTCATCACCAATGGGGGAATCAGATAGACCCAGCTCATCACCAATGGGAGAATCACACAGACCCAGCACATCACCAATAGGAGAATCACACAGACCCAGCTCATCACCAATGGGGGAATCACACAGACCCAGCTCATCACCAATGGGAGAATCACACAGACCCAGCTCATCACCAAAGGGGGAATCACACAGACCCAGCTCATCGCCAATGGGAGAATCACACAGACCCAGCTCATCGCCAATGGGAGAATCACACAGGCCCAGCTCATCGCCTATGGGGGAATCACACAGACCCAGCTCATCGCCAATGGGGGAATCACACAGACCCAGCTCATCACCAATGGGGGAATCACACAGACCCAGCTCATCACCAATGGGGGGAATCACACAGACCCAGCTCATCACCAATGGGGTAATCACACAGACCCAGCTCATCACCAATGGGGGGAATCACACAGACCCAGCTCATCACCAATGGGAGAATCACACAGACACAGCTCTTGACCAATGGGGGAATCACACAGACCCATCTCATCACCAATGTTGGAATCACACAGACACAGCTCATCACCAATGGGGGAATTAGATAGACCCAGCTCATCACCAATGGGAGAATCACACAGACCCAGCTCATCACCAATGGGGGAATCACACAGACCCAGCTCATGCCAATGGGGGAATCACACAGACCCAACTCATCGCCAATGGGGGAATCACACAGACCCAGCTCATCACCAATGGGGGAATCACACAGTCCCAGCTCATCACCAATGGGAGAATCACACAGACCCAGCTCATCACCAATGGGGGGAATCACACAGACCCAGCTCATCACCAATGGGGGGAATCACACAGACCCAGCTCATCACCAATGGGGGAATCACACAGACCCAGCTCATCACCAATGTTGGAATCACACAGACACAGCTCATCACCAATGGGAGAATCACACAGACCCAGCACATCAACAATGGGGGAATTAGATAGACCCAGCTCATCACCAATGGGAGAATCACACAGACCCAGCTCATCACCAATGGGAGAATAACACAGACCCAGCTCATCACCAATGGGGGAATCACACAGACCCAGCTCATCACCAATGGGAGAATCACATAGACCCAGCTCATCACCAATGGGAGAATCACACAGACCCAGCTCATCACCAATGGGGGAATCACACAGACCCAGCTCATGCCAATGGGGGCATCACACAGACCCAGCTCATCGCCAATGGGGGAATCACATAGACCCAACTCATCACCAATGGGGGAATCACACAGTCACAGCTCATCACCAATGAGAGAATCACACAGACCCAGCTCATCACCAATGGGGGAATCACACAGACCCAGCTCATCACCAATGAGGGGAAATCACACAGACCCAGCTCATCACCAATGGGGGGAATCACACAGACCCAGCTCATCACCAATGGGGAATCACACAGACCCTGCTCATCACCAATGGGGGAATCACACAGACCCAGCTCATCACCCATGGGGGGAATCACACAGACCCAGCTCATCGCCAATGGGAGAATCACACAGACCCAGCTCATCACCAATGGGAGAATCACACAGACCCACCTCATCACCAATGGGGGATCACACAGACCCAGCTCGTGACCACTGGGGCGAATCACACAGACCCAGCTCATCGCCAATGGGAGAATCACACAGACCCAGCTCATCACCAATGGGGGGAATCACACAGACCCAGCTCATCACCAATGGGGGAATCACACAGACCCAGCTCATCACCAATGTGGGAATCACACAGACCCAGCTCATTACCAATGGGAGAATCCCACATGCCCAGCTCGTCACCAATGGGAGAATCACACAGACCCAGCTCATCACCAATGGGGGAATCACACAGACCCAGCTCATCGCCAATGGGAGTATCACACAGACCCAGCTCATCACCAATGGGGGAATCACACAGACCCAGCTCATCGCCAATGGGAGTATCACACAGACCCAGCTCATCACCAATGGGGGAATCACACAGACCCAGCTCATCGCCAATGGGGGGAATCACACAGGCCCAGTTCATGACCAATGGGGGGAATCACACAGACCCAGCTCATGACCAATGGGGGGAATCACGCAGACACAGCTCATCGCCAATGGGAGAATCACACAGACCCAGTTCATCACCAATGATGAGCTGGGTCTGTGTGATTCCCCCATTGGTGATGAGTTGGTTCTGTGTGATTCCCCCATTGGTGATGAGCTGGGTCTGTGCGATTCCCGCATTGGTGATGATCTGGGCCTGAGTGATACCCCCCATTGCCGAAAAGCTGGGTCTGTGTGGTTCTACACATTGGTGATCAGCTGGGTCTGTGTGATTCTCCCCACTGGTGATAAGCTGGGTCTGTGTGATTCCCCCATTGGTGATGAGCTGGGTCTGTGTGAATCCCCCATTGGTGATGAGCTGGGTCTGTGTGATTCCCCCCATTGGGGATGAGCTGGGTCTGTGTGATTCCCCCTATTGGGGATGAGCTGGGTCTGTGTGATTCTCCCCACTGGTGATGAGCTGGGTCTGTGTGAATCCCCCATTGGTGATGAGCTGGGTCTGTGTGATTCCCCCCATTGGTGATGAGCTGGGTCTGTGTGATTCCCCCCATTAGTGATGAGCTGGGTCTGTGTGATTCTCCCCATTGGTGATGAGCTGGGTCTGTGTGATTCCCCCCATTAGTGATGAGCTGGGTCTGTGTGATTCCCCCATTGGTGATGAGCTGGGTCTGTGTGATTCCCCCATTGGTGATGAGCTGGGTCTGTGTGATTCTCCCATTGGTGATGAGCTGGGTCTGTGTGATTCCTCCATGGTGATGAGCTGGGTCTGTGTGATACACCCATTGGTGATGAGCTGGGTCTGTGTGATTCCCCCATCAGAGATGAGCTGCGTCTGTGTGATTCCCCCCATTGGTGATCAGCTGGATGTGTGTGATTCTCCCATTGGTGATGAGCTGGGTCTGTGTGATTCCCCCCATTGGTGATGAGCTGGGTCTGTGTGATTCCCCCATTGGTGATGAGCTGGGTTTGTGTGATGAGCTGGGTCTGTGTGATTCCCCCCATTGGTGATCAGCTGGATCTGTGTGATTCCCCCATTGATGATGAGCTGGGCCTGAGTGATTCCCCCCATTGCCGAAAAGCTGGGTCTGTGGCTTCTCCCCATTGGTGATGAGCTGGGTCTGTGTGATTCTCCCCACTGGTGATGAGCTGGGTCTGTGTGATTCTCCTCATTGGTGATGAGCTGGGGTCTGTTTGATTCTCCCCATTGGTGATGAGCTGGGTCTGTGTGATTCCCCCATTGGTGATGAGCTGGGTCTGTGTGATTCCCCCTATTGGGGATGAGCTGGGTCTGTGTGATTCTCCCCACTGGTGATGAGCTGGGTCTGTGTGATTCCCCCCATTGGGGATGAGCTGGGTCTGTGTGATTCCCCCTATTGGGGATGAGCTGGGTCTGTGTGAATCTCCTATTGGTGATGAGCTGGGTCTGTGTGATTCTCCCCACTGGTGATGAGCTGGGTCTGTGTGATTCTCCCCACTGGTGATGAGCTGGGTCTGTGTGATTCCCCCCATTGGGGATGAGCTGGGTCTGTGTGATTCCCCCTATTGGGGATGAGCTGGGTCTGTGTGAATCTCCTATTGGGGATGAGCTGGGGTCTGTTTGATTCCCCCCATTGGGGATGAGCTGGGTCTGTGTGATTCCCCCTATTGGGGATGAGCTGGGTCTGTGTGATTCTCCCCACTGGTGATGAGCTGGGTCTGTGTGATTCTCTTCATTGGTGATGAGCTGGGTCTGTGTGATTCCCCCCATTGGGGATGAGCTGGGTCTGTGTGATTCCCCCTATTGGGGATGAGCTGGGGTCTGTTTGATTCTCCCCATTGGTGATGAGCTGGGTCTGTGTGATTCCCCCCATTGGGGATGAGCTGGGTCTGTGTGATTCCCCCTATTGGGGATGAGCTGGGTCTGTGTGATTCCCCCATTGGTGATGAGCTGGGTCTGTGTGATTCTCTTCATTGGTGATGAGCTGGGTCTGTGTGATTCCCCCTATTGGGGATGAGCTGGGGTCTGTTTGATTCTCCCCATTGGTGATGAGCTGGGTCTGTGTGATTCCCCCCATTGGGGATGAGCTGGGTCTGTGTGATTCCCCCTATTGGGGATGAGCTGGGTCTGTGTGATTCCCCCATTGGTGATGAGCTGGGTCTGTGTGATTCTCTTCATTGGTGATGAGCTGGGTCTGTGTGATTCCCCCTATTGGGGATGAGCTGGGGTCTGTTTGATTCTCCCCATTGGTGATGAGCTGGGTCTGTGTGATTCCCCCCATTGGGGATGAGCTGGGTCTGTGTGATTCCCCCTATTGGGGATGAGCTGGGTCTGTGTGATTCTCCCCACTGGTGATGAGCTGGGTCTGTGTGATTCCCCCCATTGGGGATGAGCTGGGTCTGTGTGATTCCCCCTATTGGGGATGAGCTGGGTCTGTGTGATTCTCCCCACTGGTGATGAGCTGGGTCTGTGTGATTCCCCCATTGGTGATGAGCTGGGTCTGTGTGATTCCCCCTATTGGGGATGAGCTGGGTCTGTGTGATTCTCCCCACTGGTGATGAGCTGGGTCTGTGTGATTCTCTTCATTGGTGATGAGCTGGGTCTGTGTGATTCTCCCCATGGGCGATGAGCTGGGTCTGTTTGATTCCCCCCATTGGTGATGAGCTGGGTCTGTGTGATTCTCCCATTGGTGATGAGCTGGGTCTGTGTGATTCCCCCCATTGGTGATGAGCTGCGTCTGTGTGATTCTCCCATTGGTGATCACCTGGGCCTGTGTGATTCACCCCATATTTGATGAGCTGGATCTGTTTGATTCTCCCATTGGTGATGAGCTGGGTCTGTGTGATTCTCCCCATGGGCGATGAGCTGGGTCTGTGTGATTCCCCCATTGGTGATGAGCTGGGTTTGTGTGATTCTCCCATTGGTGATGAGCTGGGTCTGTGTGATTCCCCCATTGGTGATGAGCTGGATCTGTTTGATTCTCCCATTGGTGATGAGCTGGGTCTGTGTGATTCTCCCATTGGTGATGAGCTGGATCTGTTTGATTCTCCCATTGGTGATGAGCTGGGTCTGTGTGATTCTCCCATTGGTGATGAGCTGGGTCTGTGTGATTCCCCCATTGGTGATGAGCTGGATCTGTTTGATTCTCCCATTGGTGATGAGCTGGGTTTGTGTGATTCTCCCATTGGTGATGAGCTGGGTCTGTGTGATTCCCCCATTGGTGATGAGCTGGATCTGTTTGATTCTCCCATTGGTGATGAGCTGGGTCTGTGTGATTCCCCCCATTGGTGATGAGCTGGGTCTGTGTGATTCTCCCCATGGGCGATGAGCTGGGTCTGTGTGATTCCCCCATTGGTGATGAGCTGGGTCTGTGTGATTCTCCCCATGGGCGATGAGCTGGGTCTGTATGATTCCCCCATTGGTGATGAGCTGGATCTGTTTGATTCTCCCATTGGTGATGAGCTGGGTCTGTGTGATTCCCCCTATTGGGGATGAGCTGGGTCTGTGTGATTCTCCCCACTGGTGATGAGCTGGGTCTGTGTGATTCTCTTCATTGGTGATGAGCTGGGTCTGTGTGATTCTCCCCATGGGCGATGAGCTGGGTCTGTTTCATTCCCCCCATTGGTGATGAGCTGGGTCTGTGTGATTCTCCCATTGGTGATGAGCTGGGTCTGTGTGATTCCCCCATTGGTGATGAGCTGGGTCTGTGTGATTCTCTTCATTGGTGATGAGCTGGGTCTGTGTGATTCTCCCCATGGGCGATGAGCTGGGTCTGTTTCATTCCCCCCATTGGTGATGAGCTGGGTCTGTGTGATTCTCCCATTGGTGATGTGCTGGGTCTGTGTGATTCCCCCCATTGGTGATGAGCTGCGTCTGTGTGATTCTCCCATTGGTGATCACCTGGGCCTGTGGGATTCACCCCATATTTGATGAGCTGGATCTGTTTGATTCTCCCATTGGTGATGAGCTGGGTTTGTGTGATTCTCCCATTGATGATGAGCTGGATCTGTGTGATTCCCCCATTGATGATGAGCTGGGCCTGAGTGATTCCCCCCATTGCCGAAAAGCTGGGTCTGTGGATTCTCCCCATTGTTGATGTGCTTGGTCTGTGTGATTCCCCCCATTAGTGATGAGCTGGGTCTGTGTGATTCCCTCTTTGGTGATGAGCTGGGAGTGTGTGATTCCCCCATTAGAGATGAGCTGGGTCTGTGTGATTCCCCCATTGATGAGCTGGGTCTGTGTGATTCCCCAACTGGTGATGAGCTGGTTCTGTGTGATTCCCCCTATTGGTGATGAGCTGGGTCTGTGTGATTCCCCCCATTGGTGATGAGCTGGGTCTGTGTGACTCCCCCCATTGGTGATGAGCTGGGTCTGTGTGATTCCCTCCATTGGTGATGAGCTGGGTCTGAGTGATTCCCCCCATTGGTGATGAGCTGGGTCTGTGTGATTCCCCCCATTGGTGATGAGCTGGGCCTGTGTGATTCCCCCATTGGTGATAAGGTGGGTCTGTGTGTTTCTCCCATTGGTGATGAGCTGGGTCTGTGTGATTCCCCCATTGGTAATGAGCTGGGGCTGTGTGATTCCCCCATTGGTGATGAGCTGGGTCTCTGTGATTATCCCATTGGTGATGATCTGGGCCTGAGTGATTCCTCCCATTGCCGAAAAGCTGGGTCTGTGTGATTCCCCCATTGGCAATGAGCTGGGTCCGGGTGATTCCCCCATTGGTGATGAGCTGGGTCTGTGTGATTCCCCCCATTGGTGATGAGCCGGGTTTGTGTGATTCTCCCATTGGTGATGAGCTGGGTCTGTGTGATTCCCCCATTGGTGATGTGCTGGGACTGTGTGATTCCCCCCATTGGTGATGAGCTGGGTCTGAATTATTCCCCCCATTGGTGATGAGCTGGGTCTGTGTGATTCCCTCCATTGTTGATGAGCTGTGTTTGAGTGATTCCCCCCATTGGTCATGAGCTCGGTCTGTGTGATTCCCCACATTGGTGATGAGCTGGGTCTGTGTGATTCCCCCATTGGTGATGTGCTGGGTCTGTGTGATTCCCCCATTGTTGATAAGCTGGGTCTGTGTGTTTCTCCCATTGGTGATGTGCTGGGTCTGGGTGATTCCCCCATTGGTGATGAGCTGGGTCTGTGAGATTCACCCCATTAGTGATGAGCTGGGTCTGTGTGATTCACCCCATTAGTGATGAGCTGGGTCTGTGGTATTCTCCCATTGGTGATGAGCTGGGTCTGTGTGATTCCCCCCATTGGTGATGAGCTGGATCTATTTGATTCCCCTAACTGTTGATGAGCTGGGTCACTGTGATTCTCCCATTGGTGATGAGCTGGGTCTGAGTGATTCCCCCCATTGGCCATGAGCTGGGTCTGTGTGATTCCCCCCATTGGTGATGAGCCGGGTCTGTGTGATTCTCCCATTGGTGATGAGCTGGGTCTGTGTGATTCCCCCATTGGTGATGTGCTGGGACTGTGTGATTCCCCCCATTGGTGATGAGCTGGGTCTGAATTATTCCCCCCATTGGTGATGAGCTGGGTCTGTGTGATTCCCTCCATTGTTGATGAGCTGGGTTTGAGTGATTCCCCCCATTGGTCATGAGCTCGGTCTGTGTGATTCCCCACATTGGTGATGAGCTGGGTCTGTGTGATTCCCCCATTGGTGATGTGCTGGGACTGTGTGATTCCCCCATTGGTGATAAGCTGGGTCTGTGTGTTTCTCCCATTGGTGATGCGCTGGGACTGTGTGATTCTCCAATTGGTGATGAGCGGGGTCTGTGTGATTCCCCCATTGGTGATGATCTGGGCCTGAGTGATACCCCCGATTGCCGAAAAGCTGGGTCTGTGTGGTTCTCCCCATTGGTGTTGAGCGGGGTCTGTGTGATTCCCCCATTGGTAATGAGCTGCGTCTGTGTGATTCCCCGATTGGTGATGAGCTGGGTCTGTGTGATTATCCCTTTGGTGATGAGCTGGGTCTGTGTGATTCCCCCCATTATTGATGAGCTGGGTCTGTGTGATGCTCCCATTGTTGATGACCTGGGTCTGTGTGATTCCCCCCATTGGTGATGAGCTGGATCTGTGTGTTTCTCCCATTGGTGATGAGCTGGGTCTGTGTGATTCCCCCCATTGTTGATGAGCTGTGTCAGTGTGATTATCCCATTGGTGATCAGCTGCGTCTGTGTGATTCCCCCGATTAGTGATGAGCTGGGTTTGTGTGATTATCCCATTGGTGATGAGCTGGGTCTGTGTGATTCTCCCATTGGTGATGACCTGGGTCTGTGTGATTCCCCCCATTGTTGATGAGCTGGATCTGTGTGTTTCTCCCATTGGTGATGAGCTGGGTCTGTGTGATTCCCCCCATTGTTGATGAGCTGTGTCAGTGTGATTATCCCATTGGTGATCAGCTGCGTCTGTGTGATTCCCCCGATTAGTGATGAGCTGGGTTTGTGTGATTATCCCATTGGTGATGAGCTGGGTCTGTGTGATTCTCCCATTGGTGATGACCTGGGTCTGTGTGATTCCCCCCATTGGTGATCAGCTGGATCTCTGTGATTCCCCCATTGATGATGAGCTGTGCCTGAGTGATTCCCCCCATTGCCGAAAAGCTGGGTCTGTGGATTCTCCCCATTCGTGATGAGCTGGGTCTGTGTGATTCTCCCATTGGTGATGAGCTTGGTCTGTGTGATTCTCCTCATTGGTGATGAGCTGGGTCTGTGTGATTCTCCCATTGGTGATGAGCTGGGTCTGTGTGATTCTCCTCATTGGTGATGAGCTGGGTCTGTGTGATTCTCCTCATTGGTGATGAGCTGGGTCTGTGTGATTCCCCCCATTAGTGATGAGCTGGGTCTGTGTGATTCTCCCATTGGCGATGAGCTGGGTCTGTGTGATTCTCCCATTGGTGATGAGCTGGGTCTGTGTGATTCCCCCATTGGTGATGAGCTGGATCTGAGTGATTCCCCCCATTGGTGATGAGCTGGGTCTGTGTGATTCTCCCATTGGTGATGAGCTGGGTCTGTGTGATTCCCCCCATTGGTGATGAGCTGGATCTGTGTGATTCCACCCTTTGGTGATGAGCTGGATCTGTGTGATTCCCCCCATTGGTCATGAGCTCGCTCTGTGTGATTCCCTCTTTGGTGATGAGCTGGGACTGTGTGATTCCCCCCATCAGTGATGAGCTGGGTCTGTGTGATTCCCCCCATTGGTGATGAGCTGAGCCTGAGTGATTCCCCCCATTGCCGAAAAGCTGGGTTTGTGTGATTCTTCCCTTGGTGATGAGCTGGGTCTGCGTGATTCCCCCCATTGGTGATGAGCTGGATCTGTGTGATTCCCCCAGTGATGATGAGCTGAGCCTGAGTGATTCCCCCCATTGCCGAAAAGCTGGGTCTGTGTGATTCTCCCCACTGGTGATGAGCTGGGTCTGTGTGATTCCCCCATTGGTGATGAGCTGGATGTGTGTGATTCTCCCATTGGTGATGAGCTGGGTCTGTGTGATTCCCCCCATCAGTGATGAGCTGGGTCTGTGTGATTCCCCCCATTGGTGATGAGCTGAGCCTGAGTGATTCCCCCCATTGCCGAAAAGCTGGGTTTGTGTGATTCTTCCCTTGGTGATGAGCTGGGTCTGCGTGATTCCCCCCATTGGTGATGAGCTGGATCTGTGTGATTCCCCCAGTGATGATGAGCTGAGCCTGAGTGATTCCCCCCATTGCCGAAAAGCTGGGTCTGTGTGATTCTCCCCACTGGTGATGAGCTGGGTCTGTGTGATTCCCTCTTTGGTGATGAGCTGGGAGTGACTGATTCCCCCATTAGCGATGAGCTTGGTCTGAGTGATTCCACCCATTGGTGATGAGCTGGGTCTGTTTGATTCCACCCATTGGTGATGAGCTGGGTCTGTGTGATTCCCCCACTGGTGAGGAGCTGGGTCTGTGTGATTCCCCCCATTGGTGATGAGATGCGTCTCTGTGATTCTCCCATTGGCGATGACCTGGGCCTGTGTGATTCACCCCATATTTGATGAGCTGGATCTGTGTGATTCTCCCATTGGTGATGAGCTGGGTCTGTGTGATTCCCCCATTGGTGATGAGCTGGGTCTGTGTGATTCCCCCATTAGTGATGAGCTGGGTCTGAGTGATTCTCCCATTGGTGATGAGCTGGGTCTGTGTGATTCCCCCACTGGTGATGAGCTGGGTCTGTGTGATTCCCCCATTGGTGATGAGCTGGGTCTGTGTGAATCTCCCATTGGTGATGAGCTGGATCTGTGTGATACCCCGAATTGTTGATGAGCTGGGTCTGTGTGATTCTCCCATTTGTGAAGAGCTGGGTCTGTGTGATTCTCCCATTGGTGATGAGCTGGGTCTGTGTGATTCCCCCATTGGTGATGAGCTGGGTCTGTATGATTCTCCCATTGGTGATGAGCTGGGCCTGACTGATTCCCCCATTGGTGATCAGCTGGGTCTGTGTGATTCCCCCATTGGTGATCAGCTGGGTCTGTGTGATTCCCCCATTGGTGATGAGCTGGGTCTGTGTGATTCCCCCCATCAGAGATGAGCTGGGTCTGTGTGATTCTCCCATTGGTGATGAGCTGGGTCTGTGTGATTCCCCCATTGGTGATGAGCTGGGTCTGTGTGATTCTCCCCACTGGTGATGAGCTGGGTCTGTGTGATTCTCCTCATTGGTGATGAGCTGGGTCTGTGTGATTCTCCCCATTGGTGATGAGCTGGGTCTGTGTGATTCCCCCCATTGGGGATGAGCTGGGTCTGTGTGATTCTCCCCACTGGTGATGAGCTGGGTCTGTGTGATTCTCCCATTGGTGATGAGCTGGGTCTGTGTGATTCTCCCCACTGGTGATGAGCTGGGTCTGTGTGATTCTCCTCATTGGTGATGAGCTGGGTCTGTGTGATTCTCCCCATTGGTGATGAGCTGGGTCTGTGTGATTCCCCCCATTGGGGATGAGCTGGGTCTGTGTGATTCTCCCCACTGGTGATGAGCTGGGTCTGTGTGATTCTCCTCATTGGTGATGAGCTGGGTCTGTGTGATTCTCCCCATGGGCGATGAGCTGGGTCTGTTTGATTCCACCCATTGGTGATGAGCTGGGTCTGTGTGATTCCCCCATTGATGAGCTGGGTCTGTGTGATTCCACCATTGGAGTTGAGCTGGGTCTGTGTGATTCTCCCATTGGTGATGAGCTGGGTCTGTGTGATTCCCCGCATTGGTGATGAGCTGCGTCTGTGTGATTCTCCCATTGGTGATCACCTGGGCCTGTGAGATTCACCCCATATTTGATGAGCTGGATCTGTTTGATTCTCCCATTGGTGATGAGCTGGGTCTGTGTGATTCACCCCATGTTTGATGAGCTGGATCTGTTTGATTCTCCCATTGGTGATGAGCTGGGTCTGTGTGATTCTCCCATTGGTGATGAGCTGGGTCTGTGTGATTCCCCCATTGGTGATGAGCTGGGTCTGTGTGATTCCCCCATTGGTGATGAGCTGGGTCTGTGTGATTCCCCCATTGGTGATGAGCTGGATCTGTGTGATTCTCCCATTGGTGATGACCTGGGTCTGTGTGATTCCCCCCATTGTTGATGAGCTGGATCTGTGTGATTCTCCCATTGGTGATGAGCTGGATCTGTGTGATTCCCCCAATTGTTGATGAGCTGGATCAGTGTGATTCTCCAATTGGTGATATACTGGGTGTGTGTGATTCCCCCATTGGTGATGATCTGGGCCTGAGTGATACCCCCGATTGCCGAAATGCTGGGTCTGCGTGGTTCTCCCCATTTGTGATGAGCTGGGTCTGTGGGATTCCCCCCCATTGGTGATGAGCTGCGTCTGTGTGATTCCCCCATTGGTGATGAGCTGGGTTTGTGTGATTCTCCCATTGATGATGAGCTGGATCTGTGTGATTCCCCCATTGATGATGAGCTGGGCCTGAGTGATTCCCCCCATTGCCGAAAAGCTGGGTCTGTGGATTCTCCCCATTGGTGATGTGCTGGGTCTGTGTGATTCTCCCCACTGGTGATGAGCTGGGTCTGTCTTATTCTCCCCATTGGTCATGAGCTCGCTCTGTGTGATTCCCTCTTTGGTGATGAGCTGGGAGTGTGTGATTCCCCCATTAGAGATGAGCGTGGTCTGAGTGATTCCCCCCATTGGTGATGAGCTGGGTCTGTGTGATTTCCCCATTGATGAGCTGGGTCTGTGTGATTCCCCAACTGGTGATGAGCTGGTTCTGTGTGATTCCGCCTATTGGTGATGAGCTGGTTCTGTGTGATTCCCCCCATTGGTGATGAGCTGGGTCTGAGTGATTCCCCCCATTGGTGAAGAGCTGGATCTGAGTGACTCCCCCCATTGGTGATGACCTGGGTCTGTGTGATTCCCTCCATTGGTGATGAGCTGGGTCTGAGTGATTCCCCCCATTGGTGATGAGCTGGGTCTGAGTGATTCCCCCCATTGGTGATGAGCTGGGTCTGTGTGATTCCCCCATTGGTGATGAGCTGGGTCTGTGTGATTCCCCCCATTGGTGATGAGCTGGGCCTGTGTGATTCCCCCATTGGTGATGAGCTGTTTCTGTGTGATTCCCCCCATTGGTGATGAGCTAGGTCTGTGTGTTTCTCCCATTGGTGATGAGCTGGGTCTGTGTGATTCCCCCCATTGGTGATGAGCTGGGTCTGTGTGATTCTCCCATTGGTAATGAGCTGGGGCTGTGTGATTCCCCCATTGGAGATGAGCTGGGTCTCTGTGATTATCCCATTGGTGATGAGTTGGGTCTGAGTGATTCCCCCATTGGTGATGAGCTGGGCCTGAGTGATTCCTCCCATTGCCGAAAAGCTGGGTCTGTGTGATTCTCCCCATTGGTAATGAGCTGGGGCTGTGTGATTCCCCCATTGGTGATGAGCTGGGTCTCTGTGATTATCCCATTGGTGATGAGCTGGGTCTGAGTGATTCCCCCCATTGGTGATGAGCTGGGTCTGTGTGATTCCCCCATTGGTGATGAGCTGGGTCTGTGTAATTCTCCCCACTGGTGATGAGCTGGGACTGTGTGATTCCCCCATTGGTAATGAGCTGGGTCTGTGTGATTCCCCCATTGGTAATGAGCTGGGTCTGTGTGATTCCCCCATTGGTGATGAGCTGGGTCTCTGTGATTATCCCATTGGTGATGAGCTGGGTCTGAGTGATTCCCCCCATTGGTGATGAGCTGGGTCTGTGTGATTCCCCCCATTGGTGATGAGCTGGGTCTGTGTGATTCCCCCATTGGTGATGAGCTGGGTCTGTGTAATTCTCCCCACTGGTGATGAGCTGGGACTGTGTGATTCCCCCATTGTCAATGAGCTGGGTCCGGGTGATTCCCCCATTGGTGATTAGCTGGGTCTGTGAGATTCACCCCATTAGTGATGAGCTGGGTCTGTGGTATTCTCCCATTGGTGATGACCTGGGTCTGTGTGATTCCCCCCCATTGGTGATGAGCTGGATCTATTTGATTCCCCTAACTGTTGATGAGCTGGGTCTCTGTGATTCTCCCATTGGTGATGAGCTGGGTCTGAGTGATTCCCCCCATTGGTCATGAGCTGGGTCTGTTTGATTCCCCCATTGGTGATGAGCTGGGTCTGTATGATTCTCCCATTGGTGTTCAGCTGGGTCTGTGTGATTCCCCCTATTGGTGATGAGCTGGGTCTGTGTGATTCCCCCATTGGTGATGAGCTGGGTCTGTGTGATTCCCCCCATTGGTGATGAGCTGGGTCTGAGTGATTCCCCCCATTGGTGATGAGCTGGATCTGAGTGATTCCCCCCATTGGTGATGACCTGGGTCTGTGTGATTCCCTCCATTGGTGATGAGCTGGGTCTGAGTGATTCCCCCCATTGGTGATGAGCTGGGTCTGTGTGATTCCCCCCATTGGTGATGAGCTGGGCCTGTGTGATTCCCCCATTGGTGATGAGCTGGGTCTGTGTGATTCCCCCATTGGTGATGAGCTGGGTCTGTGTGATTCCCCCATTGGTGATGAGCTGGGTCTGTGTGATTCCCCCATTGGTAATGAGCTGGGGCTGTGTGATTCCCCCATTGGTGATGAGCTGGGTCTCTCTGATTATCCCATTGGTGATGAGCTGGGTCTGAGTGATTCCCCCATTGGTGATGAGCTGGGCCTGAGTGATTCCTCCCATTGCCGAAAAGCTGGGTCTGTGTGATTCTCCCCATTGGTGATGAGCTGGGTCTGTGTGATTCCCCCCATTGGTGATGAGCTGGGTCTGTGTGATTCCCCCCATTGGTGATGAGCTGGATCTATTTGATACCCCTAACTGTTGACGAGCTGGGTCTCTGTGATTCTCCCATTGGTGATGAGCTGGGTCTGAGTGATTCCCCCCATTGGTCATGAGCTGGGTCTGTGTGATTACCCCCATTGGTGATGAGCTGGGTCTGTGTAATTCCCCCGTTGGCGATGAGCTGGGTCTGTGTGATTTCCCCATTGGTGATGAGCTGGGTCTGTGTGATTCCCCCATTGGTGTTCAGCTGGGTCTGTGTAATTCCCCCGTTGGCGATGAGCTGGGTCTGTGTGATTCCCCCATTGGTGATGAGCTGGGTCTGTTTGATTCCCCCATTGGTGTTCAGCTGGGTCTGTCTGATTCCCGAACTGGTGATGGCTGGGTCTGAGTGATTCCCCCCATTGGTGATGAGCTGGGTCTGTGTGATTCCCCCATTGGTGATGAGCTGGGTCTGTGTGATTCCCCCATTGGTGATGAGCTGGGTCTGTGTGATTCCCCCATTGGTGATGAGCTGGATCTGTGTGATTCTCCCATTGGTGATGACCTGGGTCTGTGTGATTCCCCCCATTGTTGATGAGCTGGATCTGTGTGATTCTCCCATTGGTGATGAGCTGGATCTGTGTGATTCCCCCAATTGTTGATGAGCTGGGTCTGTGTGATTCTCCAATTGGTGATATACTGGGTGTGTGTGATTCACCCATTGGTGATGATCTGGGCCTGAGTGATACCCCCGATTGCCGAAAAGCTGGGTCTGTGTGGTTCTCCCCATTTGTGATGAGCTGGGTCTGTGGGATTCCCCCCCATTGGTGTTGAGCTGGGTCTGTGTGATTCCCCCATTGGTGATGAGCTGTGTCTGTGTGATTCCCCCATTGGTGATGAGCTGGGTTTGTGTGATTCTCCCATTGATGATGAGCTGGATCTGTGTGATTCCCCCATTGATGATGAGCTGGGCCTGAGTGATTCCCCCCATTGCCGAAAAGCTGGGTCTGTGTGATTCTCCTCATTGGTGATGAGCTGGTTCTGTGTGATTCTCCCCACTGGTGATGAGCTGGGTCTGTCTTATTCTCCCCATTGGTCATGAGCTCGCTCTGTGTGATTCCCTCTTTGGTGATGAGCTGGGAGTGTGTGATTCCCCCATTAGAGATGAGCGTGGTCTGAGTGAATCCCCCCATTGGTGATGAGCTGTGTCTGTGTGATTCCCCCATTGATGAGCTGGGTCTGTGTGATTCCCCAACTGGTGATGAGCTGGGACTGTGTGATTCCCCCCATTGGTGATGAGCTGGGTCTGAGTGATTCCCCCCATTGGTGATGAGCTGGGTCTGAGTGATTCCCCCCATTGGTGATGAGCTGGGTCTGTGTGATTCCCCCCATTGGTGATGAGCTGGGTCTGTGTGATTCCCCCCATTGGTGATGAGCTGGGTCTGTGTGATTCCCTCCATTGGTGATGAGCTGGGTCTGAGTGATTCCCCCCATTGGTGATGAGCTGGGTCTGTGTGATTCCCCCCATTGGTGATGAGCTGGGTCTGAGTGATTCCCCCCATTGGTGATGTGCTGGGTCTGTGTGATTCCCTCCATTGGTGATGAGCTGGGTCTGAGTGATTCCCCCCATTGGTGATGAGCTGGGTCTGTGTGATTCCCCCCATTGGTGATGAGCTGGGTCTGTGTGATTCCCCCCATTGGTGATGAGCTGGGTCTGTGTGATTCCCCCCCATTGGTGATGAGCTGGGTCTGTGTGATTCCCCCATTGGTGATGAGCTGGGTCTGTGTGATTCCCCCATTGGTGATGAGCTGGGTCTGTGTGATTCCCCCATTGGTGATGAGCTTGGTCTGTGTGATTCCCCCATTGGTGATGAGCTGGGTCTGTGTGAGTCCTCCATTGGTGATGAGCTGGGTCTCTGTGATTATCCCATTGGTGATGAGCTGGGCCTGAGTCATTCCTCCCATTGCCGAAAAGCTGGGTCTGTGTGATTCTCCCCATTGGTGATGAGCTGGGTCTGTGTAATTCTCCCCACTGGTGATGAGCTGGGTCTGTGTGATTCCCCCATTGGTGATGAGCTGGGTCTGTGTGATTCCCCCATTGGTGATGAGCTGGGTCTGTGTGATTCCTCCATTGGTGATGAGCTGGGTCTGTGTGATTCCCCCATTGGTGATGAGCTGGGTCTGTGTGATTCCCCCATTGGTGATGAGCTGGGTCTGTGTGATTCCCCCATTGGTAATGAGCTGGGTCTGTGTGATTCCCCCATTGGTGATGAGCTGGGTCTGTGTGATTCCCCCATTGGTGATGAGCTGGGTCTGTGTGATTCCCCCATTGGTGATGAGCTGGGTCTGTGTGAGTCCTCCATTGGTGATGAGCTGGGTCTCTGTGATTATCCCATTGGTGATGAGCTGGGCCTGAGTCATTCCTCCCATTGCCGAAAAGCTGGGTCTGTGTGATTCTCCCCATTGGTGATGAGCTGGGTCTGTGTAATTCTCCCCACTGGTGATGAGCTGGGTCTGTGTGATTCCCCCATTGGTGATGAGCTGGGTCTGAGTAATTCTCCCCACTGGTGATGAGCTGGGTCTGTGTGATTCTCCCCATTGGTGATGAGCTGGGTCTGTGTGATTCTCCCCACTGGTGATGAGCTGGGTCTGTGTGATTCCCCCATTGGTGATAAGCTGGGTCTGTGTGATTCCCCCATTGTTGATAAGCTGGGTCTGTGTGTTTCTCCCATTGGTGATGAGCTGGGTCTGTGTGATTCCCCCATTGTCAATGAGCTGGGTCCGGGTGATTCCCCCATTGGTGATTAGCTGGGTCTGTGAGATTCACCCCATTAGTGATGAGCTGGGTCTGTGGTATTCTCCCATTGGTTCTGACCTGGGTCTGTGTGATTTCCCCCCATTGGTGATGAGCTGGATCTATTTGATTCCCCTAACTGTTGATGAGCTGGGTCTCTGTGATTCTCCCATTAGTGATGAGCTGGGTCTGAGTGATTCCCCCCATTGGTCATGAGCTGGGTCTGTGTGATTCCCCCCATTGTTGATGAGCTGGGTCTGTGTAATTCCCCCGTTGGCGATGAGCTGGGTCTGTGTGATTCCCCCATTGGTGATGAGCTGGGTCTGTGTGATTCCCGAACTGGTGATGGCTGGGTCTGAGTGATTCCCCCCATTGGTGATGAGCTGGGTCAGTTTGATTCCCCCCATTGGTGATGAGCTGGGTCTGAATTATTCCCCCCATTGGTGATGAGCGGGATCTGAGTGATTCCCCCCATTGTTGATGAGCTGGGTCTGTGTGATTCCCTCCATTGGTGATGAGCTGGGTCTGTGGATTCTCCCCATTGGCGATGAGCTGGGTCTGTGTGATTCCCCCATTGGTGATGAGCTGGGTCTGTGTGATTCCCCCCGTTGGTGATGAGCTGGGTCTGTGTGATTCTCCCATTGGTGATGAGCTGGGTCTGTGGATTCTCCCCATTGGTGATGAGCTGGGTCTGTGTGATTCCCCCATTGGTGATGAGCTGGGTCTGTGTGATTCCCCCCATTGGTGATGAGCTGGGTCTGTGTAATTCCCCCGTTGGCGATGAGCTGGGTCTGTGTGATTCCCCCCATTGGTGATGAGCTGGGTCTGTGTGATTCTCCCCTTTGGCGATGAGCTGGGTCTGTGTGATTCCCCCATTGGTGATGAGCTGGGTCCTTGTGATTCCCCCATTGGTGTTCAGCTGGGTCTGTGTAATTCCCCCGTTGGCAATGAGCTGGGTCTGACTGATTCCCCCCATTGGTGATGAGCTGGGTCAGTTTGATTCCCCCCATTGGTGATGAGCTGGGTCTGAATTATTCCACCCATTGGTGATGAGCTGGGTCTGAATTATTCCCCCCATTGGTGATGAGCTGGGTCAGTTTGATTCCCCCCATTGGTGATGAGCTGGGTCTGAATTATTCCCCCCATTGGTGATGAGCTGGGTCTGAATTATTCCCCCCATTGGTGATGAGCTGGGTCTGAATTATTCCCCCCATTGGTGATGAGCTGGGTCAGTTTGATTCCCCCCATTGGTGATGAGCTGGGTCTGAATTATTCCCCCCATTGGTGATGAGCTGGGTCTGTGTGATTATCCCATTGGTGATGATCTGCGTATGTGTGATTCCCCCCATTATTGATGAGCTGGGTCTGTGTGATGCTCCCATTGTTGATGACCTGGGTCTGTGTGATTCCCCCCATTGGTGATGAGCTGGATCTGTGTGATTCTCCCCATTGGTGATGAGCCGGGTCTGTGTGATTCCCCATTGGTGATGAGCTGGGTCTGTGTGATTCTCCCATTGGTGTTCAGCTGGGTCTGTGTGATTCTGCCATTAGTGATGAGCTGTGTCTGTGTGATTCTCCCGTTGGTGATGACCTGGGTCTGTGTGATTCCCCCCATTGTTGATGAGCTGGGTCTGTGTGATTCCCCCCATTAGTGATGAGCTGTGTCTGTGTGATTCTCCCATTGGTGATGACCTGGGTCTGTGTGATTCCCCCCATTGTTGATGAGCTGGATCTGTGTGATTCACCCCATTGGTGATGAGCTGGGTCTGTGAAATTCTCCCATTGGTGATGAGCTGGGTCTGTGTGATTCCCCCCTTTGGTGATGAGCTGGGTCTGTGAAATTCTCCCATTGGTGATGAGCTGGGTCTGTGTGATTCCCCCATTGGTATTGAGCTGGGTCTGTGTGATTCCCCCATTGGTGATGAGCTGGGTCTGTGAGATTCACCCCATTAGTGATGAGCTGGGTCTGTGGTATTCTCCCATTGGTGATGACCTGGGTCTGTGTGATTCCCCCCCATTGGTGATGAGCTGGATCTATTTGATTCCCCTAACTGTTGATGAGCTGGGTCTCTGTGATTCTCCCATTGGTGATGAGCTGGGTCTGAGTGATTCCCCCCATTGGTCATGAGCTGGGTCTGTTTGATTCCCCCATTGGTGATGAGCTGGGTCTGTATGATTCTCCCATTGGTGTTCAGCTGGGTCTGTGTGATTCCCCCTATTGGTGATGAGCTGGGTCTGTGTGATTCCCCCATTGGTGATGAGCTGGGTCTGTGTGATTCCCCCCATTGGTGATGAGCTGGGTCTGAGTGATTCCCCCCATTGGTGATGAGCTGGGTCTGTGTGATTCCCCCATTGGTGATGAGCTGGGTCTGTGTGATTCCCTCCATTGGTGATGAGCTGGGTCTGAGTGATTCCCCCCATTGGTGATGAGCTGGGTCTGTGTGATTCCCCCCATTGGTGATGAGCTGGGCCTGTGTGATTCCCCCATTGGTGATGAGCTGGGTCTGTGTGATTCCCCCATTGGTGATGAGCTGGGTCTGTGTGATTCCCCCATTGGTGATGAGCTGGGTCTGTGTGATTCCCCCATTGGTAATGAGCTGGGGCTGTGTGATTCCCCCATTGGTGATGAGCTGGGTCTCTCTGATTATCCCATTGGTGATGAGCTGGGTCTGAGTGATTCCCCCATTGGTGATGAGCTGGGCCTGAGTGATTCCTCCCATTGCCGAAAAGCTGGGTCTGTGTGATTCTCCCCATTGGTGATGAGCTGGGTCTGTGTGATTCCCCCCATTGGTGATGAGCTGGGTCTGTGTGATTCCCCCCATTGGTGATGAGCTGGATCTATTTGATACCCCTAACTGTTGACGAGCTGGGTCTCTGTGATTCTCCCATTGGTGATGAGCTGGGTCTGAGTGATTCCCCCCATTGGTCATGAGCTGGGTCTGTGTGATTACCCCCATTGGTGATGAGCTGGGTCTGTGTAATTCCCCCGTTGGCGATGAGCTGGGTCTGTGTGATTTCCCCATTGGTGATGAGCTGGGTCTGTGTGATTCCCCCATTGGTGTTCAGCTGGGTCTGTGTAATTCCCCCGTTGGCGATGAGCTGGGTCTGTGTGATTCCCCCATTGGTGATGAGCTGGGTCTTTTTGATTCCCCCATTGGTGTTCAGCTGGGTCTGTCTGATTCCCGAACTGGTGATGGCTGGGTCTGAGTGATTCCCCCCATTGGTGATGAGCTGGGTCTGTGTGATTCCCCCATTGGTGATGAGCTGGGTCTGTGTGATTCCCCCATTGGTGATGAGCTGGGTCTGTGTGATTCCCCCATTGGTGATGAGCTGGATCTGTGTGATTCTCCCATTGGTGATGACCTGGGTCTGTGTGATTCCCCCCATTGTTGATGAGCTGGATCTGTGTGATTCTCCCATTGGTGATGAGCTGGGTCTGTGTGATTCTCCAATTGGTGATATACTGGGTGTGTGTGATTCACCCATTGGTGATGATCTGGGCCTGAGTGATACCCCCGATTGCCGAAAAGCTGGGTCTGTGTGGTTCTCCCCATTTGTGATGAGCTGGGTCTGTGGGATTCCCCCCCATTGGTGTTGAGCTGGGTCTGTGTGATTCCCCCATTGGTGATGAGCTGTGTCTGTGTGATTCCCCCATTGGTGATGAGCTGGGTTTGTGTGATTCTCCCATTGATGATGAGCTGGATCTGTGTGATTCCCCCATTGATGATGAGCTGGGCCTGAGTGATTCCCCCCATTGCCGAAAAGCTGGGTCTGTGTGATTCTCCTCATTGGTGATGAGCTGGTTCTGTGTGATTCTCCCCACTGGTGATGAGCTGGGTCTGTCTTATTCTCCCCATTGGTCATGAGCTCGCTCTGTGTGATTCCCTCTTTGGTGATGAGCTGGGAGTGTGTGATTCCCCCATTAGAGATGAGCGTGGTCTGAGTGAATCCCCCCATTGGTGATGAGCTGTGTCTGTGTGATTCCCCCATTGATGAGCTGGGTCTGTGTGATTCCCCAACTGGTGATGAGCTGGGACTGTGTGATTCCCCCCATTGGTGATGAGCTGGGTCTGAGTGATTCCCCCCATTGGTGATGAGCTGGGTCTGAGTGATTCCCCCCATTGGTGATGAGCTGGGTCTGTGTGATTCCCCCCATTGGTGATGAGCTGGGTCTGTGTGATTCCCCCCATTGGTGATGAGCTGGGTCTGTGTGATTCCCTCCATTGGTGATGAGCTGGGTCTGAGTGATTCCCCCCATTGGTGATGAGCTGGGTCTGTGTGATTCCCCCCATTGGTGATGAGCTGGGTCTGAGTGATTCCCCCCATTGGTGATGAGCTGGGTCTGTGTGATTCCCTCCATTGGTGATGAGCTGGGTCTGAGTGATTCCCCCCATTGGTGATGAGCTGGGTCTGTGTGATTCCCCCCATTGGTGATGAGCTGGGTCTGTGTGATTCCCCCCATTGGTGATGAGCTGGGTCTGTGTGATTCCCCCCCATTGGTGATGAGCTGGGTCTGTGTGATTCCCCCATTGGTGATGAGCTGGGTCTGTGTGATTCCCCCATTGGTGATGAGCTGGGTCTGTGTGATTCCCCCATTGGTGATGAGCTTGGTCTGTGTGATTCCCCCATTGGTGATGAGCTGGGTCTGTGTGAGTCCTCCATTGGTGATGAGCTGGGTCTCTGTGATTATCCCATTGGTGATGAGCTGGGCCTGAGTCATTCCTCCCATTGCCGAAAAGCTGGGTCTGTGTGATTCTCCCCATTGGTGATGAGCTGGGTCTGTGTAATTCTCCCCACTGGTGATGAGCTGGGTCTGTGTGATTCCCCCATTGGTGATGAGCTGGGTCTGTGTGATTCCCCCATTGGTGATGAGCTGGGTCTGTGTGATTCCTCCATTGGTGATGAGCTGGGTCTGTGTGATTCCCCCATTGGTGATGAGCTGGGTCTGTGTGATTCCCCCATTGGTGATGAGCTGGGTCTGTGTGATTCCCCCATTGGTAATGAGCTGGGTCTGTGTGATTCCCCCATTGGTGATGAGCTGGGTCTGTGTGATTCCCCCATTGGTGATGAGCTGGGTCTGTGTGATTCCCCCATTGGTGATGAGCTGGGTCTGTGTGAGTCCTCCATTGGTGATGAGCTGGGTCTCTGTGATTATCCCATTGGTGATGAGCTGGGCCTGAGTCATTCCTCCCATTGCCGAAAAGCTGGGTCTGTGTGATTCTCCCCATTGGTGATGAGCTGGGTCTGTGTAATTCTCCCCACTGGTGATGAGCTGGGTCTGTGTGATTCCCCCATTGGTGATGAGCTGGGTCTGAGTAATTCTCCCCACTGGTGATGAGCTGGGTCTGTGTGATTCTCCCCATTGGTGATGAGCTGGGTCTGTGTGATTCTCCCCACTGGTGATGAGCTGGGTCTGTGTGATTCCCCCATTGGTGATAAGCTGGGTCTGTGTGATTCCCCCATTGTTGATAAGCTGGGTCTGTGTGTTTCTCCCATTGGTGATGAGCTGGGTCTGTGTGATTCCCCCATTGTCAATGAGCTGGGTCCGGGTGATTCCCCCATTGGTGATTAGCTGGGTCTGTGAGATTCACCCCATTAGTGATGAGCTGGGTCTGTGGTATTCTCCCATTGGTTCTGACCTGGGTCTGTGTGATTTCCCCCCATTGGTGATGAGCTGGATCTATTTGATTCCCCTAACTGTTGATGAGCTGGGTCTCTGTGATTCTCCCATTAGTGATGAGCTGGGTCTGAGTGATTCCCCCCATTGGTCATGAGCTGGGTCTGTGTGATTCCCCCCATTGTTGATGAGCTGGGTCTGTGTAATTCCCCCGTTGGCGATGAGCTGGGTCTGTGTGATTCCCCCATTGGTGATGAGCTGGGTCTGTGTGATTCCCGAACTGGTGATGGCTGGGTCTGAGTGATTCCCCCCATTGGTGATGAGCTGGGTCAGTTTGATTCCCCCCATTGGTGATGAGCTGGGTCTGAATTATTCCCCCCATTGGTGATGAGCGGGATCTGAGTGATTCCCCCCATTGTTGATGAGCTGGGTCTGTGTGATTCCCTCCATTGGTGATGAGCTGGGTCTGTGGATTCTCCCCATTGGCGATGAGCTGGGTCTGTGTGATTCCCCCATTGGTGATGAGCTGGGTCTGTGTGATTCCCCCCGTTGGTGATGAGCTGGGTCTGTGTGATTCTCCCATTGGTGATGAGCTGGGTCTGTGGATTCTCCCCATTGGTGATGAGCTGGGTCTGTGTGATTCCCCCATTGGTGATGAGCTGGGTCTGTGTGATTCCCCCCATTGGTGATGAGCTGGGTCTGTGTAATTCCCCCGTTGGCGATGAGCTGGGTCTGTGTGATTCCCCCCATTGGTGATGAGCTGGGTCTGTGTGATTCTCCCCTTTGGCGATGAGCTGGGTCTGTGTGATTCCCCCATTGGTGATGAGCTGGGTCCTTGTGATTCCCCCATTGGTGTTCAGCTGGGTCTGTGTAATTCCCCCGTTGGCAATGAGCTGGGTCTGACTGATTCCCCCCATTGGTGATGAGCTGGGTCAGTTTGATTCCCCCCATTGGTGATGAGCTGGGTCTGAATTATTCCACCCATTGGTGATGAGCTGGGTCTGAATTATTCCCCCCATTGGTGATGAGCTGGGTCAGTTTGATTCCCCCCATTGGTGATGAGCTGGGTCTGAATTATTCCCCCCATTGGTGATGAGCTGGGTCTGAATTATTCCCCCCATTGGTGATGAGCTGGGTCTGAATTATTCCCCCCATTGGTGATGAGCTGGGTCAGTTTGATTCCCCCCATTGGTGATGAGCTGGGTCTGAATTATTCCCCCCATTGGTGATGAGCTGGGTCTGTGTGATTATCCCATTGGTGATGATCTGCGTATGTGTGATTCCCCCCATTATTGATGAGCTGGGTCTGTGTGATGCTCCCATTGTTGATGACCTGGGTCTGTGTGATTCCCCCCATTGGTGATGAGCTGGATCTGTGTGATTCTCCCCATTGGTGATGAGCCGGGTCTGTGTGATTCCCCATTGGTGATGAGCTGGGTCTGTGTGATTCTCCCATTGGTGTTCAGCTGGGTCTGTGTGATTCTGCCATTAGTGATGAGCTGTGTCTGTGTGATTCTCCCGTTGGTGATGACCTGGGTCTGTGTGATTCCCCCCATTGTTGATGAGCTGGGTCTGTGTGATTCCCCCCATTAGTGATGAGCTGTGTCTGTGTGATTCTCCCATTGGTGATGACCTGGGTCTGTGTGATTCCCCCCATTGTTGATGAGCTGGATCTGTGTGATTCACCCCATTGGTGATGAGCTGGGTCTGTGAAATTCTCCCATTGGTGATGAGCTGGGTCTGTGTGATTCCCCCCTTTGGTGATGAGCTGGGTCTGTGAAATTCTCCCATTGGTGATGAGCTGGGTCTGTGTGATTCCCCCATTGGTATTGAGCTGGGTCTGTGTGATTCCCCCATTGGTGATGAGCTGGTTCTGTGTGATTCCCCCATTCGTGATGAGCTGGATCTGTGTGATTCTCCCATTGGTGATGACCTGGGTCTGTGTGATTCCCCCCATTGTTGATGAGCTGGATCTGTGTGATTCTCCCATTGGTGATGAGCTGGGTCTGTGTGATTCTCCCATTGGTGATGAGCTGGGTCTGTGTGATTCCCCCCATTGGTGATGAGCTGGGTCTGTGTGATTATCCCATTGGTGCTGAGCTGGGTCTGTGTGATTCCCCCATTGGTGATGATCTGGGCCTGAGTGATACCCCCCATTGCCAAAAAGCTAGGTCTGTGTGGTTCTCCACATTGGTGATGAGCTGTGTCTGTGTGATTCCCCCATTGGTGATGAGCTGAGTCTGTGTTATTCTCCCATTGGTGATGAGCTGGGTCTGTGTGATTCACCCCATTGGTGATGAGCTGGGTCTGTGTGATTCCCCCCATTGGTGATCAGTTGGATCTGTGTGATTCCCCCATTGATGATGAGCTGGGCCTGAGTGATTCCCCCCATTGCCAAAAAGCTGGGTCTGTGGATTCTCCCCATTGGTGATGAGCTGGGTCTGTGTGATTCTCCCCACTGTTGATGAGCTGGGTCTGTGTGATTCTCCTCATTGGTGATGAGCTGGGTCTGTGTCATTCTCCCCATTGGTGATGAGCTGGGTCTGTCTTATTCTCCCCATTGGTCATGAGCTCGCTCTGTGTGATTCCCTCTTTGGTGATGAGCTGGGAGTGTGTGATTCCCCCATTAGCGATGAGCTTAGTCTGAGTGATTCCACCCATTGGTGATGAGCTGGGTCTGTTTGATTCCCCCCATTGGTGATGAGCTCTGTCTGTGTGATTCCCTCTTTGGTGATGAGCTGGATCTGAGTGATTACCGCCATTGGTGATGAGCTTGGTCTGTGTGATTCCCTCCATTGGTGATGAGCTGGGTCTGAGTGATTCCCCCCATTGGTGATGAGCTGGGTCTGTGTGATTCCCCCCATTGGTGATGAGCTGGGTATGTGTGATTTCCCCATTGGTGATAAGCTGGGTCTGTGTGTTTCTCCCATTGGTGATGAGCTGGGTCTGTGTGATTCCCCCATTGCTAATGAGCTGGGTCTCTGTGATTCCCCCATTGGTGATGAGCTGGGTCTGTGTGATTTCCCCATTGGTGATAAGCTGGGTCTGTGTGATTCCCCCATTGGTGATGAGCTGGGTCTGTGTGATTCCCCCATTGCTAATGAGCTGGGTCTCTGTGATACCCCCATTGGTGATGAGCTGGGTCTGTGTGATTCCCCCATTGCTAATGAGCTGGGTCTCTGTGATTCCCCCATTGCTAATGAGCTGGGTCTGTGTGATTCCCCCCATTGGTGATGAGCTGGGTCTGTGTGATTCCCCCCATTGGTGATGAGCTGGGTCTGTGTGATTCCCCCATTGGTGATGAGCTGGGTCTGTGTGATTCCCCCATTGCTAATGAGCTGGGTCTCTGTAATTCCCCCATTGGTGATGAGCTGGGTCTGTGTGATTCCCCCATTGGTGATAAGCTGGGTCTGTGTGTTTCTCCCATTGGTGATATGCTGGGACTGTGTGATTCCCCCATTGGTGATGAGCTGGGTCTGTGTGATTCCCCCATTGCCGAAAAGCTGGGTCTGTGTGATTCCCCCATTGGTGATGAGCTGGGTCTGTGTGATTCCCCCATTGCCGAAAAGCTGGGTCTGTGTGATTCTCCCCATTGGTGATGAGCTGGGTCTGTGTGATTCCCCCATTGGTGATGACCTGGGTCTGTGTGATTCCCCCATTGGTGATGAGCTGGGTCTGTGTGATCCCCCCATTGGTGATGAGCTGGGTCTGTGTGTTTCTCCCATTGGTGATATGCTGGGTCTGTGTGATTCCCCCCATTGGTGATGAGCTGGGTCTGTGTGATTCTCCCCATTGGTGATGAGCCGGGTCTGTGTGATTCCCCCATTGGTGATGAGCTGGGTCTGTGTGATTCTCCCATTGGTGTTGAGCTGGGTCTGTGTGATTCTGCCATTAATGATGAGCCGGGTCTGTGTGATTCCCCCATTGGTGATGAGCTGGATCTGTGTGTTTCTCCCATTGGTGATGAGCTGGGTCTGTGTGATTCTCCCCATTGGTGATGAGCCGCGTCTGTGTGATTCCCCCATTGGTGATGAGCTTGGTCTGTGTGATTCCCCCCATTAGTGATGAGCTGTGTCTGTGTGATTCTCCCATTGGTGATGACCTGGGTCAGTGTGATTCCCCCCATTGTTGATGAGCTGGATCTGTGTGATTCCCCCATTTGGTGATGAGCTGGGTCTGTGTCATTCTCCCATTGTTGATGAGCTGGGTCTGTGTGATTCCCCCATTGGTATTGAGCTGGGTCTGTGTGATTCCCCCATTGGTGATGAGCTGGTTCTGTGTGATTCCCCCATTGGTGATGAGCTGGATCTGTGTGACTCTCCCATTGGTGATGACCTGGGTCTGTGTGATTCCCCCCATTGTTGATGAGCTGGATCTGTGTGATTCTCCCATTGGTGATGAGCTGGGTCTGTGTGATTCCCCCCTTTGGTGATGAGCTGGGTCTGTGTGATTATCCCATTGGTGATGAGCTGGGTCTGTGTGATTCCCCCATTGGTGATGATCTGGGCCTGAGCGATACCCCCCATTGCCAAAAAGCTAGGTCTGTGTGGTTCTCCACAGTGGTGATGAGCTGGGTTTGTGTGATTCACCCCACTGGTGATGAGCTGTGTCTGTGTGATTCCCCCATTGGTGATGAGCTGGGTCTGAGTGATTCCCCCATTGGTGAAGAGCTGGGACTGAGTGATTCCTCCCATTGCCGAAAAGCTGGGTCTGTGTGATTCTCTACATTGGTGATGAGCTGGGTCTGTGTGATTCTCCCCACTGGTGATGAGCTGGGTCTGTGTGATTCCCCCATTGGTGATAAGCTGGGTCTGTGTGTTTCTCCCATTGGTGATGTGCGGGGACTGTGTGATTCCCCCATTGGTGATGAGCTGGATCTGTGTGTTTCTCCCATTGGTGATGAGCTGGGACTGTGTGATTCCCCCATTGGTGATGAGCTGGGTCTGTGTGTTCCTCCCATTGGTGATATGCTGGGTCTGTGTGATTCCCCGCATTGGTGATGAGCTGGATCTGTGTGATTCTCCCCATTGGTGATGAGCTGGGTCTGTGTGATTCCCCCATTGGTGATGAGCTGGGTCTGTGTGATTCTCCCATTGGTGTTGAGCTGGGTCTGTGTGATTCCCCCCATTGTTGATGAGCTGGGTCTGTGTGATTCCCCCCATTAGTGATGAGCTGTGTCTGTGTGATTCTCCCATTGGTGATGACGTGGGTCTGTGTGATTCCCCCCATTGTTGATCAGCTGGATCTGTGTGATTCTCCCATTGGTGATGAGCTGGGTCTGTGTGATTCCCCCCATTGTTGATCAGCTGGATCTGTGTGATCTCCCATTGGTGATGAGCTGGGGCTGTGTGATTCCCCCATTGTTGATAAGCTGGGTCTGTGTGTTTCCCCCATTGTTGATAAGCTGGGTCTGTGTGTTTCTCCCATTGTCAATGAGCTGGGTCTGTGTGATTCCCCCATTGTCAATGAGCTGGGTCTGAGTGATTCCCCCCATTGGTCATGAGCTGGGTCTGTCTGATTCCCCCCATTGGTGATGAGCTTGGTCTGTGTGATTCCCTCCATTGGTGGTGAGCTGGGTCTGAGTGATTCCCCCCATTGGTGATGAGCTGGGTCTGTGTGATTCCCCCCATTGGTGATGAGCTGAGTCTGTGTGATTTCCCCATTGGTGATAAGCTGGGTCTGTGTGTTTCTCCCATTGGTGATGAGCTGGGTCTCTGTGATTCCCCCATTGCTAATGAGCTAGGTCTCTGTGATTCCCCCATTGGTGATAAGCTGGGTCTGTGTGATTTCCCCATTGGTGATAAGCTGGGTCTGTGTGATTCCCCCATTGGTGATGAGCTGGGTCTGTTTGATTCCCCCATTGCTAATGAGCTGGGTCTCTGTGATTCCCCCATTGGTGATGAGCTGGGTCTCTGTGATTCCCCCATTGCTAATGAGCTGGGTCTGTCTGATTCCCCCCATTGGTGATGAGCTGGGTCTGTGTGATTCCCCCCATTGGTGATGAGCTGGGTCTGTGTGATTCCCCCATTGGTGATGAGCTGGGTCTGTGTGATTCCCCCATTGCTAATGAGCTGGGTCTCTGTGATGCCCCCATTGGTGATGAGCTGGGTCTGTGTGTTTCTCCCATTGGTGATATGCTGGGACTGTGTGATTCCCCCATTGGTGATGAGTTGGGTCTGTGTGATTCCCCCATTGCCGAAAAGCTGGGTCTGTGTGATTCTCCCCATTGGTGATGTGCTGGGACTGTGTGATTCCCCCATTGGTGATGAGCTGGGTCTGTGTGATTCCCCCATTGGTGATGAGCTGGGTCTGTGTGTTTCTCCCATTGGTGATATGCTGGGTCTGTGTGATTCCCCCCATTGGTGATGAGCTGGATCTGTGTGTTTCTCCCATTGGTGATGAGCTGGGTCTGTGTGATTCTCCCCATTTTTGATGAGCCGGGACTGTGTGATTCCCCCATTGGTGATGAGCTGGGTCTGTGTGATTCTCCCATTGGTGTTGAGCTGGGTCTGTGTGATTCTGCCATTAGTGATGAGCCGGGTCTGTGTGATTGCCCCATTGGTGATGAGCTGGATCTGTGTGTTTCTCCCATTGGTGATGAGCTGGGTCTGTGTGATTCTCCCCATTGGTGATGAGCCGGGTCTGTGTGATTCCCCCATTGGTGATGAGCTGGGTCTGTGTGATTCCCCCCATTGGTGATGAGCTGTGTCTGTGTGATTCTCCCATTGGTGATGACCTGGGTCTGTGTGATTCCCCCCATTGTTGATGAGCTTGGTCTGTGTGATTCCCCCCATTAGTGATGAGCTGTGTCTGTGTGATTCTCCCATTGGTGATGACCTGGGTCAGTGTGATTCCCCCCATTGTTGATGAGCTGGATCTGTGTGATTCTCCTATTTGTGATGAGCTGGGTCTGTGTGATTCCCCCCTTTGGTGATGAGCTGGGTCTGTGTGATTCTCCCATTGGCGATGAGCTCGGTCTGTGTGATTCTCCTATTGGTGATGAGCTGGGTCTGTGTGATTCCCCCATTGGTGATGAGCTGGTTCTGTGTGATTCCCCCATTGGTGATGAGCTGGATCTGTGTGATTCTCCCATTGGTGATGACCTGGGTCTGTGTGATTCCCCTCATTGTTGATGAGCTGGATCTGTGTGATTCTCCCATTGGTGATGAGCTGGGTCTGTGTGATTCTCCCATTGGTTATGAGCTGGGTCTGTGTGATTCCCCCCTTTGGTGATGAGCTGGGTCTGTGTGATTATCCCATTGGTGATGAGCTGGGTCTGTGTGATTCCCCCATTGGTGATGAGCTGGGTCTGTGTGATTCCCCCATTGGTGAAGAGCTGGGCCTGAGTGATTCCTCCCATTGCCGAAAAGCTGGGTCTGTGTGATTCTCCCCACTGGTGATGAGCTGGGTCTGTGTGATTCCCCCATTGGTGATAAGCTGGGTCTGTGTGATTCTCCTATTGGTGATGAGCTGGGACTGTGTGTTTCTCCCATTGGTGATGTGCGGGGACTGTGTGATTCCCCCATTGGTGATGAGCTGGATCTGTGTGTTTCTCCCATTGGTGATGAGCTGGGTCTGTGTGTTCCTCCCATTGGTGATATGCTGGGTCTGTGTGATTCCCCCATTGGTGATGAGCTGGATCTGTGTGATTCTCCCCATTGGTGATGAGCTGGGTCTGTGTGATTCCCCCAATGGTGATGAGCTGGGTCTGTGTGATTCTCCCATTGGTGTTGAGCTGGGTCTGTGTAATTCTGCCATTAGTGATGAGCTGTGTCTGTGTGATTCTCCCATTGGTGATGACCTGGGTCTGTGTGATTCCCCCCATTGTTGATGAGCTGGGTCTGTGTGATTCCCCCCATTAGTGATGAGCTGTGTCTGTGTGATTCTCCCATTGGTGATGACGTGGGTCTGTGTGATTCCCCCCATTGTTGATGAGCTGGATCTGTGTGATTCTCCCATTGGTGATGAGCTGGGTCTGTGTGATTCTCCCATTGGTGATGACGTGGGTCTGTGTGATTCCCCCCATTGTTGATGAGCTGGATCTGTGTGATTCTCCCATTGGTGATGAGCTGGGTCTGTGTGATTCCCCCCTTTGGTGATGAGCTTGATCTGTGTGATTCCCCCATTGGTAATGAGCTGGGGCTGTGTGATTCCCCCATTGTTGATGAGCTGGATCTGTGTGATTCTCCCATTGGTGATGAGCTGGGTCTGTGTGATTCCCCCCTTTGGTGATGAGCTTGATCTGTGTGATTCTCCCATTGGTGATGACGTGGGTCTGTGTGATTCCCCCCATTGTTGATGAGCTGGGTCTGTGTGTTTCTCCCATTGGTGATGTGCTGGGACTGTGTGATTCCCCCATTGTCAATGAGCTGGGTCTGTGTGATTCCCCCATTGGTGATGACGTGGGTCTGTGAGATTCACCCCATTAGTGATGAGCTGGGTCTGTGTGATTCTCCCATTGGTGATGACGTGGGTCTGTGAGATTCACCCCATTAGTGATGAGCTGGGTCTGTGGTATTCTCCCATTGGTGACGACCTGGGTCTGTGTGATTCCCCCCATTGGTGATGAGCTGGATCTATTTGATTCCCCTAACTGTTGATGAGCTGGGTCTCTGTGATTCTCCCATTGGTGATGAGCTGGGTCTGAGTGATTCCCCCCATTGGTCATGAGCTGGGTCTGTGTGATTCCCCCATTGGTGATGAGCTGGGTCTGTGTGATTCTCCCATTGGTGTTCAGCTGGGTCTGTGTGATTCCCCCATTGGTGATGAGCTGGATCTGTGTGTTTCTCCCATTGGTGATGAGCCGGGTCTGTGTGATTCACCCCAGTAGTGATGAGCTGGGTCTGTGGTATTCTCCCATTGGTGATGACCTGGGTCTGTGTGATTCCCCCCATTGGTGATGAGCTGGATCTATTTGATTCCCCTAACTGTTGATGAGCTGGGTCTCTGTGATTCTCCCATTGGTGATGAGCTGGGTCTGAGTGATTCCCCCCATTGGTCATGAGCTGGGTCTGTGTGATTCCCCCATTGGTGATGAGCTGGGTCTGTGTGATTCTCCCATTGGTGTTCAGCTGGGTCTGTGTGATTCCCCCATTGGTGATGAGCTGGGTCTGAGTGATTCTCCTATTGGTGATGACCTGGGTCTGTGTGATTCCCCCCATTGGTGATGAGCTTGGTCTGTGTGATTCCCTCCATTGGTGATGAGCTGGGTCTGAGTGATTCCCCCCATTGGTGATGAGCTGCGTCTGTGTGATTCCCCGCATTGGTGATGAGCTGGGTCTGTGTGATTCCCCCATTGCTAATGAGCTGGGTCTCTCTGATTCCCTCATTGGTGATGAGCTGGGTCTGTGTGATTTCCCCATTGGTGATAAGCTGGGTCTGTGTGATTCCCCCATTGGTGATGAGCTGGGTCTGTGTGATTTCCCCATTGGTGATAAGCTGGGTCTGTGTGTTTCTCCCATTGGTGATAAGCTGGGTCTGTGTGATTTCCCCATTGGTGATAAGCTGGGTCTGTGTGATTTCCCCATTGGTGATAAGCTGGGTCTGTGTGTTTCTCCCATTGGTGATGAGCTGGGTCTGTGTGATTCCCCCATTGCTAATGAGCTGGGTCTCTCTGATTCCCTCATTGGTGATGAGCTGGGTCTGTGTGATTTCCCCATTGGTGATAAGCTGGGTCTGTGTGATTCCCCCATTGGTGATGAGCTGGGTCTGTGTGATTCCCCCATTGCTAATGAGCTGGGTCTCTGTGATTCCCCCATTGGTGATGAGCTGGTCTGTGTGATTTCCCCATTGCTAATGAGCTGGGTCTCTGTGATTCCCCCATTGGTGATGAGCTGGGTCTGTGTGATTCCCCCATTGCTAATGAGCTCGGTCTCTGTGATTTCCCCATTGCTAATGAGCTGGGTCTGTCTGATTCCCCCCATTGGTGATGAGCTGGGTCTGTGTGATTCCCCCCATTGGTGATGAGCTGGGTCTGTGTGATTCCCCCATTGGTGATGAGCTGGGTCTGTGTGATTCCCCCATTGCTAATGAGCTGGGTCTCTGTGATTCCCCCCATTGGTGATGAGCTGGGTCTGTGTGATTCCCCCATTGCCGAAAAGCTGGGTCTGTGTGATTCCCCCATTGGTGATGAGCTGGGTCTGTGTGATTCCCCCATTGCCGAAAAGCTGGGTCTGTGTGATTCCCCCCATTGTTGATGAGCTGGATCTGTGTGATTCTCCCATTGGTGATGAGCTGGGTCTGTGTGATTCTCCCATTGGTGATGAGCTGGGTCTGTGTGATTCCCCCCTTTGGTGATGAGCTGGGTCTGTCTGATTATCCCATTGGTGATGAGCTGGGTCTGTGTGATTCCCCCCTTTGGTGATGAGCTGGGTCTGTCTGATTATCCCATTGGTGATGAGCTGGGTCTGTGTGATTCTCCCATTGGTGATGAGCTGGGTCTGTGTGTTTCTCCCATTGGTGATGAGCTGGGTCTGTGTGATTCCCCCCATTGGTGATGAGCTGGGTCTGTGTGGTCCTCCACATTGGTGATGAGCTGGGTTTGTGTGATTCACCCCACTGGTGATGAGCTGTGTCTGTGTGATTCACCCATTGGTGATGAGCTGGGTCTGTGTGATTCCCCCCATTGGTGATGAGCTGGGTCTGAGTGATTCCCCCCATTGGTGATGAGCTGGGTCTGTGTGATTCCCCCATTGGTGATGAGCTGGGTCTGAGTGATTCCCCCATTGGTGAAGAGCTGGGCCTGAGTGGTTCCTCCCATTGCCGAAAAGCTGGGTCTGTGTGATTCTCCCCATTGGTGATGAGCTGGGTCTCTGTGATTCTCCCCACTGGTGATGAGCTGGGTCTGTGTGATTCCCCCATTGGTGATAAGCTGGGTCTGTGTGTTTCTCCCATTGGTGATGTGCGGGGACTGTGTGATTCCCCCATTGGTGATGAGCTGGGTCTGTGTGATTCTCCCATTGGTGATGAGCTGGGTTTGTGTGTTTCTCCCATTGGTGATGAGCTGGGACTGTGTGTTCCTCCCATTGGTGATATGCTGGGTCTGTGTGATTCCCCGCATTGGTGATGAGCCGGGTCTGTGTGATTCCCCCATTGGTGATGAGCCGGGTCTGTGTGATTCCCCCATTGGTGATGAGCTGGGTCTGTGTGATTCTCCCATTGGTGTTGAGCTGGGTCTATGTCATTCTCCCATTGGTGTTGAGCTGGGTCTGTGTGATTCCCCCATTGGTGATGAGCTGGGTCTGTGTGATTCTCCCATTGGTGATGAGCCGGGTCTGTGTGATTCCCCCATTGGTGATGAGCTGGGTCTGTGTGATTCTCCCATTGGTGTTGAGCTGGGTCTGTGTGATTCTGCCATTAGTGATGAGCTGTGTCTGTGTGATTCTCCCATTGGTGATGACCTGGGTCTGTGTGATTCCCCCCATTGTTGATGAGCTGGGTCTGTGTGATTCCCCCCATTGTTGATGAGCTGGATCTGTGTGATTCTCCCATTGGTGATGAGCTGGGTCTGTGTGATTCCCCCCTTTGGTGATGAGCTTGGTCTGTGTGATTCCCCCATTGGTAATGAGCTCGGGCTGTGTGATTCCCCCATTGTTGATAAGCTGGGTCTGTGTGTTTCTCCCATTGGTGATGAGCTGGGTCTGAGTGATTCCCCCATTGTCAATGAGCTGGGTCCGGGTGATTCCCCCATTGGTGATTAGCTGGGTCTGTGAGATTCACCCCATTAGTGATGAGCTGGGTCTGTGGTATTCTCCCATTGGTGATGACCTGGGTCTGTGTGATTCCCCCCAAATGGTGATGAGCTGGGACTGTGTGATTCCCCCATTGGTGATGAGCTGGGTCTGTGTGATTCTCCCATTGGTGATGAGCTGGGTCTGAGTGATTCCCCCCATTGGTCATGAGCTGGGTCTGTGTGATTCCCCCATTGGTGATGAGCTGGGTCTGTGTGATTCCCCCCATTGGTGATGAGCTGGGTCTGAGTGATTCCCCCCATTGGTGATGAGCTGGATCTGAGTGATTCCCCCCATTGTTGATGACCTGGGTCTGTGTGATTCCCTCCATTGGTGATGAGCTGGGTCTCTGTGATTCTCCCATTGGTGATGAGCTGGGTCTGAGTGATTCCCCCCATTGGTCATGAGCTGGGTCTGTGTGATTCCCCCATTGGTGATGACCTGGGTCTGTGTGATTCCCCCATTGATGATGAGCTGGGCCTGTGTGATTCCCCCATTGGTGATGAGCTGGGTCTGTGTGATTCCCCCATTGGTGTTGAGCTGGGTCTGTGTGATTCCCCCATTGGTAATGAGCTGGGGCTGTGTGATTCCCCCCATTGGTGATGAGCTGGGTCTGTGTGTTTCTCCCATTGGTGATGAGCTGGGTCTGTGTGATTCCCCCATTGGTGATGAGCTGGGTCTGTGTGATTCCCCCATTGGTAATGAGCTGGGCCTGCGTGATTCCCCCCATTGGTGATGAGCTGGGTCTGTGTGATTCCCCCCATTGGTGATGAGCTGGGTCTGTGTGTTTCTCCCATTGGCGATGAGCTGGGTCTGTGTGATTCCCCCATTGGTAATGAGCTGGGTCTGTGTGATTCCCCCCATTGGTGATGAGCTGGGTCTGTGTGTTTCTCCCATTGGTGATGAGCTGGGTCTGTGTAATTCTCCCATTGGTGATAAGCTGGGTCTGTGTGATTCCCCCATTGTTGATAAGCTGGGTCTGTGTGTTTGTCCCATTGTCAATGAGCTGGGTCCGGGTGATTCCCCCATTGGTGATTAGCTGGGTCTGTGAGATTCACCCCATTAGTGATGAGCTGGGTCTGTGGTATTCTCCCATTGGTGATGACCTGGGTCTGTGTGATTCCCCCCATTGGTGATGAGCTGGATCTATTTGATTCCCCCATTGGTGATGAGCTGGGTCTGTGTGATTCTCCCATTGGTCATGAGCTGGGTCTGTGTGATTCCCCCATTGGTGATGAGCTGGGTCTGTGTGATTCTCCCATTGGTGTTCAGCTGGTGATTCCCCCTATTGGTGATGAGCTGGGTCTGAGTGATTCCCCCCATTGGTGATGAGCTGGGTCTGAGTGATTCCCCCCATTGGTGATGAGCTGGGTCTGAGTGATTCCCCCCATTGGTGATGAGCTGGATCTGAGTGATTCCCCCCATTGGTGATGACCTGGGTCTGTGTGATTCCCCCATTGGTGATGAGCTGGGTCTGAGTGATTCCCCCCATTGGTGATGAGCTGGGTCTGTGTGATTCCCCCCATTGGTGATGAGCTGGGTCTGTGTGATTCCCCCCATTGGTGATGACCTGGGTCTGTGTGATTCCCCCATTGGTGATGAGCTGGGTCTGAGTGATTCCCCCCATTGGTGATGAGCTGGGTCTGTGTGATTCCCCCCATTGGTGATGAGCTGGGCCTGTGTGATTCCCCCATTGGTGATGAGCTGGGTCTGTGTGATTCCCCCATTGGTGATGAGCTGGGTCTGTGTGATTCCCCCATTGGTAATGAGCTGGGGCTGTGTGATTCCCCCATTGGTGATGAGCTGGGTCTGTGTGTTTCTCCCATTGGTGATGAGCTGGGTCTGTGTGATTCCCCCATTGGTGATGAGCTGGGTCTCTGTGATTATCCCATTGGTAATGAGCTGGGGTTGTGTGATTCCCCCATTGGTGATGAGCTGGGTCTCTGTGATTATCCCATTGGTGATGAGCTGGGTCTGTGTGATTCCCCCATTGGTGATAAGCTGGGTCTGTGTGTTTTTCCCATTGGTGATGTGCTGGGTCCGGGTGATTCCCCCATTGGTGATGAGCTGGGTCTGTGAGATTCACCCCATTAGTGATGAGCTGGGTCTGTGGTATTCTCCCATTGGTGATGATCTGGGTCTGTGTGATTCCCCCCATTGGTGATGAGCTGGGACTGTGTGTTTTTCCCATTAGTGATGAGCTGGGTCTGTGTGATTCCCCCATTGGTGATGAGCTGGGTCTGTGAGATTCACCCCATTAGTGATGAGCTGGGTCTGTGGTATTCTCCCATTGGTGATGATCTGGGTCTGTGTGATTCCCCCCCCATTGGTGATGAGCTGGATCTATTTGATTCCCCTAACTGTTGATGAGCTGGGTCTCTGTGATTCTCCCATTGGTGATGAGCTGGGTCTGAGTGATTCCCCCCTTTGGTCATGAGCTGGGTCTGTGTGATTCCCCCCATTGGTGATGAGCTGGGTCTGTGTAATTCCCCCGTTGGCGATGAGCTGGGTCTCTGTGATTCCCCCATTGGTGATGAGCTGGGTCTGTGTGATTCCCCCATTGGTGTTCAGCTGGGTCTGTGTAATTCCCCCGTTGGCGATGAGCTGGGTCTGTGTGATTCCCCCATTGGTGATGAGCTGGGTCTGTGTGATTCCCCCATTGGTGTTCATCTGGGTCTGTGTAATTCCCCCATTGGTGATGAGCTGGGTCTGTGTGATTCCCCCATTGGTGTTCAGCTGGGTCTGTGTGATTCCTGAACTGGTGATGAGCTGGGTCTGAGTGATTCCCCCCATTGGTGATGAGCTGGGTCTGTTTGATTCCCCCCATTGGTGATGCGCTGGGTCTGAATTATTCCCCCCATTGGTGATGAGCGGGATCTGAGTGATTCCCCCCATTGTTGATGAGCTGGGTCTGTGTGATTCCCTCCATTGTTGATGAGCTGGGTTTGAGTGATTCCCCCCATTGGTGATGAGCTGGGTCTGTGTGATTCCCCACATTGGTGATGAGTTGGGTCTGTGTGATTCCCCCGTTGGTGATAAGCTGGGTCTGTGTGTTTCTCCCATTGGTGATGAGCTGGGACTGTGTGATTCTCCAATTGGTGATGAGCGGGGTCTGTGTGATTCCCCCATTGGTGATGAACTGGGCCTGAGTGATACCCCCGATTGCCGAAAAGCTGGGTCTGTATGGTTCTCCCCATTGGTGATGAGCTGGGTCTATGTGATTCTCCCCACTGGTGTTGAGCGGGGTCTGTGTGATTCCCCCATTGGTAATGAGCTGCGTCTGTGTGATTCCCCCATTGGTAATGAGCTGCGTCTGTGTGATTCCCCCATTGGTGATGAGCTGGGTCTGTGTGATTATCCCATTGGTGATGATCTGCGTCTGTGTGATCCCCCCATTATTGATGAGCTGGGTCTGTGTGATGCTCCCATTGTTGATGACCTGGGTCTGTGTGATTCCCCCCATTGGTGATGAGCTGGATCTGTGTGTTTCTCCCATTGGTGATGAGCTGGGTCTGTGTGATTCTCCCCATTGGTGATGAGCCGGGTCTGTGTGATTCCCCCATTGGTGATGAGCTGGGTCTGTGTGATTCTCCCATTGGTGTTCAGCTGGGTCTGTGTGATTCTGCCATTAGTGATGAGCTGTGTCTGTGTGATTCTCCCATTGGTGATGACCTGGGTCTGTGTGATTCCCCCCATTGTTGATGAGCTGGGTCTGTGTGATTCCCCCCATTAGTGATGAGCTGTGTCTGTGTGATTCTCCCATTGGTGATGACCTGGGTCTGTGTGATTCCCCCCATTGTTGATGAGCTGGATCTGTGTGATTCTCCCATTGGTGATGAGCTGGGTCTGTGTGATTCCCCCCTTTGGTGATGAGCTGGGTCTGTGTCATTCTCCCATTGGTGATGAGCTGGGTCTGTGTGATTCCCCCATTGGTATTGAGCTGGGTCTGTGTGATTCCCCCATTGGTGATGAGCTGGTTCTGTGTGATTCCCCCATTCGTGATGAGCTGGATCTGTGTGATTCTCCCATTGGTGATGACCTGGGTCTGTGTGATTCCCCCCATTGTTGATGAGCTGGATCTGTGTGATTCTCCCATTGGTGATGAGCTGGGTCTGTGTGATTCTCCCATTGGTGATGAGCTGGGTCTGTGTGATTCCCCCCTTTGGTGATGAGCTGGGTCTGTGTGATTATCCCATTGGTGCTGAGCTGGGTCTGTGTGATTCCCCCATTGGTGATGATCTGGGCCTGAGTGATACCCCCCATTGCCAAAAAGCTAGGTCTGTGTGGTTCTCCACATTGGTGATGAGCTGGGTCTGTGTGATTCACCCCACTGGTGATGAGCTGTGTCTGTGTGATTCCCCCATTGGTGATGAGCTGAGTCTGTGTTATTCTCCCATTGGTGATGAGCTGGGTCTGTGTGATTCACCCCATTGGTGATGAGCTGGGTCTGTGTGATTCCCCCCATTGGTGATCAGTTGGATCTGTGTGATTCCCCCATTGATGATGAGCTGGGCCTGAGTGATTCCCCCCATTGCCAAAAAGCTGGGTCTGTGGATTCTCCCCATTGGTGATGAGCTGGGTCTGTGTGATTCTCCCCACTGTTGATGAGCTGGGTCTGTGTGATTCTCCCATTGGTGATGACCTGGGTCTGTGTGATTCCCCCCATTGTTGATGAGCTGGATCTGTGTGATTCTCCCATTGGTGATGAGCTGGGTCTGTGTGATTCTCCCATTGGTGATGAGCTGGGTCTGTGTGATTCCCCCCTTTGGTGATGAGCTGGGTCTGTGTGATTCCCCCATTGGTGATGATCTGGGCCTGAGTGATACCCCCCATTGCCAAAAAGCTAGGTCTGTGTGGTTCTCCACATTGGTGATGAGCTGGGTCTGTCTGATTCACCCCACTGGTGATGAGCTGTGTCTGTGTGATTCCCCCATTGGTGATGAGCTGAGTCTGTGTTATTCTCCCATTGTTGATGAGCTGGGTCTGTGTGATTCACCCCATTGGTGATGAGCTGGGTCTGTGTGATTCCCCCCATTGGTGATCAGTTGGATCTGTGTGATTCCCCCATTGATGATGAGCTGGGCCTGAGTGATTCCCCCCATTGCCAAAAAGCTGGGTCCGTGGATTCTCCCCATTGGTGATGAGCTGGGTCTGTGTGATTCTCCCCACTGTTGATGAGCTGGGTCTGTGTGATTCTCCTCATTGGTGATGAGCTGGGTCTGTGTCATTCTCCCCATTGGTGATGAGCTGGGTCTGTCTTATTCTCCCCATTGGTCATGAGCTCGCTCTGTGTGATTCCCTCTTTGGTGATGAGCTGCGAGTGTGTGATTCCCCCATTAGCGATGAGCTTAGTCTGAGTGATTCCACCCATTGGTGATGAGCTGGGTCTGTTTGATTCCCCCCATTGGTGATGAGCTCTGTCTGTGTGATTCCCTCTTTGGTGATGAGCTGGATCTGAGTGACTACCCCCATTGGTGATGAGCTTGGTCTGTGTGATTCCCTCCATTGGTGATGAGCTGGGTCTGAGTGATTCCCCCCATTGGTGATGAGTTGGGTCTGTGTGATTCTCCCATTAGTGATGAGCTGGGTCTGTGTGATTCCCCCATTGGTGATGAGTTGGGTCTGTGTGATTCTCCCATTGGTGATGAGCTGGGTCTGTGTGATTCCCCCATTGGTGATGAGCTGGGTCTGTGTGATTCCCCCGTTGGTGATGAGCTGGGTCTGTGTGATTCCCCCATTGGTGATGAGCTGGGTCTGTGTGATTACCCCATTGGTGATGAGCTGGGTCTGTGTGATTCCCCCGTTGGTGATGAGCTGGGTCTGTGTGATTCCCCCATTGGTGATGAGCTGGGTCTGTGTGATTCTCCCATTGGTGATGAGCTGGGTCTGTGTGATTTCCCCATTGGTGATGAGCTGGGTCTGTGTGATTCCCCCGTTGGTGATGAGCTGGGTCTGTGTGATTTCCCCATTGGTGATGAGCTGGGTCTGTGTGATTCTCCCATTGGTGATGAGCTGGGTCTGTGTGATTCCCCCATTGGTGATGAGCTGGGTCTGTGTGATTCCCCCATTGGTGATGAGCTGGGTCTGTGTGATTCCCCCATTGGTGATGAGCTGGGTCTGTGTGATTTCCCCATTGGTGATCAGCTGGGTCTGTGTGTTTCTCCCATTGGTGATGAGCTGGGTCTGTGTGATTCCCCCATTGCTAATGAGCTGGATCTCTGTGATTCCCCCATTGGTGATGAGCTGGGTCTGTGTGATTTCCCCATTGGTGATAAGCTGGGTCTGTGTGATTCCCCCATTGGTGATGAGCTGGGTCTGTGTGATTCCCCCATTGCTAATGAGCTGGGTCTGTGTGATTACCCCATTGGTAATGAGCTGGGTCTGTGTGATTCCCCCATTGGTGATGAGCTGGGTCTGTGTGATTCCCCCATTGCTAATGAGCTGGGTCTGTGTGATTCCCCCCTTTGGTGATGAGCTGGGTCTGTGTGATTCCCCCCATTGGTGATGAGCTGGGTCTGTGTGATTCCCCCATTGGTGATGAGCTGGGTCTGTGTGATTCCCCCATTGGTGATGAGCTGGGTCTGTGTGTTTCTCCCATTGGTGACATGCTGGGTCTGTGTGATTCCCCCCATTGGTGATGAGCTGGATCTGTGTGTTTCTCCCATTGGTGATGAGCTGGGTCTGTGTGATTCTCCCCATTGGTGATGAGCCGGGTCTGTGTGATTCCCCCATTGGTGATGAGCTGGGTCTGTGTGATTCTCCCATTGGTGTTGAGCTGGGTCTGTGTGATTCTGCCATTAGTGATGAGCCGGGTCTGTGTGATTCCCCCATTGGTGATGAGCTGGATCTGTGTGTTTCTCCCATTGGTGATGAGCTGGGTCTGTGTGATTCCCCCCATTGGTGATGAGCTCTGTCTGTGTGATTCCCTCTTTGGTGATGAGCTGGATCTGAGTGATTCCCCCCATTGGTGATGAGCTTGGTCTGTGTGATTCCCTCCATTGGTGATGAGCTGGGTCTGAGTGATTCACCCCATTGGTGATGAGCTGGGTCTGTGTGATTCCCCCCATTGGTGATGAGCTGGGTCTGTGTGATTCCCCCATTGGTGATGAGCTGGGTCTGTGTGATTCCCCCGTTGGTGATGAGCTGGGTCTGTGTGATTCCCCCATTGGTGATGAGCTGGGTCTGTGTGATTCCCCCATTGGTGATGAGCTGGGTCTGTGTGATTTCCCCATTGGTGATAAGCTGGGTCTGTGTGTTTCTCCCATTGGTGATGAGCTGGGTCTGTGTGATTCCCCCATTGCTAATGAGCTGGATCTCTGTGATTCCCCCATTGGTGATGAGCTGGGTCTGTGTGATTTCCCCATTGGTGATAAGCTGGGTCTGTGTGATTCCCCCATTGGTGATGAGCTGGGTCTGTGTGATTCCCCCATTGCTAATGAGCTGGGTCTGTGTGATTCCCCCCATTGGTGATGAGCTGGGTCTGTGTGATTCCCCCATTGGTGATGAGCTGGGTCTGTGTGATTCCCCCATTGCTAATGAGCTGGGTCTCTGTGATTCCCCCATTGGTGATGAGTTGGGTCTGTGTGTTTCTCCCATTGGTAATATGCTGGGACTGTGTGATTCCCCCATTGGTGATGAGCTGGGTCTGTGTGATTCCCCCATTGCCGAAAAGCTGGGTCTGAGTGATTCTCCCCATTGGTGATGTGCTGGGACTGTGTGATTCCCCCATTGGTGATGAGCTGTGTCTGTGTGATTCCCCCATTGGTGATGAGCTGTGTCTGTATGATTCCCCCCATTGGTGATGACCTGGGTCTGTGTGATTCCCCCATTGGTGATGAGCTGGGTCTGTGTGTTTCTCCCATTGGTGACATGCTGGGTCTGTGTGATTCCCCCCATTGGTGATGAGCTGGATCTGTGTGTTTCTCCCATTGGTGATGAGCTGGGTCTGAGTGATTCACCCCATTGGTGATGAGCTGGGTCTGTGTGATTCCCCCCATTGGTGATGAGTTGGGTCTCTGTGATTCCCCCATTGGTGATGAGCCGGGTCTGTGTGATTCCCCCATTGGTGATGAGCTGGATCTGTGTGTTTCTCCCATTGGTGATGAGCTGGGTCTGTGTGATTCCCCCCATTGGTGATGAGCTGGGTCTGTGTGATTCTCCCTATTGGTGATGAGCTGGGTCTGTGTGATTCCCCCATTGGTGATGAGCTGGGTCTGTGTGATTCCCCCCATTGGTGATGAGCTGTGTCTGTGTGATTCTCCCATTGGTGATGAGCTGGGTCTGTGTGATTCCCCCCATTGGTGATGAGCTGGGTCTGTGTGATTCCCCCCATTAGTGATGAGCTGGGTCTGTGTGATTCCCCCATTGGTGATGAGCTGGGTCTGTGTGATTCCCCCCATTGGTGATGAGCTGTGTCTGTGTGATTCTCCCATTGGTGATGACCTGGGTCAGTGTGATTCCCCCATTGGTGATGAGCTGGATCTGTGTGATTCTCCCATTGGTGATGAGCTGGGTCTGTGTGATTCTCCCATTGGTGATGAGCTGGATCTGTGTGATTATCCCATTGGTGATGAGCTGGGTCTGTGTGATTCCCCCCTTTGGTGATGAGCTGGGTCTGTGTGATTCCCCCCTTTGGTGATGAGCTGGATCTGTGTGATTATCCCATTGGTGATGAGCTGGGTCTGTGTGATTCTCACATTGGTGATGAGCTGGGTCTGTGTGATTATCCCATTGGTGATGAGCTGGGTCTGTGTGATTCCCCCCTTTGGTGATGAGCTGGGTCTGTGTCATTCTCCCATTGGTGATGAGCTGGGTCTGTGTGATTCCCCCATTGGTATTGAGCTGGGTCTGTGTGATTCCCCCATTGGTGATGAGCTGGATCTGTGTGATTCTCCCATTGGTGATGAGCTGGGTCTGTGTGATTCTCCCATTGGTGATGAGCTGGGTCTGTGTGATTCCCCCATTGGTGAAGTGCTGGGTTTGTGTGATTATCCCATTGGTGATGAGCTGGGTCTGTGTGATTCCCCCATTGGTGATGAGCTGGGTCTGTGTGATTCCCCCATTGGTGATGAGCTGGGTCTGTGTGATTCCCCCATTGGTGATGAGCTGGGTCTGTGTGATTCCCCCATTGGTGATGAGCTGGGTCTGTGTGATTCTCCCATTGGTGATGAGCTGGGTCTGTGTGATTCCCCCATTGGTGAAGTGCTGGGTTTGTGTGATTATCCCATTGGTGATGAGCTGGGTCTGTGTGATTCCCCCATTGGTGATGAGCTGGGTCTGTGTGATTCCCCCATTGGTGATGAGCTGGGTCTGTGTGATTCCCCCATTGGTGATGAGCTGGGTCTGTGTGATTCCCCCATTGGTGATGAGCTGGGTCTGTGTGATTCCCCCATTGGTGATGAGCTGGGTCTGTGTGATTCCCCCCATTGGTGATGAGCTGGGTCTGTGTGATTCCCCCCATTGGTGATGAGCTGGGTCTGTGTGATTCCCCCCATTGGTGATGAGCTGGATCTGTGTGATTCCCCCATTGGTGATGAGCTGGATCTGTGTGTTTCTCCCATTGGTGATGAGCTGGGTCTGTGTGATTCTCCCATTGGTGATGAGCTGGGTCTGTGTGATTCTCCCATTGGTGATGAGCTGGGTCTGAGTGATTCCCCCATTGGTGATGAGCTGGGTCTGTGTGATTCCCCCATTGGTGATGAGCTGGGTCTGTGTGATTCTCCCATTGGTGATGAGCTGGGTCTGTGTGATTCTCCCATTGGTGATGAGCTGGGTCTGTGTGATTCTCCCATTGGTGATGAGCTGGGTCTGAGTGATTCCCCCATTGGTGATGAGCTGGGTCTGTGTGATTCCCCCATTGGTGATGAGCTGGGTCTGTGTGATTCTCCCATTGGTGATGAGCTGGGTCTGTGTGATTCCCCCATTGGTGATGAGCTGGGTCTGTGTGTTCCTCCCATTGGTGATGAGCTGGATCTGTGTGATTCCCCCATTGGTGATGAGCTGGGTCTGTGTGATTCCCCCATTGGTGATGAGCTGGGTCTGTGTGATTCTCCCATTGGTGATGAGCTGGGTCTGTGTGATTCCCCCATTGGTGATGAGCTGGGTCTGTGTGATTCTCCCATTGGTGATGAGCTGGGTCTGTGTGATTCCCCCATTGGTGATGAGCTGGGTCTGTGTGATTCTCCCATTGGTGATGAGCTGGATCTGTGTGATTCCCCCATTGGTGATGAGCTGGATCTGTGTGTTTCTCCTATTGGTGATGAGCTGGGTCTGTGTGATTCTCCTATTGGTGATGAGCTGGGTCTGTGTGATTCTCCCATTGGTGATGAGCTGGGTCTGTGTGATTCCCCCATTGGTGATGAGCTGGGTCTGTGTGATTCTCCCATTGGCGATGAGCTGGGTCTGTGTGTTCCTCCCATTGGTGATGAGCTGGGTCTGTGTGATTCCCCCCATTGGTGATGAGCTGGGTCTGTGTGATTCTCCCCATTGGTGATGTGCTGGGTCTCTGTGATTCTCCCATTGGTGATGAGCTGGGTCTCTGTGATTCTCCCATTGGTGATGAGCTGGGTCTGTGTGATTCTCCCCATTGGTGATGAGCTGGGTCTGTGTGATTCTCCCATTGGTGATGAGCTGGGTCTCTGTGATTCCCCCCATTGGTGATGAGCTGGGTCTGTGTGTTCCTCCCATTGGTGATGAGCTGGGTCTGTGTGATTCCCCCCATTGGTGATGAGCTGGGTCTGTGTGATTCTCCCATTGGTGATGAGCTGGGTCTGTGTGATTCCCCCCATTGGTGATGAGCTGGGTCTGTGTGATTCCCCCCATTGGTGATGAGCTGGGTCTGTGTGATTCTCCCCATTGGTGATGAGCTGGGTCTGTGTGATTCTCCCCATTGGTGATGAGCTGGGTCTGTGTGATTCCCCCCATTGGTGATGAGCTGGGTCTGTGTGATTCTCCCCATTGGTGATGAGCTGGGTCTGTGTGATTCTCCCATTGGTGATGAGCTGGGTCTGTGTGATTCTCCCCATTGGTGATGAGCTGGGTCTGTGTGTTCCTCCCATTGGTGATGAGCTGGATCTGTGTGTTCCTCCCATTGGTGATGAGCTGGGTCTGTGTGATTCCCCCATTGGTGATGAGCTGGGTCTGTGTGATTCCCCCCATTGGTGATGAGCTGGGTCTGTGTGATTCTCCCATTGGTGATGAGCTGGGTCTGAGTGATTCCCCCATTGGTGATGAGCTGGGTCTGTGTGATTCTCCCATTGGTGATGAGCTGGGTCTGTGTGATTCCCCCCATTGGTGATGAGCTGGGTCTGTGTGATTCTCCCATTGGTGATGAGCTGGGTCTGTGTGATTCTCCCATTGGTGATGAGCTGGATCTGTGTGATTCTCCCATTGGTGATGAGCTGGGTCTGTGTGATTCCCCCCATTGGTGATGAGCTGGGTCTGTGTGATTCCCCCATTGGTGATGAGCTGGGTCTGTGTGATTCTCCCATTGGTGATGAGCTGGATCTGTGTGTTCCTCCCATTGGTGATGAGCTGGATCTGTGTGTTCCTCCCATTGGTGATGAGCTGGATCTGTGTGTTCCTCCCATTGGTGATGAGCTGGATCTGTGTGTTCCTCCCATTGGTGATGAGCTGGATCTGTGTGTTCCTCCCATTGGGGATGAGCTGGATCTGTGTGTTCCTCCCATTGGTGATGAGCTGGATCTGTGTGATTCTCCCATTGGTGATGAGCTGGATCTGTGTGTTCCTCCCATTGGTGATGAGCTGGATCTGTGTGATTCTCCCATTGGTGATGAGCTGGATCTGTGTGTTCCTCCCATTGGTGATGAGCTGGATCTGTGTGATTCTCCCATTGGTGATGAGCTGGATCTGTGTGTTCCTCCCATTGGTGATGAGCTGGATCTGTGTGTTCCTCCCATTGGTGATGAGCTGGGTCTGTGTGATTCCCCCCATTGGTGATGAGCTGGGTCTGTGTGATTCCCCCCATTGGTGATGAGCTGGGTCTGTGTGATTCCCCCATTGGTGATGAGCTGGGTCTGTGTGTTCCTCCCATTGGTGATGAGCTGGGTCTGTGTGTTCCTCCCATTGGTGATGAGCTGGGTCTGTGTGTTCCTCCCATTGGTGATGAGCTGGGTCTGTGTGATTCCCCCATTGGTGATGAGCTGGGTCTGTGTGATTCCTCCCATTGGTGATGAGCTGGGTCTGTGTGTTCCTCCCATTGGTGATGAGCTGGGTCTGTGTGTTCCTCCCATTGGTGATGAGCTGGGTCTGTGTGATTCCCCCATTGGTGATGAGCTGGGTCTGTGTGATTCCTCCCATTGGTGATGAGCTGGGTCTGTGTGTTCCTCCCATTGGTGATGAGCTGGGTCTGTGTGTTCCTCCCATTGGTGATGAGCTGGGTCTGTGTGATTCCCCCATTGGTGATGAGCTGGGTCTGTGTGATTCCTCCCATTGGTGATGAGCTGGGTCTGTGTGTTCCTCCCATTGGTGATGAGCTGGGTCTGTGTGATTCCCCCATTGGTGATGAGCTGGATCTGTGTGTTCCTCCCATTGGTGATGAGCTGAGTCTGTGTGTTCCTCCCATTGGTGATGAGCTGGGTCTGTGTGTTCCTCCCATTGGTGATGAGCTGGGTCTGTGTGATTCCCCCCATTGGTGATGAGCTGGGTCTGTGTGTTCCTCCCATTGGTGATGAGCTGAGTCTGTGTGTTCCTCCCATTGGTGATGAGCTGGGTCTGTGTGTTCCTCCCATTGGTGATGAGCTGAGTCTGTGTGTTCCTCCCATTGGTGATGAGCTGGGTCTGTGTGTTCCTCCCATTGGTGATGAGCTGGGTCTGTGTGATTCCCCCCATTGGTGATGAGCTGGGTCTGTGTGTTCCTCCCATTGGTGATGAGCTGGATCTGTGTGTTCCTCCCATTGGTGATGAGCTGGGTCTGTGTGATTCCCCCATTGGTGATGAGCTGGGTCTGTGTGATTCCCCCATTGGTGATGAGCTGGGTCTGTGTGATTCCCCCCATTGGTGATGAGCTGGGTCTGTGTGATTCCCCGCATTGGTGATGAGCTGGATCTGTGTAATTCTCCCCATTGGTGATGAGCCGGGTCTGTGTGATTCCCCCATTGGATGAGCTGGGTCTGTGTGATTCTCCCATTGGTGTTGAGCTGGGTCTGTGTGATTCTGCCATTAGTGATGAGCTGTGTCTGTGTGATTCTCCCATTGGTGATGACCTGGGTCTGTGTGATTCCCCCCATTGTTGATGAGCTGTGTCTGTGTGATTCTCCCATTGGTGATGACCTGGGTCTGTGTGATTCCCCCCATTAGTGATGAGCTGTGTCTGTGTGATTCTCCCATTGGTGATGACCTGGGTCTGTGTGATTCCCCCCATTGTTGATGAGCTGGATCTGTGTGATTCTCCCATTGGTGATGAGCTGGGTCTGTGTGATTCCCCCCTTTGGTGATGAGCTTGGTCTGTGTGATTCCCTCTTTGGTGATGAGCTGGATCTGAGTGATTACCCCCATTGGTGATGAGCTGGGTCTGTGTGATTTCCCCATTGTTGGTAAGCTGGGTCTGTGTGTTTCTCCCATTGGTGATGAGCTGGGTCTGTGTGATTCCCCCATTGCTAATGAGCTGGGTCTCTGTGATTCCCCCATTGGTGATGAGCTGGGTCTGTGTAATTTCCCCATTGGTGATAAGCTGGGTCTGTGTGTTTCTCCCATTGGTGATGAGCTGGGTCTGTGTGATTCCCCCATTGCTAATGAGCTGGGTCTCTGTGATTCCCCCATTGGTGATGAGCTGGGTCTGTGTGATTTCCCCATTGGTGATAAGCTGGGTCTGTGTGATTCCCCCATTGGTGATGAGCTGGGTCTGTGTGATTCCCCCATTGCTAATGAGCTGGGTCTCTGTGATTCCCCCATTGGTGATGAGCTGGGTCTGTGTGATTCCCCCATTGCTAATGAGCTGGGTCTCTGTGATTCCCCCATTGCTAATGAGCTGGGTCTGTGTGATTCCCCCCATTGGTGATGAGCTGGGTGTGTGTGATTCCCCCCATTGGTGATGAGCTGGGTCTGTGTGATTCCCCCATTGGTGATGAGCTGGGTCTGTGTGATTCCCCCATTGCTAATGAGCTGGGTCTCTGTGATTCCCCCATTGGTGATGAGCTGTGTCTGTGTGTTTCTCCCATTGGTGATATGCTGGGACTGTGTGATTCCCCCATTGGTGATGAGCTGGGTCTGTGTGATTCCCCCATTGGTGATGAGCTGGGTCTGTGTGTTTCTCCCATTGGTGATATGCTGTGTCTGTGTGATTCCCGCCATTTGGTGATGAGCTGGATCTGTGTGTTTCTCCCATTGGTGATGAGCTGGGTCTGTGTGATTCTCCCCATTGGTGATGAGCCGGGTCTGTGTGATTCCCCCATTGGTGATGAGCTGGGTCTGTGTGATTCTCCCATTGGTGTTGAGCTGGGTCTGTGTGATTCTGCCATTAGTGATGAGCCGGGTCTGTGTGATTCCCCCATTGGTGATGAGCTGGATCTGTGTGTTTCTCCCATTGGTGATGAGCTGGGTCTGTGTGATTCTCCCCATTGGTGATGTGCCGGGTCTGTGTGATTCCCCCATTGGTGATGAGCTGGGTCTGTGTGATTCTCCCATTGGTGTTGAGCTGGGTCTGTGTGATTCTGCCATTAGTGATGAGCTGTGTCTGCGTGATTCTCCCATTGGTGATGACCTGGGTCTGTGTCATTCCCCCCATTGTTGATGAGCTGTGTCTGTGTGATTCCCCCCATTAGTGATGAGCTGTGTCTGTGTGATTCTCCCATTGGTGATGACCTGGGTCTGTGTGATTCCGCCCATTGTTGATGAGCTGGATCTGTGTGATTCTCCCATTGGTGATGAGCTGGGTCTATGTCATTCTCCCATTGGTGATGAGCTGGGTCTGTGTGATTCCCCCATTGGCATTGAGCTGGGTCTGTGTGATTCCCCCATTGGTGATGAGCTGGTTCTGTGTGATTCCCCCATTGGTGATGAGCTGGATCTGTGTGATTCTCCCATTGGTGATGACCTGGGTCTGTGTGATTCCCCCCATTGTTGATGAGCTGGATCTGTGTGATTCTCCCATTGGTGATGAGCTGGGTCTGTGTGATTCTCCCATTGGTGATGAGCTGGGTCTGTCTCATTCCCCCCTTTGGTGATGAGCTGGGTCTGTGTGATTATCCCATTGGTGATGAGCTGGGTCTGTGTGATTCCCCCATTGGTGATGAGCTGAGTCTGTGTTATTCTCCCATTGGTGATGAGCTGGGTCTGTGTGATTCACCCCATTGGTGATGAGCTGGGTCTGTGTGATTCCCCCCATTGGTGATCAGTTGGATCTGTGTGATTCCCCCATTGATGATGAGCTGGGCCTGAGTGATTCCCCCCATTGCCAAAAAGCTGGGTCTGTGGATTCTCCCCATTGGTGATAAGCTGGGACTGTGTGATTCTCCCCACTCGTGATGAGCTGGGTCTGTGTGATTCTCCTCATTGGTGATGAGCTGGGTCTGTCTGACTCTCCCATTGGTGATGAGCTGGGTCTGTGTCATTCTCCCCATTGGTGATGAGCTGGGTCTGTTTGATTCCCCCCATTGGTGATGAGCTCTGTCTGTGTGATTCCCTCTTTGGTGATGAGCTGGGTCTGTTTGATTCCCCCAATTGGTCATGAGCTTGGTTTGTGTGATTCCCTCCATTGGTGATGAGCTGGGTATGAGTGATTCCCCCCATTGGTGATGAGTTGGGTCTGTGTGATTCCCCCCATTGGTGATGAGCTGGGTCTGTGTGATTTCCCCATTGGTGATAAGCTGGGTCTGTGTGTTTCTCCCATTGGTGATGAGCTGGGTCTGTGTGATTCCCCCATTGGTGATGAGCTGGGTCTGTGTGATTCCCCCATTGGTGATGAGCTGCGTCTGTGTGATTCTCCCATTGGTGATGAGCTGGGTCTGTGTGATTCACCCCATTGGTGATGAGCTGGGTCTGTGTGATTCCCCCCATTGGTGATCAGTTGGATCTGTGTGATTCCCCCATTGATGATGAGCTGGGCCTGAGTGATTCCCCCCATTGCCAAAAAGCTGGGTCTGTGGATTCTCCCCATTGGTGATGAGCTGGGTCTGTGTGATTCTCCCCACTGGTGATGAGCTGGGTCTGTCTTATTCTCCCCATTGGTCATGAGCTCGCTCTGTGTGATTCCCTCTTTGGTGATGAGCTGGGACTGTGTGTTTCTCCCATTGGTGATGTGCTGGGACTGTGTGATTCCCCCATTGGTGATGAGCTGGGTCTGTGTGATTCTCCCATTGGTGATGAGCTGGGACTGTTTGATTCCCCCCATTAGTGATGAGCTGTGTCTGTGTGATTCTCCCATTGTTGATGACCTGGGTCTGTGTGATTCCCCCCATTGGTGATGAGCTGGATCTGTGTGATTCTCCCATTGGTGATGAGCTGGATCTCTGTGATTCCCCCAATTGGTGATGAGATGGGTCTGTGTGATTCTCCCATTGGTGATGAGCTGGATCTGTGTGATTCCCCCCATTGGTGATAAGCTGGGTCTGTGTGATTCCCCCATTGGTGATGTGCTGGGTCTGTGTGATTCCCCCATTGGTGATAAGCTGAGTCTGTGCGATTCCCCCATTGGTGATAAGCTGAGTCTGTGTGTTTCTCCCATTGGTGATGTGCGGGGACTGTGTGATTCCCCCATTGGTGATGAGCTGGGTCTGTTTGATTCCACCCATTGGTGATGAGCTGGGTCTGTGTGATTCCCCCATTGATGAGCTGGGTCTGTGTGATTCCACCATTGGAGTTGAGCTGAGTCTGTGTGATTCTCCCATTGGTGATGAGCTGGGTCTGTGTGATTCCCCCCATTGGTGATGAGCTGCGTCTGTGTGATTCTCTCATTGGTGATCACCTGGGCCTGTGTGATTCACCCCATATTTGATGAGCTGGATCTGTTTGATTCTCCCATTGGTGATGAGCTGGGTCTGTGTGATTCTCCCATTGGTGATGAGCTGGGTCTGTGTGATTCCCCCATTGGTGATGAGCTGGGTCTGTGTGATTCCCCCATTGGTGATGAGCTGTGTCTGTGTGATTCCCCCATTGGTGATGAGCCGCGTCTGTGTGATTTTCCCATTGGTGATCACCTGGGCCTGTGTGATTCACCCCATATTTGATGAGCTGGATCTGTTTGATTCTCCCATTGGTGATGAGCTGGGTCTGTGTGATTCTCCCATTGGTGATGAGCTGGGTCTGTGTGATTCCCCCATTGGTGATGAGCTGGGTCTGTGTGATTCCCCCATTGGTGATGAGCTGGGTCTGTGTGATTCCCCCATTGGTGATGAGCTGGGTCTGTGTGATTCCCCCATTTGTGATGAGCTGGGTCTGTGTGATTCTCCCATTGGTGATGAGCTGGGTCTGTGTGATTCTCCAATTGGTGATGAGCTGGGTCTGTGTGATTCCCCCATTGGTGATGAGCTGGGTCTGTGTGATTCCCCCATTGGTGATGAGCTGGGTCTGTGTGATTCCCCCATTGGTGATGAGCTGGGTCTGTGTGATTCCCCCATTGGTGATGAGCTGGGTCTGTGTGATTCCCCCATTGGTGATGATCTGGGTCTGTGTGATTCCCCCCATTGGTGATGATCTGGGCCTGAGTGATACCCCCGATTGCCGAAAAGCTGGGTCTGTGTGGTTCTCCCCATTTGTGATGAGCTGGGTCTGTGGGATTCCCCCCCATTGGTGATGAGCTGCGTCTGTGTGATTCCCCCATTGGTGATGAGCTGGGTTTGTGTGATTCTCCCATTGATGATGAGCTGGATCTGTGTCATTCCCCCATTGATGATGAGCTGGGCCTGAGTGATTCCCCCCATTGCCGAAAAGCTGGGTCTGTGGATTCTCCCCATTGGTGATGTGCTGGGTCTGTGTGATTCTCCCCACTGGTGATGAGCTGGGTCTGTCTTATTCTCCCCATTGGTCATGAGCTCACTCTGTGTGATTCCCTCTTTGGTGATGAGCTGGGAGTGTGCGATTCCCCCATTAGAGATGAGCGTGGTCTGAGTGATTCCCCCAACTGGTGATGAGCTGGTTCTGTGTGATTCCCCCTATTGGTGATGAGCTGGGTCTGTGTGATTCCCCCCATTGGTGATGAGCTGGGTCTGAGTGATTCCCCCCATTGGTGATGAGCTGCATCTGAGTGATTCCCCCCATTGGTGATGACCTGGGTCTGTGTGATTCCCTCCATTGGTGATGAGCTGGGTCTGAGTGATTCCCCCCATTGGTGATGAGCTGGGTCTGTGTGATTCCCCCCATTGGTGATGAGCTGGGCCTGTGTGATTCCCCCATTGGTGATAAGGTGGGTCTGTGTGTTTCTCCCATTGGTGATGAGCTGGGTCTGTGTGATTCCCCCATTGGTGATGAGCTGGGTCTGTGTGATTCCCCCATTGGTAATGAGCTGGGTCTGTGTGATTCCCCCATTGCTAATGAGCTGGGTCTCTGTGATTCCCCCATTGGTGATGAGCTGGGTCTGTGTGATTCCCCCATTGGTGATGAGCTGGGTCTGTGTGATTCTCCCCATTGGTGATGAGCTGGGTCTGTGTGATTCTCCCCATTGGTGATGAGCTGGGTCTGAGTGATTCCCCCCATTGGTGATGAGCTGGGTCTGTGTGATTCCCCCCATTGGTGATGAGCTGGGCCTGTGTGATTCCCCCATTGGTGATAAGGTGGGTCTGTGTGTTTCTCCCATTGGTGATGAGCTGGGTCTGTGTGATTCCCCCATTGGTGATGAGCTGGGTCTGTGTGATTCCCCCATTGGTAATGAGCTGGGTCTGTGTGATTCCCCCATTGCTAATGAGCTGGGTCTCTGTGATTCCCCCATTGGTGATGAGCTGGGTCTGTGTGATTCCCCCATTGGTGATGAGCTGGGTCTGTGTGATTCTCCCCATTGGTGATGAGCTGGGTCTGTGTGATTCCCCCATTGGTGATAAGCTGGGTCTGTGTGATTATCCCATTGGTGATGAGCTGGGTCTGTGTGATTCTCCCCATTGGTGATGAGCTGGGTCTGTGTGATTCTCCCCACTGGTGATGAGCTGGGTCTGTGTGATTCCCCCATTGGTGATGTGCGGGGATTGTGTGATTCCCCCATTGGTGATGAGCTGGATCTGTGTGTTTCTCCCATTGGTGATGAGCTGGGACTGTGTGATTCCCCCATTGGTGATGAGCTGGGTCTGTGTGTTCCTCCCATTGGTGATATGCTGGGTCTGTGTGATTCCCCGCATTGGTGATGAGCTGGATCTGTGTAATTCTCCCCATTGGTGATGAGCCGGGTCTGTGTGATTCCCCCATTGGATGAGCTGTGTCTGTGTGATTCTCCCATTGGTGTTGAGCTGGGTCTGTGTGATTCTGCCATTAGTGATGAGCTGGGTCTGTGTGATTCCCCCCATTGTTGATGAGCTGTGTCTGTGTGATTCTCCCATTGGTGATGACCTGGGTCTGTGTGATTCCCCCCATTAGTGATGAGCTGTGTCTGTGTGATTCTCCCATTGGTGATGACCTGGGTCTGTGTGATTCCCCCCATTGTTGATGAGCTGGATCTGTGTGATTCTCCCATTGGTGATGAGCTGGGTCTGTGTGATTCCCCCCTTTGGTGATGAGCTTGGTCTGTGTGATTCCCTCTTTGGTGATGAGCTGGATCTGAGTGATTACCCCCATTGGTGATGAGCTGGGTCTGTGTGATTTCCCCATTGTTGGTAAGCTGGGTCTGTGTGTTTCTCCCATTGGTGATGAGCTGGGTCTGTGTGATTCCCCCATTGCTAATGAGCTGGGTCTCTGTGATTCCCCCATTGGTGATGAGCTGGGTCTGTGTAATTTCCCCATTGGTGATAAGCTGGGTCTGTGTGTTTCTCCCATTGGTGATGAGCTGGGTCTGTGTGATTCCCCCATTGCTAATGAGCTGGGTCTCTGTGATTCCCCCATTGGTGATGAGCTGGGTCTGTGTGATTTCCCCATTGGTGATAAGCTGGGTCTGTGTGATTCCCCCATTGGTGATGAGCTGGGTCTGTGTGATTCCCCCATTGCTAATGAGCTGGGTCTCTGTGATTCCCCCATTGGTGATGAGCTGGGTCTGTGTGATTCCCCCATTGCTAATGAGCTGGGTCTCTGTGATTCCCCCATTGCTAATGAGCTGGGTCTGTGTGATTCCCCCCATTGGTGATGAGCTGGGTGTGTGTGATTCCCCCCATTGGTGATGAGCTGGGTCTGTGTGATTCCCCCATTGGTGATGAGCTGGGTCTGTGTGATTCCCCCATTGCTAATGAGCTGGGTCTCTGTGATTCCCCCATTGGTGATGAGCTGTGTCTGTGTGTTTCTCCCATTGGTGATATGCTGGGACTGTGTGATTCCCCCATTGGTGATGAGCTGGGTCTGTGTGATTCCCCCATTGGTGATGAGCTGGGTCTGTGTGTTTCTCCCATTGGTGATATGCTGTGTCTGTGTGATTCCCGCCATTTGGTGATGAGCTGGATCTGTGTGTTTCTCCCATTGGTGATGAGCTGGGTCTGTGTGATTCTCCCCATTGGTGATGAGCCGGGTCTGTGTGATTCCCCCATTGGTGATGAGCTGGGTCTGTGTGATTCTCCCATTGGTGTTGAGCTGGGTCTGTGTGATTCTGCCATTAGTGATGAGCCGGGTCTGTGTGATTCCCCCATTGGTGATGAGCTGGATCTGTGTGTTTCTCCCATTGGTGATGAGCTGGGTCTGTGTGATTCTCCCCATTGGTGATGTGCCGGGTCTGTGTGATTCCCCCATTGGTGATGAGCTGGGTCTGTGTGATTCTCCCATTGGTGTTGAGCTGGGTCTGTGTGATTCTGCCATTAGTGATGAGCTGTGTCTGCGTGATTCTCCCATTGGTGATGACCTGGGTCTGTGTCATTCCCCCCATTGTTGATGAGCTGTGTCTGTGTGATTCTCCCATTGGTGATGACCTGGGTCTGTGTGATTCCGCCCATTGTTGATGAGCTGGATCTGTGTGATTCTCCCATTGGTGATGAGCTGGGTCTGTGTGATTCCCCACTTTGGTGATGAGCTGGGTCTGTGTCATTCTCCCATTGGTGATGAGCTGGGTCTGTGTGATTCCCCCATTGGTATTGAGCTGGGTCTGTGTGATTCCCCCATTGGTGATGAGCTGGTTCTGTGTGATTCCCCCATTGGTGATGAGCTGGATCTGTGTGATTCTCCCATTGGTGATGACCTGGGTCTGTGTGATTCCCCCCATTGTTGATGAGCTGGATCTGTGTGATTCTCCCATTGGTGATGAGCTGGGTCTGTGTGATTCTCCCATTGGTGATGAGCTGGGTCTGTCTCATTCCCCCCTTTGGTGATGAGCTGGGTCTGTGTGATTATCCCATTGGTGATGAGCTGGGTCTGTGTGATTCCCCCATTGGTGATGAGCTGAGTCTGTGTTATTCTCCCATTGGTGATGAGCTGGGTCTGTGTGATTCACCCCATTGGTGATGAGCTGGGTCTGTGTGATTCCCCCCATTGGTGATCAGTTGGATCTGTGTGATTCCCCCATTGATGATGAGCTGGGCCTGAGTGATTCCCCCCATTGCCAAAAAGCTGGGTCTGTGGATTCTCCCCATTGGTGATAAGCTGGGACTGTGTGATTCTCCCCACTCGTGATGAGCTGGGTCTGTGTGATTCTCCTCATTGGTGATGAGCTGGGTCTGTCTGACTCTCCCATTGGTGATGAGCTGGGTCTGTGTCATTCTCCCCATTGGTGATGAGCTGGGTCTGTTTGATTCCCCCCATTGGTGATGAGCTCTGTCTGTGTGATTCCCTCTTTGGTGATGAGCTGGGTCTGTTTGATTCCCCCAATTGGTCATGAGCTTGGTTTGTGTGATTCCCTCCATTGGTGATGAGCTGGGTATGAGTGATTCCCCCCATTGGTGATGAGTTGGGTCTGTGTGATTCCCCCCATTGGTGATGAGCTGGGTCTGTGTGATTTCCCCATTGGTGATAAGCTGGGTCTGTGTGTTTCTCCCATTGGTGATGAGCTGGGTCTGTGTGATTCCCCCATTGGTGATGAGCTGGGTCTGTGTGATTCCCCCATTGGTGATGAGCTGCGTCTGTGTGATTCCCCCCATTGGTGATCAGTTGGATCTGTGTGATTCCCCCATTGATGATGAGCTGGGCCTGAGTGATTCCCCCCATTGCCAAAAAGCTGGGTCTGTGGATTCTCCCCATTGGTGATGAGCTGGGTCTGTGTGATTCTCCCCACTGGTGATGAGCTGGGTCTGTCTTATTCTCCCCATTGGTCATGAGCTCGCTCTGTGTGATTCCCTCTTTGGTGATGAGCTGGGACTGTGTGTTTCTCCCATTGGTGATGTGCTGGGACTGTGTGATTCCCCCATTGGTGATGAGCTGGGTCTGTGTGATTCTCCCATTGGTGATGAGCTGGGTCTGTGTGATTCCCCCATTGGTGATGAGCTGGGACTGTTTGATTCCCCCCATTAGTGATGAGCTGTGTCTGTGTGATTCTCCCATTGTTGATGACCTGGGTCTGTGTGATTCCCCCCATTGGTGATGAGCTGGATCTGTGTGATTCTCCCATTGGTGATGAGCTGGATCTCTGTGATTCCCCCAATTGGTGATGAGATGGGTCTGTGTGATTCTCCCATTGGTGATGAGCTGGATCTGTGTGATTCCCCCCATTGGTGATAAGCTGGGTCTGTGTGATTCCCCCATTGGTGATGTGCTGGGTCTGTGTGATTCCCCCATTGGTGATAAGCTGAGTCTGTGCGATTCCCCCATTGGTGATAAGCTGAGTCTGTGTGTTTCTCCCATTGGTGATGTGCGGGGACTGTGTGATTCCCCCATTGGTGATGAGCTGGGTCTGTTTGATTCCACCCATTGGTGATGAGCTGGGTCTGTGTGATTCCCCCATTGATGAGCTGGGTCTGTGTGATTCCACCATTGGAGTTGAGCTGAGTCTGTGTGATTCTCCCATTGGTGATGAGCTGGGTCTGTGTGATTCCCCCCATTGGTGATGAGCTGCGTCTGTGTGATTCTCTCATTGGTGATCACCTGGGCCTGTGTGATTCACCCCATATTTGATGAGCTGGATCTGTTTGATTCTCCCATTGGTGATGAGCTGGGTCTGTGTGATTCTCCCATTGGTGATGAGCTGGGTCTGTGTGATTCCCCCATTGGTGATGAGCTGGGTCTGTGTGATTCCCCCATTGGTGATGAGCTGGGTCTGTGTGATTCCCCCATTGGTGATGAGCCGCGTCTGTGTGATTTTCCCATTGGTGATCACCTGGGCCTGTGTGATTCACCCCATATTTGATGAGCTGGATCTGTTTGATTCTCCCATTGGTGATGAGCTGGGTCTGTGTGATTCCCCCATTGGTGATGAGCTGGGTCTGTGTGATTCCCCCATTGGTGATGAGCTGGATCTGTGTGATTCTCCCATTGGTGATGTGCTGGGTCTGTGTGATTCCCCCATTGGTGATGAGCTGGGTCTGTGTGATTCCCCCATTGGTGATGAGCTGGGTCTGTGTGATTCCCCCCATTGGTGATGAGCTGGATCTGTGTGATTCTCCCATTGGTGATGTGCTGGGTCTGTGTGATTCCCCCATTGGTGATGAGCTGGGTCTGTGTGATTCCCCCATTGGTGATGAGCTGGGTCTGTGTGATTCTCCCATTGGTGATGAGCTGGGTCTGTGTGATTCTCCAATTGGTGATGAGCTGGGTCTGTGTGATTCCCCCATTGGTGATGAGCTGGGTCTGTGTGATTCCCCCATTGGTGATGAGCTGGGTCTGTGTGATTCCCCCATTGGTGATGAGCTGGGTCTGTGTGATTCCCCCATTGGTGATGAGCTGGGTCTGTGTGATTCTCCAATTGGTGATATACTGGGTGTGTGTGATTCCCCCATTGGTGATGATCTGGGCCTGAGTGATACCCCCGATTGCCGAAAAGCTGGGTCTGTGTGGTTCTCCCCATTTGTGATGAGCTGGGTCTGTGGGATTCCCCCCCATTGGTGATGAGCTGCGTCTGTATGATTCCCCCATTGGTGATGAGCTGGGTTTGTGTGATTCTCCCATTGATGATGAGCTGGATCTGTGTCATTCCCCCATTGATGATGAGCTGGGCCTGAGTGATTCCCCCCATTGCCGAAAAGCTGGGTCTGTGGATTCTCCCCATTGGTGATGTGCTGGGTCTGTGTGATTCTCCCCACTGGTGATGAGCTGGGTCTGTCTTATTCTCCCCATTGGTCATGAGCTCACTCTGTGTGATTCCCTCTTTGGTGATGAGCTGGGAGTGTGCGATTCCCCCATTAGAGATGAGCGTGGTCTGAGTGATTCCCCCCATTGGTGATGAGCTGGGTCTGAGTGATTCCCCCAACTGGTGATGAGCTCGGTCTGTGTGATTCCCCCCATTGGTGATGAGCTGGGTCTGAGTGATTCCCCCCATTGGTGATGAGCTGCATCTGAGTGATTCCCCCCATTGGTGATGAGCTGGGTCTGTGTGATTCCCTCCATTGGTGATGAGCTGGGTCTGAGTGATTCCCCCCATTGGTGATGAGCTGGGTCTGTGTGATTCCCCCCATTGGTGATGAGCTGGGCCTGTGTGATTCCCCCATTGGTGATAAGGTGGGTCTGTGTGTTTCTCCCATTGGTGATGAGCTGGGTCTGTGTGATTCCCCCATTGGTGATGAGCTGGGTCTGTGTGATTCCCCCATTGGTAATGAGCTGGGGATGTGTGATTCCCCCATTGGTGATGAGCTGGGTCTCTGTGATTATCCCATTGGTGATGAGCTGGGTCTGAGTGATTCCCCCATTGGTGATGAGCTGGGCCTGAGTGATTCCTCCCATTGCCGAAAAGCTGGGTCTGTGTGATTCTCCCCATTGGTGATAGAACATAGAACATTACAGCACAAACAGGCCCTTCGGCCCTCGAGTTGCGCCGATCGCATCAACCCCACCAATCTATAGACCTATCTATAACCCCCAATCCCATTAAACCCCATATACTCATCCAGAAGTCTTTTAAAAGACCCCAGCGAGTTCGCCTCCACCACCGACGACGGCAGCCGATTCCAATCACTCACTACCCTCTGAGTGAAAAACTTACCCCTAACATCACCTCTGTACTTTCCTCCCCGCACCTTAAATCTGTGTCCTCTCGTAGCGACCATTTCAACCCGGGGAAATAGCCTCTGAGAGTCCACCCTATCTATTCCTCTCAACATTTTATAAACTTCTATCAGGTCGCCTCTCAACCTTCGCCTCTCCAGGGAAAAGAGTCCCAGCTCCCTCAACCTATCTTCATAAGGCATGCCTCCCAGTCCAGGCAACATCCTTGTAAATCTCCTCTGCACCCTTTCAATAGCTTCTACGTCTTTCCTATAGTGAGGCGACCAGAACTGCGCACAGTACTCCAAATGAGGCCTGACGAGGGTCCTGTAAAGTTGCAGCATTACCTCCCGACTCCTAAACTCAATCCCTCGATTAATGAAGGCCAGTACACCATACGCCTTCTTGACCACCTCCTCCACCTGCGAGGCCGATTTAAGAGTCCTGTGAACCCGGACCCCGAGATCCTTCTGCTCTTCAACGCTACTAAGACCCCTGCCCTTAATAGTGTACTCGTTCATCCCTTTGGTTCTGCCGAAATGGACTACTACACATTTATCTGCGTTGAAGTCCATCTGCCACTTCTCCGCCCATTCCTGCATCCTATCTATGTCCTGCTGCAACTTTTGACATCCTTCCAGACCATCCACAACACCGCCGACCTTCGTGTCATCAGCGAACTTGCTAACCCATCCCTCCACTTCCTCATCCAGGTCATTTATGAAAATGACAAACAACAAGGGTCCCAGAACAGATCCCTGGGGCACCCCACTGGTGACTGACCTCCATTCCGAAAAAGACCCATCCACAACCACTCTCTGCCTTCTGCAGGCAAGCCAGTTCTGGATCCACAAGGCCAAAGGCCCTTGGATCCCATGCC